>OZ026623.1:56755967-56973467 GCA_964020975.1 Hermodice carunculata | reverse complement strand
AACTTGTCAATAAATTATCTCTTTCAGTGCCAAATTTTGGACTGAGTCAACAACTTTTCTCAGCATGCATTGAGCGTAATGCACCCAATGTGCGTCGAGAAAAGCTGTTGACCTGGGGTATTCTCCCTGGAACTAGAGGCATGCTAGTACTTGATTGAAAGGTCTTTTTATGAGGAATACAAATCTGGGATCTTTATGATAATTCAGACTAGTCTGACTTAAGTAGATCGACTTAAGACCTAATTGGCACTGAAAGAGTTAACCTGAAACATGAAACCTGTCTTCAAAAACCACTCACCAAATTGTGGTTTCTCAAGACAGGTGGTCTCTCATAGGAGGTATAAATAACATGAATATTACTGGGTAAAGACACTGAAAATACACCGGAGCAGCCATTCAAGATGGGACCAATGTAATTCCTAGTTCAATACACATGATGCTTTGAAGAGCAACAGAAATGAGTTAATACAACTATTGGGCAACTTTATATTTTGAAATTATTTCAATCATCCTACCCAAGACACACTGGTCATATACAGAACAGCCCTCTTTTTTAAGTCTAGGGAGTAAGGAGTGTGTCAAAAGAGAAAACAAATGTACCTGTAATAGCGCAGAACAGTTTTTATGTGCAATATTCAAGCTAATCTTAATATCATACACTGTATAATGCAAGTGAAAGTTGTCCTGATATACTGGTATCTGGGCCAGAGTGTAATTTTAATTGTGACACCATGTGTTGACACTGTTACCATATTATTCCAAATAAGCACCCTGGATGAGCACAGAATCACATTATATGGAGAGTCTCTATTTTGGGCCTATATTATGAAGTGATGATTAAAAATACGGCATGTTTATTTCACCTCATGCTAACTATTCCTGTCACATGCAAGGTAATTATGAGAGCATGGGTGTTAATTCAGAAGAATACGGTACACTGATCTGTTTTTTTTTTTAAACTTTATCATGTTGATTTCCTTGCTTTAGGGCTCAGAAACAACAAGTAGCAAGCAAAAAGAGAGACTTCAGCTTGTGTCTGGCATCAAATTTTCATAAGAAGTGGGAATTGTAGTGAGTGCAGGCCATTCCATGTAAATCATATCAAAACCAGGCAAGTACACGTGGGGCAAATGTGCCAGTTTGTTCAACCATGGCAGTCTGACTGGACTTGCCCTATCACCAGATTCCCCAGAGACTGAATTTAACAGATCAGCTCAACTCTTTATATACCATATGGTACCATCAGCCCCAGTAACATTAGTTACGTTGGGTAAAAATGCTCCACAGAAATTAAGTAATCAACCATCCACAGTACACATAGGACAGTGGTGCAGGCAAGATATGAGTTTGGCCAGAGGTGACATCCCTGGAAAAATTGATTTCCTCTAATAAAGGCATGGTCCATTAACAGATTGGACCGTCTGTCATCAGTAAAACAAACCATGTCATGGGAAATAGGTTCGGGAATTAAAAAGACCAGTTAATAAGTCCAGGTGTCTGTAAGTTGACAGGAGGCTACTCTGCAGTGCCGTCAGTGTTGGGTTGTTTTGTTCCATTCTGTTCCAACAAAACTTTAAAGGCAACAGTACAAACATAGACTGTATTCTGCCAAATGAGCACACTCAACAGAGACTGTATTCTGCCAAATGAGCACACTCAACAGAGACTGTATTCTGCCAAATGAGCACACTCAACATAGACTATATTCTGTCAAATGAGCACACTCAACAGAGACTGTATTCTGCCAAATGAGCACACTCAACAGAGACTGTATTCTGTCCAATGAGCACACTCAACAGAGACTGTATTCTGCCAAATGAGCACACTCAACAGAGACTGTATTCTACCAAATGAGCACACTGAACAGAGACTGTATTCTGCCAAATGAGCACACTCAACAGAGACTGTATTCTGCCAAATGAGCACACTCAACAGAGACTGTATTCTGCCAAATGAGCACACTCAACAGAGACTGTATTCTGCCAAATGAGCACACTCAACAGAGACTGTATTCTGTCCAATGAGCACACTCAACAGAGACTGTATTCTGCCAAATGAGCACACTCAACAGAGACTGTATTCTACCAAATGAGCACACTGAACAGAGACTGTATTCTGCCAAATGAGCACACTCAACAGAGACTGTATTCTGCCAAATGAGCACACTCAACAGAGACTGTATTCTGCCAAATGAGCACACTCAACAGAGACTGTATTCTGCCAAATGAGCACACTCAACAGAGACTGTATTCTGCCAAATGAGCACACTCAACAGAGACTGTATTCTACCAAATGAGCACACTGAACAGAGACTGTATTCTGCCAAATGAGCACACTCAACATAGACTATATTCTGTCCAATGAGCACACTCAACATAGACTATATTCTGCCAAATGAGCACACTCAACAGAGACTGTATTCTGCCAAATGAGCACACTCAACAGAGACTGTATTCTACCAAATGAGCACACTGAACAGAGACTGTATTCTGCCAAATGAGCACACTCAACATAGACTATATTCTGTCCAATGAGCACACTCAACATAGACTATATTCTGCCAAATGAGCACACTCAACAGAGACTGTATTCTGCCAAATGAGTACACTCAACATAGACTATATTCTGTCCAATGAGCACACTCAACATAGACTATATTCTGCCAAATGAGCACACTCAACATAGACTGTATTCTGTCCAATGAGCACACTCAACATAGACTATATTCTGCCAAATGAGCACACTCAACAGAGACTGTATTCTGCCAAATGAGCACACTCAACAGAGACTGTATTCTGTCCAATGAGCACACTCAACAGAGACTGTATTCTGCCAAATGAGCACACTGAACAGAGACTGTATTCTGCCAAATGAGCACACTGAACAGAGACTGTATTCTGCCAAATGAGCACACTGAACAGAGACTGTATTCTGCCAAATGAGCACACTCAACAGAGACTGTATTCTGTCCAATGAGCACACTCAACAGAGACTGTATTCTGCCAAATGAGCACACTCAACAGAGACTGTATTCTGCCAAATGAGCACACTGAACAGAGACTGTATTCTGCCAAATGAGCACACTCAACAGAGACTGTATTCTGCCAAATGAGCACACTCAACAGAGACTGTATACTGTCCAATGAGCACACTCAACAGAGACTGTATTCTGCCAAATGAGCACACTCAACAGAGACTGTATTCTGCCAAATGAGCACACTGAACAGAGACTGTATTCTGCCAAATGAGCACACTCAACAGAGACTGTATTCTGCCAAATGAGCACACTGAACAGAGACTGTATTCTGCCAAATGAGCACACTGAACAGAGACTGTATTCTGCCAAATGAGCACACTCAACAGAGACTGTATTCTGTCCAATGAGCACACTCAACAGAGACTGTATTCTGCCAAATGAGCACACTCAACAGAGACTGTATTCTGCCAAATGAGCACACTCAACAGAGACTGTATTCTGCCAAATGAGCACACTCAACAGAGACTGTATTCTGCCAAATGAGCACACTCAACAGAGACTGTATTCTGCCAAATGAGCACACTCAACAGAGACTGTATTCTGCCAAATGAGCACACTCAACAGAGACTGTATTCTGCCAAATGAGCACACTCAACAGAGACTGTATTCTGCCAAATGAGCACACTCAACAGAGACTGTATTCTGCCAAATGAGCACACTCAACAGAGACTGTATTCTGTCCAATGAGCACACTCAACAGAGACTGTATTCTGCCAAATGAGCACACTCAAAATAGAATGTATTCTGTCCAATGAGCACACTCAACATAGACTGTATTCTGTCCAATGAGCACACTCAACAGAGACTGTATTCTGTCCAATGAGCACACTCAACATAGACTGTATTCTGTCCAATGAGCACACTCAACATAGACTGTATTCTGTCCAATGAGGACACTCAACATAGAAAGTATTCTGCCCAATGAGCACACTAAACATAGACTGTAATCTGTCCAGTGAGCACTCTCAATATAGACTGTATTCTGCCCAATAAGCACACTCAGTACATGCAAATTTACATTGTAAGACTCTCCGTATTGGATCTGTATTTTGAGTATTATTAATATGTCACCACCAAAAAAAATTGTTAAATGTAGAACATTTTTCATGTCACATTTACTCTTCAGATCTCGACAAAAAAGGAGCACTTATTAGAGCATAGGTGCTCATTGTGAGGAATACAGTATTGGCATATTTGAGATTCTACACACTACATGTATAATGCTTTGCATTCATACACAAATATATGTATACCAGCAATAAAATATAAAAAATATATATAATAGCATATTACAAAATACAATACAATAAATCCAATACAGAGCAGAATCCCTGCCTCTTACCCAATAAAAAATCCTGAACCATATTTTTCTTTCTCTTCCTTTTTTTTTTTGACCCAATAATGCCACAACACAGCATGCAATCATGCTATAAGTAATTTAAACCCCCTCCTAGTAAAAAAATCCCAGTGAAGTATTTGATTAATACATGGCTACAAATCAATGATAAAATACCAAGACAGTACAGTAAAACCTTTTTATATTGACACCATTTGTTCCCTGCAAAATGTGTCCGATATATATATCTGAATATGTCAGATAAATGAGTCCAAAAGCAAAGGAATTAAACCCTTTCCCCCTCAAACTGGCCAAAACCGGCTGGTGGTCAAATGTCGTCTGCTTCAGTGTTTTCAACTAATTTCAACAGTTATGAAAAACATTTTGACTGAGAAATGTACATGAGACTTATCAAGATCACACGCCCCAGGTCAACAGCTTTCCTTGGCATGGGTTGGGCAGTTAGTGCCCAACCCATGCCAAGGAAAGCTGTTGACTCAGTCTTAATTCAAGGGGGAAAGGGTTAACTTGAAGTCCTGAAAACTTGTGGTGTCAAGTGAACATGAGATATGTGAGTGTCCCTACCAGGTTTCACAGTACATGTACTGAGTGTATATTTATGCCCAGGATAAACCAGTACACTGTCCCAAAATAGTCTTAAAGCTATGACCATATTCTTTTCTCAGAATGTGTCCCTCAACCAACATGTACCTGCTATATTCTATCCCTCCAATATCTTCTTTTTTCATGAAAAGTTTTGTACCATATTTTCATGCCTTTAACCCTTTCCCCCTTATATTAAGGCTGAGTCAACAGCTTTCCTCGGCATGGGTTGGGCACTAAGTGCCCAACCCATGCTGAGGGAAGCTGTTGACCTGGGGCATGTGATCTTGATACGGCTCATCTACAATTCTCAGTCAAAATTGTTTTTCGTAACTGTTGAAATCAGTTGAAAACACTGAAGCAGACGACATTTGACCACCAGCCCATTTTGGTCAGTTTGAGGGGGAAAAGGTTAACCCTTTCCCCAGAAATTGGTAGGACTGAGCTTCAGACTTAATATACATAGCTTTCCCACTGGTATACCATGGGTTGGGCACTACAGCCTTGATCTGTGTTAAATAAAGGTCCACTAAAAGTTGCTCTTCCAACATAATTTGTACAGGAATGCTGTGGCACCAGTCAACCTATTTCATATCAATTTTGAGATCCATGCTACACTTTTAATAGTACCACAGAAACAATAGTTCCTCCCTTCAGATACCATCCTGCAGACAGGTCCAAAAGTATCTCATGCTGGCTGTCTCCCAATGGAGGTAACACAAGGCTGCTACGTACAAAATATAACTGGGGTCCCAGATCTGAAATGTGCAGTCTCAACCCTTTTTCCCTTGAAATAACACTGAGTCAACAGCTTTCCTTGGCATGGGTTAGTGCCCAGCCCATGCCAAGTAAAGCTGTTGACCTGGGGCATGTGATCTTGATAGGTCTCATCTACAATTCTCAGTCAAATTGTTTTTCAATTCAGTTGAAAACACTGAAGCAGACATTTGACCACCAGCCGGTCTTACCTGGTTTAAGGAGGAAAGTGTTAAAAGGCAGGAGGCTGAATACCAAAGACAGCTTGTCACCTGCATGAGGCAACTTAGGACACTAAGTATACAGTATACAGACATGTATGCAGTTCACAGGCAAACTTCTAATGAAGCAGCTCTCAACAAAAAAAAAATAAAATAAAAATAAAAAAATAAAAATGGCATTATCTTTTATTTGGGGCATATCTTTGGTGGGTAAATTTATTTACCCGTGTTTCTTTTCTTACTTTGGAGTTTAAATTTAATATGACACAATGGATGACATCATAATTGGTGATCAACGGTCTTACTTATCATGAAATGATATATGTAATATTAATTTTCACACCATCTACAGTCACACAGTGGAATAAACACTGACAATCAGGAACAATTTACGTTTGTCATAATTTGCATCAAACTATCATATCTGCAGTACATACAGGACTGACTACATGTATTCAGTCCAAATCTGAATTGGTTCATGTCTTTCAGTACATAGCATGAGCTAAAAACAATGAAAACCTCATCTCATCTCGTCTTCTAATAGGATCTATTCATATCTAAATACGGTCCTACTCAAACACCTATTAAGCAAAAATCTAGAGGGAGCCACCTGCATCAGGGCAGATCCACGTATTTAGCATGGTCAAAAGTACTTTCTCAACAAAATGAACACCACAAACACAGAATAATCTTAAGAAAATGTATTAACATATATTTGAAACATAAAGGATGCCTAAATTGATTAGAAATGGGCTCTCTTTTGGTTGAAAAGATGTTGTTTATGGATGTTTATGTTGTATATAATACCAATCTGCCCTGATCATGGTGGAAGCATCAGTCTGTTGCCCCGGCAGCACAGGAAGTGAGCAGGATCGCATTTAAATATGAATGTCTCCTATTAATTCTGAACTCTTTCAGTGCCAAGTTTTGGACTGAGTCAACAGCTTTTGTTGGCATGCATTAGGCACCATATGCCTAATGTGCACCAAGAAGGTCTGTTGACCTAGATTATTCTCTCGGGAACTATAGGCGAGCTGGTATTTGAATGAAACATCTTTTTACCAGGTATACGAATCTAGTATCCTTATGATAATTCAGAGAAGTTTGATGTAAGTAGTTTCACTTTAGTCTCAGTTGGCACAGAAAGAGTTCAAAGGTCACAATTTTGGACCAAGTTAAAGGCCTTTCGTGCTGCACCTAAGCAACCTGGGTCTGCCAATGAAAACTGTTGACTGTTGACTGTTGACATGTAATCCTGCTTAGCGTATTTTTTCCTCAATTTTCATTGAAAATATTTTGAGAAAGGACAACCTTTATTAAAACGGATGAAGCAGACAACCTTTGAAATTACCAGTCATCACAGACTGGTTTGACACGGAAAGTGTTAAAAGATTGTTCCCAAAGCAACATATGCACAGCCTGGCAAGCACATTTGGTGTATTGGACATTTAATTTAGCTCTAAGTATGTCACATTATAGCATGAGCCAACAGCTTTCCTTGGCAAGGTCTAGACATGCAGAACGCTCTACATATGGCTGGTGAAGATGGCCTTCAGTCCCCCATGATAAGCGAAAAAAAAAAAGAAAAAAAGTTAAAAAACATGAAAAATATTTTAAAAAATAAAACAAATGAAAATAAAAAATAAGTGAAATGAGTGAAAAAAATGTGAAACAGAAAATATGAAACAGTTGACCCCTAGTGACCAGATTGCGCATGGTTAAAAGTTTTCACTTTAATCAATCACATTAAAACCTTGGTGCAAAGTATTTGCACAAGCCAGACAGTGGCGCCACCTGGGTAAGGCCTCTGTATGTCCAGTACTGCTAACATGGTATCAAATACATGTCTTGTGCACCCAAACTATTTTCTACAAACAAAGAAATTATATTCAATTTCCATTCACCATATTTACCTTCACCTGTTCACAATGCATGTATATAGAACAACTCAATCTGCACTGGACATTCCAATATAATTACCATGATTACTATAACTATGATAGCATGTTTACAATTTACACTCCTGAAGCCTCATTATATTAAATGGCCATGAACTATGCATAAGATGCTCATTCACAGGCAGATACCCATTATTAAGTCATTGTTTTTTTTCATGGCCATTAATCAATATCTTGATGACACATGGCTCCTGATGATAGCCATCCCTTAACCCTTTCCCCCTCAAACTGGCCAAAACCGGCTGGCGGTCAAATGTCATCTGCTTCAGCATTTTAACTGATTTCAACAGTTACGAAAAACAATTTCGACTGAGAATTGTAGATGAGCCATATCAAGATCACATGCCCCAGGTCAACAGCTTTCCTCAGCATGGGTTGGGCACTTAGTGCCCAACCCATGCTGAGGAAAGCTGTTGACTCAGGCTTAATATGAGGGGGAAAGGGTTAAGTCATTCCATACTATGGTGACACGCCTTGGTCAGTGGCTCTGGTACTGCCTGGCAAGTCATGCTGCAGCATGACTTGCAAAGCAGTGCCAGAACCACTGACTTAAGAGTATAGGCATGTTGGTACTTGAATGAAAGCTCTTTTCATGAAGAATTTAATCCATGACCAAAAAAAACAGATAGGGGCATCTCCATGTTAAAGTAGGACAGAGCCCATGGCCATGAGTAGACATCAGGTTATTATGTAAAACATGAGAGATGTAATTCATGGTTGAGAATAAAACATGCAACATTTCAATTAAGTCTGACTCAAGCCATGGTATAAAATTTCATGGCAATGAAGCTCTATATTCACATGCAACTATTGGATAACGTTTCCACTGCCCACAGATTAGTCCCTCAGAAACATAAATTTATTCAATTTACTAAAATTAAAATGATTGTCCATCAGTACTTTCTATTTACATGCACATTTTTCATTTTCTATGTAAACATAAATTTAATGAACTGTCTTGATAGTGTAATGACATGAAACATTTTCTAACTTTATTTTTGAGGCCTAAATATTTCTATTTTCACAGTTTGTGGATGAAGGAACTGACTTATGACTTTCAGACGTAGGTAAAAATATTTTTCTGTGCATAAATGTAGCCAAATGTGTAATTTCCTGATTTGAATGGTTATGCATCCAGTTCACACAGTTCATGGGAGCAGTATGATACATATGTATGGTGATATCGCTGCCAACACTCAAAGCATGGAGATATCACATATTGAGAATCTGAATGTTTAGATTTGGCCACTTTGTAAGCTACAAAGTGGTGAGCAAAACACCCTTATTTCATGTGGATCACAGATTTATGCAAGATGCATTTGTAAGTGACACATTAACAATTTGCAGTTCACCTGAATGGACATATAATCAAAACGTTTCACTATTCCTTATGTTAGTGAACAGATAAATTTTCAACTTTATGTTTTGTTTGTTACTACCATTTATGATACCAAAGCATTGATCAAATTATGAAATATCAAGGTATCAAGTTTACATCCCTAAAAGAATAAAATACCAATATGAGGGTATCAGCAAAAGTTGGCTAGCATGAAGTGATATTCATTTACTCCAGTAACCATGGTAGCAACTTTTCTCCTCTTGATTCACTATAAAAGCAATGAACAATAACTACGTTTTCATTGGTACAAAATAATACTGGCTTCAGCATGGCTAAATGCTTTATGATGATTAGAGATTTCACATGTACATGTATAGTCTTGTGTTTGGAGATTTCACATGACTAAAGTTGTGTGTTAAGAAATTTCACACAGTGTCTAAGGAGACCGAAATTAATTATGTTTCTCATGCACACAACATCAGCTGGCTGCCGCAGCGCCCCCTACTGCAAAACAAAGTAAATGCCCAACATGATGGCCGTTAGCCTGCGGATTTTGGATACATTTCCACATGTAAAACTGTGCACTTAGCTCAATATATCAAGTTATGAGTCACAATGTATAATATAAATGCATAAACAGAAAACTCCATAAAACTCATTAAAAACTCATGCAAAATAAAACAAAATATACGCTGGTAAAATGACTGTGTGTGGACCACCTGCATTTGGTGCCAAGAGTGAGGTCTTTCAATGGTAACCAAGCCCACTTTTTTCATTATTGCATAAGGCTCTCATAGAAAGCTTAGCCTAGCAGACTTGTTGATACTTATTAATTTCGAAAAAAATGTCACAGTGCAACATCTACTTGATGATGTCATTTGTTCTTGCAGATCGACACACTAAATCTTCAATTAAACATAGAAATGTCACACGCTGTTAAATTCCTGTACTGTTGATTCAGTATCATACATAATTTTGACTTTCCTCAGATCAAGTGAAGTAAATTTTAACACTTGCATGTACCCCCGAATTCTGATACATGTACATCTGTGCATACCCATCCTTGCAACTGAATTTACTCTAGACACACTTATTGAGTACCTTAGGTAAACTTGAAAGAAAATAATGGACATTTTAAATCCATGTTCCAGTCCTATTTTCCGTGAACAAAAAAATTAACATCAATCAGTTCATCGTGAAACACATTTGCAGTCCCATATACATGTATATCCAAGTGGGCTTATCCTTAAGATGAAGGAGTACAATGTAAATCTTAACTTCAATCCATTTCTAACAATGCACATGCTCATTTCATTATTGTAGCATATTCTGGGAACCATGTCAGGTATGCGTAGTTTAATCAAACCAGGCAGATGGAACCGCAACTCAAAGTGTGGGCATTTCTTACTGCTAACACAAGTTTCTTTTCTTACACTGTTAAATTGCCTTCAATGCATTCTTCTATAAATCTACCCGATGCTGTTTTCATCCGACTAATCTTTGTGCTCATTTCCACTGCTTGATTGTATCATTATACAACAGTCCATTACGATGTTCCCTAGCTCTCTCTTGTCACAGACATGGACATGTAGTTCTTTCCGGATGCATATACATGTATGCAAATATCCATTGTCTTTACATGTATTGATAACCACTCTGATAAACATGATTTCTATTTATATCAATAATGATGACATGGGTCTACGCAGCATTTATATCCACAATGATGGCTATGGTTTCTATTTATATACACAGTGATGACAATGTATTTATTTGTATCCATGGTGATGACCACCATTTCTATATTTGTCTACACGGATAACTTTTGTTTCTAGTATTATTACCTGACATATTTAAGTATTTTACCCTTTTTCTCCCATGTGTGTACATTTATAATAATTTTTCTATGTAACAGAATGAGAGACCAAAGCTTGTGGCACACAGACAAGATATTCCATGAGGCAACGAAAGATGCTGAAGAGAAATAAGCAATGACCCGTCTTTTACAACCCACAAAGATTTTTTAGCATATATTTCATACAATTCAGTGAAACCTGTGTTGAAAGACCACCCTTATGAGTGACCAAATTGTGGTCTCTTCAGACAGGTGGCCTTTCATAACAGGCACAAGCAACACACAAAACACTCAGGAAGGTGTCTTGAAAGTGTGGTTTTTGCTCAAGGCAGGTCATCTACAATTGGAGAGGTGTGTGAAAACAGGGAAAACTATAACAACAAAAAGTGTGCTTTTGCTGAAAACTAAGTACATGTACCACACAGCCCCACAAAATTTTCCTGCCACACACAAATTACAAGAATGTCACATTGGAGAACTCCCCCTGTTCCCTCACCCTCCTCCCCGCCACCCCACCCTAAAAAAATCCCCAACACTGAACCATAAAAAATTCAGCATTTAAGCCTAAAAAATTCAGCATTGGGCTGGCAAAGAAACTGACGTTTTCCACTTTAAAAGTCGCCAACATAGACATTTAATGGCACACATTTCCAGCGAATCTTTAGTCTTCAAATTAAGTAGACATTTGCCTGTCAAAATGAAGTTGCTTGTAACAGGCAAACTATACGTGAACTCGACTTATAAAACAACAAATGCTTAATTTGAGATCTAGCCATCCTCCAGGACCTTTTTTTTAAGTTGAGGGATATGTTTCCATCATTTTGTTTTTGTTGTTGTGGCTGTTGTTGTTGAACTAACTCTATGCATGCACCAATCTACTTCAAATCCCACCATACACTCGTCATAAAATGTAACGCACATTAGGTTCAATACTTATGTAAATAACACATTTCCATTGTCATTGAATTTGGTATAAATATAATTGGTACACATCCTGATGTTTTGTACTCAAGGCAAACCAGTTTTGATGAACTGAGACAACACGGTCACATCCCATCTTTGATCAGGAGAAACTACCCAATCACTACACATCATATGTTGGGTAGGATATCAAACCTTGTCCTATAATATGACATGCCAGAACTGATCAATCAATCAAGAAGAACTCTTCATCAAGTTGTGTTCCTCTCTGCTTGCCTTCACGTTTGACTTCTGTTGTGTAGTGGTCTGTCGGAAATGTCTCTGATCTGGTTCTGAAATCAGGAGATCACATGGTATCAGATATTATACTGCATTCAGAGGTCTTTTTATGTGATCCAATACAGCGCTGTACTTGTTAAGTTGTTGCTTTGACAGAGATTATAATTGACCATTATCACATTTGAGGAGAGATATGGGGAATGGCTGAGGGTGTTAAAGCCATTGTAAGCAGGAATTTTTGTGACGGAAGGACATCTCTAGTATGTTACACTTACTTACTAACAATGATCGGGCGACAGACAGATGGATGGACAGACAGAAGGACCAGTTGATTACTATAGGGCTCCCACATCTACAATGTGTTGCCCTCAAAAGAACATTTTCTCCACATGATATTAGTAAATTGACAAGAAATGTGTTAAAATTGTCTTCTTTTTTTTTTTAACCTTCACCAAAAAGGTCCGGTAATTGTACTCATTCTACAAAAAGTGAGGAGTCAATATTGGGGTTGCACATCATGAAACGGTCGATCAAAAGTCAAAAAAAAAGGTAGAAAGGAAGGGCTCAGTATGTTCTGACAGACAGAGTGGAGTCTTATCTACCAGCAAATAACCACTAAGTATAGTAACTGCAAGTGCTGGGTTTACGAAGTTACCGCCAAATTTATTGTTGCCTATATGTCAACACTAACAGCTGCAGCAGTCTGGACCGTTCATCAGGGTGTCACTGCTATTTACATTTTCACATGACATGACATACCCTTCTTTCTGTTATAATTTTGTCAGCAATTACTTTTAAATGTCATTTGATACAAATGTAGTCAAAGTAGTGTGAGCACCCATGACATAGACAGTAACTGTTCCTCAGGGGAGTGTTCCAGATACAGTGGTACCTGCTCCAAAGACCACCTCTCGTGAAAGACCGCACTAGTTTTTAAGACCGCCATTTCAAGACAATGGCCTTCAATTTCTTTGTAAGCTCACCTGCAGTGAAAGACCACCTGCCATATGTGACCACTTTTGTCTGGCTTTAAGGATGGTCTTAAATAGCAGGTACCACTGTAGTAAAATCTAATGTACAGTAAAACCTGTCTTGAGAGACTATCCCTAAGGCACACAAAAAGTGGTCACATAAGGCAGGTGGTCTCTCAATAGAGGTGCAATAACATGGAAGGGATGGCAAAAGGGACACGATAAATATGGTCTGAAAAGTCAGGTGGTCTCTCCTCACAGTGGTTTCTCAAAACAGGTTTCACTGTACTGGTTTTATTACCAGTAGAGCATGAATATGTTGGTGCTAGTGGTCAAATAAACTTGTCCAAAGTCAAGGTAATGATAAATTGACATATACTCTGGACAAAAACATACAAAAAAAAATGAAAAAGTGAGCAGTCCCACTTGTTTAACATATTTTGGATGGAGTGTGTACAGATTCCATGGAGCATACCAATAATCCTTCCACTCTCAAAATCAGAGGTCTGTCTAGACTTATCTCCGTGACGAGACATTTGAAGGTCACTGATGTCTCATGTGCTGGCAGCAGGTCGTTTAAACTGTATGTGCACTTCAATACTGGATGCACTTTGACCATTTCTTTGTCTTATTCTGGCCTTATCTCAATTCCAGGCCAACTTTTTCTCACTCTGCAGTGGAACATAAACTTGGCTTTCATGGCCATGTTACGTAACTCCATAAATATACATCATATTTGCTACAGAGGTTCATATTCTTAGCACCCCATGTTAAACCAATGCGACCCCTCACTTTTTTTACCTGAGAATACATGTTCATGTAAATGTATACGTTTTTACTTAATGTACTTTATGTGCCCTGAAAGTAAATATATTGACCCTTCACAGACAGTCAAGAGCTTTCCTCCACACCTTCTGGGCACATTCACCAAAGAAATCTACTAGCAAATGACATAGTAACCGTAACAACAAAAACAAATTAGGCAACATTTATGACATCAAAAACTTCCTGATAATCTTTAACAGGGAAAAGTTGCATACAGATACGTTGGGTTCCTAAGAGTTAAAATCACTTACTTCATACCACTGCAATGGTCTGGCCAGTAGATCTGTTTGTCTCCAAAACTAAAGCTTTCATCCCCTATCAGCTGACGTGCCCAAGACTCATTGTGATAGGGTGGTTGAGACCCGCCCAACTCCGCAGGCAGAATATCCCTGTGTATATGATGGTGAAGTGTCGTCAGGTTTATGCCATGCATGTAGAACTGCAACAACAAAACACAAGCGATTTCAACTTGAATTAACAATGGACCTTCCATTCCATTGTTGTTTTATGCCTTTTAAAAGTTATACATAAAATGTTGTGGGTTATTGTAAATAATGTAATCTCAATTCTATCAGTGCTAATGCTTAATTGTAATCCTTCAACTGCCAACTTTTGAAGCAAGAAGACCAGTTTTAACCAGTGCACAATGGAAGTTTGTGCTCCACTATCTTAGGGAGGGAGGAACTCTATCAGACATGTGGTGCCACCTAGTGACCAAATGTACATGTATATGTCTTTGATATGGTAAGCATGAGGTACATGTACATGTACATATACATGCACATGTACAGTGGTCCCCCGCACCCCCTAATGCTTAAGGCCACACCCAAATGCAACCAAAAAGTGGCCACATTAGAAGAGTGGTCTCTCTTGCGGGGACAGTACAATAAATACAGTGAAACCTGTTTGGAGAGACCACCCCTAGGGCAAGTCAATAGTGGTCACATAAGGCAGGTGGTCTGTCAATAGAGGTATAATAACATGCAAAAGATAGCAAAAGGGACATAGTAAATGTGGTGTGAAAAGACAGGTCGTCTTTCATCACAGTGGTCTCTCAAAACAAATTTTCACTGTATAACACATTTGTGGCATGGAGAAGTCCCCTTTGTAGAGATAGTGGCCTGTCTTGAGGGAGGTCTTATTAGTCAGGGACCATTGTATTTCAATTTTTGCTCCTTCCCTGTCAGACTTATGCAAGTCAACAGCTTCAGGCATAGTTTGAACACAGTATGCCCAACCCATGCAAAGGAAAGCTGTTGAGCCAGGCAATGCTGTAACATAAAAGAACTCATTAACTACAAATCTCATTCAAAATATATTCTAATACATGTCATGTAAGACAAAAAGCATAAACACAGTAACAGATGACATTTTACATCTAGGGTATTGTCAATTTGAGATGCAAGAGGGTTAATACAATTACGAAAAGCCAGTCTGGAAGCAATTCAAAAGCACTTCCTTATAAAGTCCCATTAGATTCCAATAACTGCCTGTAAAAGTGTTAATTTGATACCCTTGCCTTCCTACACAATGCTAATGAACTGCTTCATTGTTCTCCAACAGCCAACTATTGGGCTCAAGTTTCTTGAAAGACAGGAACTCTTACAAGTATACGAATGTGTGTGCACATGTACATCTGTATATGGATGGGGGAAGGAGAGAGAGATGGAGGGAGGGAAGGGTAAATGGATAGATAGCTGGATGAACAGACAGCTTGACACACATGTAGGACAGCCTGACACACATGTAGGACAGCTTGACACACATGTAGGTCAGACCTATGCAATGTCAGTTTCATGGGTCAATAAATGCACGAAAAGATAGTAATTATCTACTGATGTCAGTACAGGAAATGCACAAGTACCTGCACATGCCTAAACTGACAATGAAGGTTCTCATTATTTGCTGCACTTCAATGCACTTGCCTGCAGGACTTACCTTTTCCCTTGTCTTTTCCTTGATGAAAGGCTTCAGTACTTTAAATATTGCTTCCACATACCAGGGCTGGTTGACAAAATGGATACCAGAGAACCTTGCCGGAAAACAGTCCTGCAGAGAGAAAACCAAAATGTGATCACATCAATTAAAATTATTCTACCTGATTGAGCATGATAATTGGAAACTTTTTTCCTGTGGAACAGATCAAATCATGTGTACATCTTTGATGTAGTCTCAACCTTACCTTTTGAATTCGTCCTTTCCATCCTGGCATTTCTGACCTTACTTGCCTGTAAGTCATATGGCAAAACAGCAGACACACTACAGTGGTCCCTGTCTTGAAAGACCGCCCATAGGGCAGGTCAAAAAGTGGTCTCTCATAACAGGCTCTTTCATTCGAGGTATAATAACATGGAAAAGATAGCACAGTGTTCTGAGAGAGTAGTCTTAAAAAGATATGTGGTCTTTCATTGGAGGGGTCTCTCAAGACAGGTACCACTGTACTCAAATTTTTATTGTATTGACTAACTTTAATAACCCTTTAACCCCCAAACCAGCCAATACTGGCTGGTGCTTAAATGTTGTCTGCTTCAATGTTTTGGACTCATTTAACTACAGTGGTACCTGCTATTTAAGACCACCCCTACAGCCAACAAAATGTGGTCTCATACTGCAGGTGGTCTTAAATTGAAGGTATATTTAACATGTAAATACAACAGAGGGTCTTGAAAGAGTGGTCTTAAAAAGACATGCGGTCTTAAATTGGAGGTGGTCTTTAGAGCAGGTACCACTGTATAATGTATAAGTTGAAGCTAACTGTACATGAGACCTATCAAGATAACACATCCCAGCATATTGACTGCATATATGCAGGGACAGATCTAGTCTTGAAAAATTTTGATCATTAGCAGTGATTTTGTAATTGCCCTTAAATAATTAATTTTAAAATGTCTTAGCCATTTATACACATTTCATTAGACAAATTAAAAAAAACATTAGCATTTGGCTACTTGGCTAAAGGTCAGAGCGGTCCCTGATATGTTCCTACAGGAACAAATATTCAGTCCTTTACATGTACACCAGCACTGAATGATATATTCAGTGTATTAGTCTAACTTTGTTAGGCTTTAAAATATAATAATTGATTTGATAAACTTTTCAGCTGAGATGAAGGGCATACCTGTCAAGTCTCCCAAATAAGGTGGGAGTCTCCTATTTTTCACCCAAATTTTTTTTTTGATTTACATGCAAAATTTTGCAAATTTGCCAGAATCTCTCCCATTAAAATTTAGTATTTTCGACTACATGTATATTCTTAGTTAAAATACAAATCTCCCCCATGGATTTTTCAAATTTATAAAAAAAATCTCCCTATTTTGAGGTGTGGAATATTGACAGGTATGGTCAAGTGTCATAGCTGGGGTCAACTGATCACCTGCTAATAGGATAAAAATAATAACAATAATAATACCGTATTCATTCTAATAGTAGCACCATGTGCTAATGCAAAGATTTCCTGCAGCAGACATGGTTTTCACAGCGTTTTGTCATAATGATGTTTTAATTTATAATACCACAAGCAATTACACTACCTATAGAATCCATACAGCATAAAATAACAGTGAACTCTTCTTTCATCAGAAATGATAAGAAATATTAAAAACAATAAATTTTTAATGAAAACCCCAAGATTAAAAAGTTGGGGGGGGGGGTGCTTCTATTAAGGCATGTGCTACAATCGGAATGAATTAATAGTAAAACAACAACACTGGCTCAGCGGGAAAGCAGATATGTTTCTCCAACTTGCCAATGTGGTAACCAGAGTGACTCAGCAATCTCATCTGTACATCTTCAAGCTGGTGCTTGCCTGCAGAGCAGACCAAGTTCCATGTTACTACACTTGGTCTGCCCTTCTTCGACAAGATTTTATTTATAGTAACAGAAACAAAACTATATTGTGACCTTCCCCCTAGACCAAGACACTAATCAGGAAGTTCATCATTATCCTCTAGACCAGTACCAGCCTCTGGTTCCCAGTGTACTGAAGCCTGTTTCCATAGTAACCATACTCAGCCAATTAGAAACTAAGACACTTTTCCAACACTAAAATAGTGACCATGTCAAAGAAGGGCAGACCCCAGCAGAGTAGACAAAATATGCAGCTGGGGTCTGCTTTGGAGGCAAAGCTGGTACTAAATTTGAGCAAAATTCAGTGTATGTATTATGGAGGATAACCGTAACCATGGTAACATTGACAGGCTGGGTGTTTGTATAGAGGGGGCAGGGACCACCAAAAAACCTGGAGGCCTCTAATGGCATATTTAAAGGCAGGCAAGGAATAGTGTCAATTACCATAATCCTCCCTGTGAGTGTCCACATATGCATGCTCTGATAAGCACAACTATTCTTCTATGATAATCCAGAAAATTTGAATACTGCGTAGTATTCAAATTTGCATACTTTTCATTACATTACGGCTATAATGACCTAAACGTAGGTCCACAATGGAGGTTTTATTTGACTTTTTTAATTTTATAAATAGAAACTGTATGCAAATAAGCACCCCAGGTGCTGCCATCTGGGGTCCTAACATCCACTATTGGCTCCAACTACAACGGATTCATGTCAGCAAGTCTCTTTTAATGATGGCTATAATCTGAGACAAACTGTCTGCAACTGTTTTTAATTACAGACACAATACAGCATACAGTGTGTATTTTTATTAAAAAAAAAAATCCTCAAAATCAATACACCGTAATATGAAAGTCAAACAAAAATTGTGGAATTGTCTTCAAACTAGATGTACCACCGCACATGGGCAGCAGTCACTGAACTGCAAAAATATTTCTGCTCCCTCCAGGCTTCATTCCGCCAGTTGGCTTCCACCACAGTCTGACATGCAAACACTGCGTCAATGGGCACACACAAGACTTGTGGCCATGGCGGTGCCCTGCTTGGTGCATTGTTAGGTGGCACACTTTTGCCAGCTCAATAATAAACACATTTCTACCACTATATTTGCTTATCATTCATCTCTGAATGCCCAAGTATCTCCAGAAGCAAGGCAGTGCTAAATTTAGTTTAACCCTTGCCCCAATCAAATCTTGCCAAAAGGACTCCAGGGCCTTTGTCACTTACATACCACACTGGGTAACAGCAATCATCAGGAGTACATGTCTTCACTGCCAGGCAAGGCATGCTACAGTTTTGGATGTTGCAGCATGACCTGACAGGCAATGCAAAAATCACTGCCTTTAATTAAGCCTATCAGCATGCATCTTGGTACTTGTGAAAATTATCTTTTTATGAAGAATATGAATGTACAATTATTGCCTTCACCTCTTAAAATTAGTGCCTTGTTACATACAGTCATGTCTTAACCTTTTCAGTGCCTTGTTATACACAGAGTCATGTCTTAACCCTTTCAGTGCCTTGCTACACACAGTCTGTCAGTAATGTCAACCCTTTCAGTGCCTTAACAATTGTTACACACAGTCATGTCTTAACCCTTTCAGTGCCTTGCTACACACAGTCATGTCTTAACCCTTTCAATGCCTTATTACAGACTGAGTCATGCCTTAACCCTATCAATGCCTTGTTACAGTCATGTCTTAACCCTTTGGTGCTCTGTTACAGTCATGTCTTAATCCTTTCAATGCCTTGTTACAGATAAAATCAAACCTTAACCCTTTCAATGTCATGTTACAAACTGGGTCAACAGCTTGTTTGACCCACTTAAAGCACAATATGTGCCTTTAGGGTGCCAAGGAAAGCTTTCGATCTGGATTATTCTTTTCTCTCTAACTGCATGGGCACCAGGACTACGACTCTGGTATCATTATATTAATTAAGACAAGTGCAACTGTTGTTGTAATAAAGACTGAATAATTTCAGCAATTTTTGTGATATCTATGGTGCAATGCTTATAGGGCATCCCAATTACACCAAAAATATGGCCTTATAAGAGAGGTGGTCTCTCTTTGGAGAGACACTGCAATGGAAACACCATTTGTGACGAGTTCTTATTTTCTACTTAAGTGTTCTAACAGTGACAGGTGCAAATTATTTGACTTAATATTAGAAGTATGCCCAAACTTTGTCACCCTGAATGACCAGGACAAATTCAAGTACCTTATGATGGCAGAAGGAAGTATGGTTTGTCACACAGCTAAATGTTGTCACTTGCCCTTGGAAAACAGAAAGAGTTCCCTTCATCCCACCTGATTATAGTTCTTAGTACATTCTACAGCTAATGCCATTGCACCGACAGTACACCACGTAAATGTGTACAGACAATAATTGTATTTACGTATTTATAAATTTCTCAATTAGTTGTTAGATCATGAATTTTATGAGTCTGTGACTGGGCAATTCTGTGTTACTTGGTATTATGCTTTGGTTCCTTGTGGACATTACGCATGAAATCTTGCTGCTACCGCTACACCATACTTCCTGCATCCAGAAGTGCAGTGTTGCCAACCTGCCAAACTTAAAATCCGGGAGATAGAAAGTAAAATTACGGGAGATTGATAAATTAATATGAAATATAGAAGGGAAATATTGATGAATTTCTGGGAGGTGACTCAAATGTGTCAAAAATCCACACTTTTTCAAGAATTTTAAGCACAAAATTCCGGGAGTCTCCCGGGTAATCCGGGAGGGTTGGCAACACTGGAAGTGGCCTCTGTTGAAGGGTGGTCTCCCTCCCATGAGGTATAACATAAGAAGAGGGCACTTGTTGTATAGACTAGGGCATAATAACATAACAACAGCAGAGCAAGTCAGCTGCTTTACACATCCCTCAACATTGATATCTGGCTTGAGCCTTTTGTGGCTGCGGTGCCCGGCTCCGCGTAAATACCACCTTATCCTGGGGCATTGTACAGCTTTGACTCTCTCAGTGCCAAGTTTCAACTGAGGCAACAGCTTTCCTCAGCATGCTTTGGGTACATTGCACCCAAGGCATGCTGCAGAAAGCTGTTGACCTGGACCACTCTTTATATGGTCTCTGCAACTGTAGGCAAGCTGGCAATTGAATGCAACGTTGGTTTGTTAACAAACCTGGTATGACAGTGTCAATACAGCAAACATTCACCTTTGTTAAAATTGACACTGAAAGAATTTAAGACTAGCCCTCCAAGATGCTGGAATCTATATATGGTCACTTTAACTACACACAAGACCATCTGAAATATGAGACTATTTTTATTTAATCAAAGGGTTGGTATAATAAAGAAATATTGGAAACCTTGAAGACTAAGTCTTTATATGCAATTGTTCAAAATTTTATGTGTCATAACAATTTTATTGTAAGTCCTCCGCTTACCAGGAGGACCTCCACATAATATTCCCATCATGTATTAACATCATCGAAGAAAAAAAAACAAAACAGAAAAAAAGCATTATCTAATATCCTCTGTTGCTCACTTCACTTGAAATGAGTTCATTTTTGTTACATGATTTGTGATTGTTACTTTTTCAATTATCATGAATCATAATTGTAATGTTAGCCTATAACATTAGCTATAAAAGTGTATCTATTTTCTTCAGGGCCTGTCATCACAGCCCCCGCTGGGAGCCCCCGGGTATGACAGCTACCTCGAAATTCAGTGCTGCATAAATCACAATTAAGGTCCCAAGACAGTAAATTACCCTGTGAATACACAAGAAACACAATTAATTAATTAACCTTTTCCTGCTTGAATTAAGACAGGGTCAACATCTTTCCCTGGCATTGATTGGGTGCTTTGGCAAGGCAAGCTGTCTGGGACCTGTTATCTTGATAGGTCTCACACATCTACAATTCTAATTCAAATTGTTGTGCATTGCTGTCGAAATTAGTCAAAAACACTCAAGCAGGAGACATTTGACCACCACGCAGTTATGGCTGGTTTATGAGAGAAAGGCTTGACAAGCGACCAGCAGTGGGCACACTTCCTCGCTTTGATCAAGGAGGCCATATGAATAGCCTCCCTGCTTTGATGCACCCAGAATACTTGCTCACGCACTCATATCAATACTACTGCGACAGAGAAAAATGGGAATGTTCTTGTTGCTTTCAAATATCAAAGCTGACAATGCCATCTGAATGCCGATTAATTTCCTGGAGTTACAGTCGGGCTGCTGTGTACATGTTGCTGGTTATTTAACTCTCCCAATACTTGTCATAAAAAAGGTTTTGCTGCTCTGAATTATTTATGTTACAGTGTATTATAAGTTCAGGCTCAAATTTCGCACACAAAGACCGTTCATTAAGTACCAGCATGTATATACATGTACTTCCAAAAAAATATTTCTAAAACTGGACATACCTTCAATGCAAGCATTGACTGAAAGGTCTGCTGTTTGCTGAAATTAGGTCATGGTGACACCAAAATCTAATCACTTCATATTGGCATGCTAGATAAGCATAACACCAAATTTGAGCAAAATACATTGGAGTGTTCTGGAGATATTGCAGCAACAAGCCCTAACAAGCATGTAATTAGGCTGCCATTTGCTCAAATTAGGTCATGGTGACACCAAAATATAATCAGTTCATCTTACCAGGTTAGGTAAGCATATTGCCAAATTTGACCAAAATACATGGAGGCATTCTGTAGATATTGCAGTAACGAGAGTGTGCACATCCAGACGAACATCCAGATGTACGGATGGACAACCCGAAAACAGAAAGGGTCCCCCCATGGGGCAGACCCTTAAAATAAAATAAATCAAAAACAAATATTTAAAAAATAAAAAAAAAAAAAGAAAGCCTGTTGGCTTATTGTATTTGGTACTGATAGAGTTAACTGTGTGCATGTGCCTGTATGTATTTATAAACCATAAATTACATGACAAGACAACCTTGTCCAGTCATCCATGCCAATGACTTCTCCACATGTCATCCCAGTACTAAAATAGATATAGATATGCCAATGTACTGTGCATGTTAACAAAGTAAAATCAGTGCTGGATAACATGGTTAAACATGGGCAGCCTGTTTGTTTGCTTGCTTGCTTGCTTGCTTGCTTGCTTGCTTGCTTGCATGCTTGCTTGCTTGCTTGCTTGCTTTTGCTTTTGCCTGTTTAATTTCTTTTATGATTATATGAGCATAGGGAAAGAAATGTTAAATTGAAATAAATCCTAGCAATTGAATGTATTCACATGACATGGACCAACATAAGTATAAAAGTTACTGGCCACGACAATAAATTGCACATGTGAACCTTGAGCAGTAGCAGAATACATTCCTACCATGAGGCCCTGATGGTCACTTGAGAGCTACCATTATCCAGTAAAATGTGGTAAGGGAATTGACAGCAGCTTTCTTGTGAAGTGCGCAGTTACACTCTCTGACATACAGGTATTGCATGTCGCATTCCACCAGCTCCAGTTTTTTTTTGTTTTTTTTTTTCAGTGGACGTTCCTGCGGCTTGGTGGTAGGCTACTGACAAGAAACACTGATACACAACATCCACTGGGATCCCATCAAAGCTTTTTGGTTGAAGAGTGCAAATCCACACACTTTTAATGAGCACATTCTTTCAGATGTTGTTAACTGCTTCCAAAAATCTAGTCTGTATGTGCTGCGTAGGTGAAAAATAACGAAGCAGCATGACCAATACTGCAGCAACTGAGGTGCTGGCTGGAACAGCTCAAGCCTTTCTCCCTTGAAATAAGACTGAGTCAACAGCTTTCCTTGGCATGGGTTGAGCACAAGACCAAAGAAAGTTATTGACCTGAGGCATGTTATCTTCATGTAGGTCTAGTCTACAGTTTCCATTAAACTTGTTTTTCATTGCTGAAATATTCAAATCAGCCAAATTTATACAAGCCACACAGCAACATAGCTATATCGTCCATGTACTTCTGAATCCATCAAAAAAAAAAAAAAAAAAAAAAATCCAATTTCTCTATGCCCCATAACCAATCCAGTCCCTAATTTAAGTCTAAGCCTGTATCTTAACTTAGTAATACTGTCATGTTCCACGTTAAATTTGAAAATTCAAGGCATTGGCAGCCAAATGAATTGACAAATGGGTGGGAAACCATCAAGCATGTTTTACAGCCTTGAATTCCTAGGTAGGCTTTCTTGGTGATGGTGGCTGCTTGCCTTTACCTTGTATTAGCCAGCCAGCCGGCCAGCTGGCCAGCCAGCCAGCCAGCCAAGTGGCCATCCATCCAGACAAACAAACAAACAAAATAAATAAATAAATAAATAGATGTAACAGTCAAGTTCTTGCTTATAATGACAAGACTATGTGAACTTAACTAGTACATGCACCAATATGGGGGAAATTTTGACTTTCCCCAAGAAAAGGAAAAACACTGAAGCAGACATTTGGCCATGAGCAGGTTTTGGCTGGTATATCATGTTTATGGAGGAAGGGAGTAAAAGCTACTGCCAGAAAGTGGCATTCACAAAGCCGGAAATTATGACTCTGAGAATGAAAGTGTACCACAGACATTTCCAAATGAGTTCTGATAACACTCATTCCAAAGAAATATACCACAGAGATTCAGCCTCAGTTCTCTGATCTTATTCCACAGAGATATACACTTAACATGACCATGGACAGTTCTACCTGAGTTCCTGTAACTCACTCCCTAAACATGTACCATTGACAGTTCTGAGTTTTTGTAACTCATTCCATGAACATGTACCATTGACAGTTCTAAGTTCTTGTAAGTCATTCCATAAACATGTTCCATCGACATTTCCAAGTTCTTATAATTCATTCTATAAACGTGTACCATTGACAGTTCAACCTGAGTTTTTATAACTCATTCCATACCAGTCAACCATATTACATTGACCTATCTAAATGATGAATTTTGTATTTTTTCCCACAAATGAGCTTTTATTAAAATACAAACATGCTCTGTCTAGATTCAGTGGGCTTTGCAGTGCCTGGCATGTTCCAGTCCAGTCCCGTGTACTTGCCAAGCAAGGCACGCAAAAACCAGTGAACAAAATCACTCTTTGCCATAAAGCAATGTGAATTAATCTTGTTGATGGGGAGCATCAAGGCTATAAAAAAAAAAAAAAAAAGTGTGTTTCTATGCATGGTGATTTGGTATGATGGATCACTGCTGCCTCCAATACTTTTAGGCCTCAATTTGATAAAAGAGCTCATGCTGTATCAAAAACCAACCTCATGGGACTGCTGATTTTTTCAAGGGTCATGAATTTAACTCATGTTTTTAACAAGCCAAAAAAGAAAAAATTGCTTACGCAAGGTAGAGATAATGGTATGTTGTGCATGGACAGGAACGACTCCTTTTTTGCATTCCTAATTACCCATCCCAAAAAGAATAAAACTTGAAATATATAGACAATTCTGGCAATGAGATCTGGGTTCCAATAATAGTATAATTAAACATATTTCTGATAGATATCATGTTTTTTGTGAATCTTGGAAAAATATAGGAAACTAATTGCTGTTGCCTAGTTTCAACAAAGGTCTCACGCCCCCCCCCCCCCTTCCATACCTTAATCTGATAAAGAAAATGTCACAATTTTACGTTGTTGTCACACAGAAATGACCAGTTTTACTGTCCTTTTGCATGTTTCCCATTACGGAGTTGGGCGGAAGTAGTAATTATAATATTATAATGTAAACCGGAAGTTGAAAACCGCTTTTTCTATTGGCGTGATCAAATGTCAGAGTTATTTCTTCAAAAAGTCATATGATGATCTGCACTACATCATCGTTAGCCAATAGAAAGGGGTGTCTCAAACTGCAACTGACAGATTTGAAATATGGCCTTTCTAGGATAAATAAACCACATTGACGTAACTTTTAGCCAATAGGAAATCATCTAACTGATTAGCGGAAATCCAGGGCTTTATGATGGTGCAATACATGGCAAGTGTTCTTCCAAAACAACAGGCTATGGCACAGTCAAACAAGTAAAATGTTGCTGCATTTTTGGCATTGTTTTGTCAATTTTCAGCCGGCAAACCATTCAAAACATGCCATAGAAGTTACATTCTACATCTCAACAAATAAAGTTGATATCTTTATAGGGCATTATCTTGGTATGGACTGAAAAACGCAGCATTTTGTCAACTGTTTATGCCCAAATGACACCTGTTTCCTCAAGATACTGATACCAGGTTTCATGAGGACTGCAAAACATCATAATAGTAAAATGACGCCAAAAGGAAAATAGTTCAGCACTGACAGCACTCCACAACAGAATTATTGTAGCATTTTAAAATCTTTCATACGTGTTCATGGGATTTTTATGGACCAAAGATGGCAAATTTGCGACCCAACTACCGAACAGCATTGGCTGCACAAAACTGTTTGCCATGTCTGCACTGACCGACCTGTGTACTGGTGAAATTTTGTCACTATCTGCGTTATTTTCACACTCTCTAGATGTGTCTTTTACCGCTCTGCAATCTTGAAATGGTGCTCAATAGCGTGGTTCCAAAACTTTGGTGACACTTCGACTTGGAGCTTGGACCCTCTACCCCCTGCCCGATGGTTTCTTGGAATTTTGGATATGGTTTTATTTGTACATGATCCCTAAACTAAACTGAGATGAAAATTAGTATATTATTTTGCGTAATTAAAAATTATGAACCTATACACCAGTCCTGTGAGAACAACTTGACCAGAGAAGGTAGGTGTTCCAGTTGACCCACTCTTCCAGCAGCAGTGTTTGTAAAGCATAATCTTTCATGCTTTGAAATACAGTGAAACCTGTTTTGAGAGACCACCCCTAGGGCAAGCTAAAATGTGGTCACATAAGGCAGGTGGTCTGTCAATGGAGGTGCAGTAACATGGGAAAGACAGCAAAAAAGGAGTTTGGAAATATGGTCTTAAAAGGCAGGTGGTCTTTCATTATAGTGGTCTCTCAAAACAGGTTTCACTTTAAATAAGAAAAAAAGGCAGTGGTCCCAAGACCGGCTCTTTGTGGCAATCCCTGAGACACTCATTGTGTATGCAAGGGAAAGGTTAAACATACCATGCACGCTGCTGCAGCTGTTTTCAATAGGAAGAGATACGCATCAGGTCTAGCACACACAGCCAATGTTCTCCTTGTGTGTATTCACCTCTGCCTTCACAACATACCCTATACACAGGCTACAATTCAGAGCCAGAACTACAAGGCAGGTACTGAGGACCACCCTGTGTATAGCTGACTTGGTTTCCACAGCAAAAGTTTACAGCAAACAGACAAATAGGAGTCACATCATGTATAAAACCACATTTGCATGCATTTATACTGCTACAGTGGTACCTGCTCTAAAGACCACCTCTCGTGAAAGACCGCACTAGTTTTTAAGACTGCCATTTCAAGACAATGGCCTTCAATTTCTTTGTAAGCTCACCTGCAGTGAAAGACCACCTGCCATACGTGACCACTTTTGTCTGGCTTTAAGGATGGTCTTAAATAGCAGGTACCACTGTATCTGTATATCAACCATACTTGCCAATATTATTGATTCTGTGATAATTAAAGTTTTAAAAATCATAAAATAACAGCAGTGTCATGGAGCGGATAAAACTTAGAAGACACAAAGTCCATGTAAGTTCCTACCACATTAAATAGAATCCAGCTGAACGTTTTAAGGAAGTAGGAAATCACCATAAAATGTACACCCACCCCCCACACAAAAGTCATTTAAAAAATTTTAAACCTCACAGCACCGCTCCCTGAGATTTATAATGCCTTCCAACTGGCAGAACACGTTAGATATGTGCATATACCTATATTTCAGTTTCTGGAGGAAAAAAAATCTTCACTTCGAATCCTATAAGCATAATTTATTTATTGCTCACCCAAAATATATTGTTAAAGACACTGCCTGCTACCACATTTGAAAGACGTCACAAAAATCAATGCCTTCATGACAACCAACATGTGGATGTGAGACCACTTATCATTTGGAAAAGTCAGATGTCCCGCAGTCTGAATTTATGATTTGGCCTCATGCCAAAAACTATCTTGCATCACCACTGCCATTTCAAGTTGACAGGGTAAATGTGAACTCAAACAGATGCTTTAATGCATTGGACATGGATTCAGTAGATGAATGTCCCTTTTCATAGGGCATGACCCAACCATCTGCACCCATTATGAACCTTTCAAACACAGTTACTGCAACCTGTTAATACACAGCATTAAGCTACTTAATTAATTTAATCCACAAACAAGAGGGCTGAAGAACAGCCCATGCTCAGCTGACCTGGAGATTTATCACACTTGTGGTTCTGTGAAATTGGGATAGGATCAAGGTCACCCTCCTACTGAGTAAGTCTGACCTTTATAGAAGAACAATAACACGAATGTGCAACATCAAGGGCCCAGTTCAAGCAATTCTCAAGTTATAGTGAAGAGTAAAGTTTATGTATGTTGCACTGTGACCTCAGAAATGAGGTCAAGGTCATCCTTCACAGAGAAACATTAACATGTGCAACATCAAAGTCCTAATTCAAAATAGATCTTACATCATCAAGCAAACAGCATAAAATTTATGTCAGTTGTCCTGAAAAGAACAAAAAAAAAAAAAAAAGAAAGAAAAAGAAACATAAATACTCCAAAATCACTGGAGCATTACCATTGCACAAAATCACTGGAGCATTACCATTGCACAAAATAGGTAGACACTTATCAAAGCTGCATCCCTACCACTTTTGACACAAATCTGCCAAAATTATTTCACTTATAACCATTACAAGAAATTCCCATGTTAAGTTTCCCCATTAAAACTTTTTAAACATTAAAAAAATTATAAAAAATCCCAAAATCACTGGAGCATGACCATTTCAACAACATTGGTAGAGACCCACCCAATGAATTGCCAGCAAAATTGAAGTCAATCTGATTGACAATTTCTTCTTCAAAGTCCAAAATGTGAATTAACATTAGAATGCCCATTGAATTACATAGTAATCAATAGGAAAGGTGCATTTAACTGATAAGTACAGGTTCAAATTGAAAAAAAAAAAAAAAACATTAAAAATCAGAAATTGACAGCAGTGCCTGTCACCTACTGAACAACTTTGACCCTTTCACAAGAAGCATATCCACCAAGTCTCAGCTTAATCTGAGTGATGCTTCTGCAGAAGAAGTCAATAATAGCAAAAACCTACAAAAAAATAAAACATCATTAAACAGCCCATACTCAGCTGACCTAGAGATTCATCCCACTTGTGGCGCTCAGAACTTGGGACAGGATCAAGGTCACCCATGTACTGAGAAAGCGTGACCTCTATGGAAGAACAATAAGAGTGCAACATCAGGGTCCCAGTTCAAGAAGTTCACAAGTTACAGCGAAGAGTAAAATCCACAGCAGCGCCACCTAGTGAACAACTTTGTTTGACCTTTCCACAAGGAACATAGCCACCAAGTTTCCGCTTAATCTGAGTGAGGATTCTGGAGAAAAAGCCAAAAATGGCGAAAACACACACACACACACACACAAATAAAAATAAGAATAAAAATGCAGTGCCACCTGGTGAACAAATTAAGAACTAGGAATCTCTAGGTGTGTCCCTGTGATTGTAAAGCAATCATGTGAGTGGTTTTGGAGAAAAAGATTTCTAAAAATTAGCCAAACCCCCCCCCCCCCCCAAAAAAAATCATTAAAAAATTCAAAAATCACTGATGCATGACCATTTGAACAAAATTGGTAGACCAACCCAAGGTACATCCCTACCAAGTTTGAAGTCAATCTGGATAAAGGTTTTGGAAAAGAAGTCGAAAATCTGAACTGTGAATGGACTGAGGATGGATGGATGGACGACGGACCAACCTATAAGCTCAGGTGACCGACAAGTCAGCTGAGCTAGAATTATCCACATAAAATTAAATATATAAAATAGCTGTGTGACCTTTTACGGGTAAAAATAGATTTCTTAGCTCTTCAACTGAAAACTTGGGCTTCACAATAGCCAAAGAGCTTTTTGATCATGTATGTATGCGTCGATAACTCATTTTTTCAGTTTCTCATAGCCACTTTGTTGGTCCATTAATTTTTAACACATTATGGTTGCAATTTATTTATACTTGCTTGCACCTGTGGCAAAATTCCAAAATCTGCATCTGTTCCTTTCAGATATGTTTCAATACGGATGCTTCATGGAAGAAACGCAAAGAAAAGTTCACAATTTCTAATTCTGTTTCATTTTACACACCAAGTCTGATATAATACGTTTCTCTATTAAACATGTCAAACTCTGATCCATGTCTCAAGCTGGGAAACATTGATTAGTATTCATACAGTACACTTTGTGTGTACATTTGCAAGAGTGCTCAGAGATTAGTTTTTCCACATTATTGTATCCCTATTTTGGCAAGTATCCATGACAATTTGGCCATTATCAACACTCTGCCTGGGAAAGACTGGCAAGGAGACAATTATGGGGCGATGCCCGGGGATTACTTGGAAGCATTAGTCTATTGATCGGTGTTTATTTGATCCCTAGTTATCCACAATGCTACCGTGCCACTGCCAAACAGCCAGCTGCAGAGCGACTGAAAATAAATTTTATTTAACCAAAAAAAAAAAAAATTGCTGTTTTAGAGATGGAAGATTCTCAATGGGTTGTAATTCTTCAACAGTTTTCACACATAGACTTGCCAGTGGTCAAAAGAAAACGGATGATAATATTGACGTGATTTGTGACTAGATTCTATTGTGTGAGTTTCAATTACTGTGTTAAGTGCCAACCAACACTGATCCCATACTATCTAGAATGTGCTTTTACTGTTCCCCAATAACATGGGTCTGTTTTGCAGCCAACCAACTGCTGGCTTTTTACTGAAATTTATTACTTTGTTGCCCACCAACTTTCAATCCCAAACCCCACCCCACCCTCATCCCCGCCAAAAATGTCACTTTTTGTTAGTTTTGTTCCACATTTTAAACCAGATCAACAACATTACACTAGAGAACAACAACAATGGGATTGTCCTGTGCTCAGCAAAGTTTGCAAGTACTGACAAAAATTGTTGTTTCACATGGGACAAATAGCTCCTCTGTATGAGCGTACACACCATATTACCTGAGCTTCATGCTACTTCAAACATGACTGTTTCAGGCTGATCACATTTGGAAACAGGTAAAATTCAATTGACCTTTTTTTCTATAAAACTGAAGAAAGATACATCAAAACAAAATCCCAGTTTCTGATACAAATTTCCTTGCCTTGATGCATTAAGTCAGACCTTAACCATTTCATGTTTTAGTGAATACATAATACATATCACTGCAATTTATGGCAAAATGAGCATGCTAAAAGTACATATGCTGTTCCGCATATCACTACAATTCATAGCAATATGAAACTGATATACAGTGAAACCTCATTATAACTACACTCAGATATCCAACATATTCAATATAATGACACAAGTTTTCACGGGAAAAAGTTTGTTTTCTTTATTTGATTCATTTATCTGACATATTCAGTTATCTGACACTTTTTTAGGGAACATATGGTGTCATTATAACAAGTTTTCACTGTATATCACTGAAATTTATGGCAGCATGAAATTGTTAAATGTAGGCTTATCTTGTTCTCTCTTTACATCATTTTTCTCCCTGTCAGTTCATGCAAAAGCCAGCACGTGGCGATCTGTTTTAAACAATCTTTAAGCATGCTTACACCATTAAGAAAAAAGCCAAATTGATACACTGTTGCATGTATTGCTGCACTTCATTTCAATATGAGACTGCCAAAGCTACACTGTTTCCACATATCCATGCAATATGTAGCAAAATGAGACTGCTAAATGTACATTGCTCCCTCCTAATAATATATTAACTCTTTCAGTGCCAATCATGTCTAAAGTCGATCTATTAAAGTCAAACTAGTCTGAATTATCATAGGGATCTGAGATTCGTATTCCTTGTCAAAAAGACCTTTCATTCAAGTGCCAGTATGCCTAAAGTTCCAGAGAGAATACCCCAGGTCAACAGCTTTTCTTGGTGCAAATTTGGCGCATTGTGCCCAATGGGAGCCATGAAAGGCTGTTGATTCAGTCTAAAATTTGCCACTGAAAGGGTCAATATCATTTCAGCCTGTAGCTAGTACAGGTCAACCACACTCACGTGAGGTGATCAAGGCTGACATGACATTGACTTGATTGGACAGAGCTAACCATGAAACACTCCTCTTAGCTGAGTATACAGAGCTCTTCAAAAACTGGCTTCTTATGAACTACTGTAAGTTCTACATGTATGCCGATTCATTTCGCCTGAAGCAGGCATGCACATCCAGCGATTCACCCTTTCCCTTCAATTCTCATCAGACTGTTTCAACAGCTTTATTTGGAGTGAGTTGGGTTTTAAATGTCCAGCCTGCACAGGGAAAGCTGTTGACCCAGGCTACCTTTTCCCAATAAACTTGTCTGCAAAATCAAAACACAGACCAGCAACTAGAGAGTACATGTATGTCTCTTGGGCCTTCTTCAGGGGATAGGGAGGTCATTGGTATTTGTTAACTCTTCAGGTACCGAGCACAACTGAAAGTCGATCTACTGAAGTCAAACTAGTCTTAATTATCATGAGGATCCCAGATTCATATTTCTCGTAAAAAGACTTTTCATTCAAGTACCAGCATGCCTATAGTACCAGAGAGAATATCCCAGATCAACAGCTTTTATTGGTGTGCATTAAGCGCAATGCACCCAATGCACGCCAAGAAAAGCTGTTGACTCAGTCCAAAATTTGGCACTGAAAGAGTTAAAATGCTTGGCTACATAAATGATTATAATGCGGTGCCAAGAAAGGGCCGTGTTATTGAGACATCACTATGTACATATATATAACGATGTGTGACACTCTTATTCATAAGAACATTGAAACATGGAAATTACGTGGCAACAATTGTTGTGCCAAAAAAAAAAGTTCATGTGCAATGTGTATAGTCACTTCTCATTATGGTAAACTTAATCAAGTCTATTAGCTAATCTGGATCTGGTTTGTTTTTATTTATGTTGCTGCTCATATGTATGTGAATCTGTTCAGTGATGATGTAAAGAAGTCTTTATCACACCTAGAATTAATTTATGAGTACTAAATTTGTCCACGACTCTCATTCAACATGTTTTTCATCAATGCAAATGTTAACATTAATATTATTGAAGCAAGACAGTATTTTGCCTCCATTCAGTTCTGGCCAGTTTAAGAGGTGAAGGGTTCATTGTTCAAGAAATCTAGCTGGGCAATCATCAAGTAGAACATGAAAGCCAAAGATCAGACAGTTCTCAAGTGCACACAAACCATGCACAAGGACATGGGCTATCACCAGCCAGCAATGGCTTAAACCACAGCCATGCCCATGGGGCCTGAATGTCTTGCCATCATCGGTCACTCATGTAATTGTAAGACCAAACCGTATCATGTTATTTAGTATCTAGTTGTTGAATAAATGAATTGAATCTCAATATATTTATATTCATTGAGAATATACAACTTTCTGTATCAAAATGGCCAATAAAGTATACAACATGATCATACAAATCACAGCCAGACATACCTGTTTTAAGCTCAGCAGTGAGATAAACAAACATACACCGACATCTTTTGAAAGCGGGGCACAAAATAATAAATATGAGATGGAATATTGCTGTTCTGTGTAGTCATTCATCACAAAGTACAGAGGGCATCACTGAATACAAAAATTAAGCAAGATATCGTGCAATGCCCTTACATGTGATAGCCCTAGGCCACCTTGGTTTCATATGTTCAGTCTCCTAAGCTAGATGGTTGAAAGACACTCAAAGATAGATTTAAGAACACCAAAAGAAAGCACATAGGTAATGTTGCTATTCATATTCAATAGTAACCAGGGGCCTACTGCCAACCGTACTTTGAACAATTTCAGATGGGCAAATGTTCTTGACCTTTGCTTTTCAGAGGTCACATGTACATTACAAAGATGTGCATTGTAACAATAATTATTCCAATTTTAGTCCAATATAAAATCAGATGAAAATGGACCAAATTTTGACTAGCTGAACATTTTAGATGGCCAAATGACCTTGACCTTTGACCTATAGAAGTCATATGGAAATTATAAAGATATGGATTGTTACAACAATATGAATGTTTCAGATGGCCAAATAACCTTGACCTTTGGTGTTTAGAGGTCATAAAAACATTACAAACATATGCATTGTTACAATTCCTACAATTTGAGACCAACATGATTAAAATCCCATGATAATTGGCTAAATTCTGACCAGACGAACATTTCGGATGGCCAACTGACCTTGACCTTTAGAGGTCACAACTTATTTACAAAAATTACATGTCTCTAATGATGATTGCTATGAACCATATAACTCAATATCAAAACCCTACGGAGTCCAGTTTCAAATTTGATACAATGTTCATTTGACCTATTTTCCATCTTTTGGCAACTATGAGCAGACAGCTGGGATAATTATTATTTCTGACATGTACAGTAGGTTAGATGATCGGGTCAGTGTAATTTAGATAGTTTGGGTTCGTTTTGCTGACAAGAATTTTGGTGTACACTGAAAAACTTGAGATTCAAACATTGTGACATCAGGCCAGATTGACACTTTGTAAACCTGTGGGTCAGGACATAAATATAGCTTCATCAGTCTAAGCAAATCATAGGAAGTGCCGGTGAGACCAACCCTATCTCTCACACGCACGCACGCACGCACGCACACACACACACACACACACACACAATATGTCTGTGTCTGTGTGTGTCTGGGGACAATCTTCACTAACCATGAGCAAGTGGTATTTTGCAGAATCCATGTCCAAGTCTGTTAGTATCTGAGCTGGTTGCCATGACATTGGCAAACCTCATTTGCTGTTGGCAAAAAGCCACACTGCCTTGTGTATATTAGCCTAACTTGGTAAGTAATGGTCACGTTTGTTCCTTTCACAAACACTAGGTAAATAGCCCATACACATGACACAGGTGGATCAAGTGCCCCTCATAAAGTAATATATGATAACACACAGTGTACTTCATCAGACAGACCGTCCTGAGTCTTAACTTAAAAAAATCCACCAAGCCAGCTATATGAGTACTGAACACATCTTTAAGAGAAAACGCCCCTCCAGAGTTTTTCTTCAACACTCATTTGAGCATAGCATGATCAATGAAGAGGGACAGTGATGACACATATTTCTACAGTGATGAGACTATTAATCATCCACCCAAGTATGAAAGCCCTTTGTAGTCTAGTGAGTGAAATGATGCCACTCTGAAGTTTTTGGTTGACAGATGGATGGACATATGTCTGGAAAGTGGGTACTTAGTCTCGCCAACTGCCAACGCTGGCAAGACAATAATACCCTTAATTGACATAGGGTTAACCAGAGACTTCATTCGTAGACAGCAACTTGGTCTTCTCCTCAGTGAAGAAAACAATCTTCATGTGTCACTACAGGATAGATTGGCTTCACTAGATGCACAAAAGCCACCTGGCATCACCTGCGTACCCTGTCACCTTTCCTGGTAATACGACTTGCCAAGACCTGTTGTCTCTGGCTGTCACTAGCGTTGGCGCCAGACCACTTGGCCGAGAGGAATTAGCATCGTGGCATGTGCGGGTCCTTCAGGAGATTCGCTGGTCATGACACAGCCTTAATGCAACTACTTATGCATATTTCATAAGCTCAGATTCAAGCTTATGGTATATGGATCGTGTCTTCTATAAAAGACAGTGGGAAAGCACAGAATGGTTCCCTGACAGTAAACACATTGTTATTCATGTCATGACGACGCTTTGACGTCTAAACATGTCTTTCATGATCGTCCCTTAACTTTTTTCACTGCCACACCCCATTTCTACATGTTATTGACTGTTGCACATCCAATGAATATTGAATAGGAGTCAAAGCATTTTCAGTGATGTTAACTAATGATACTTGAAATTTTAAAACTTTAAGTCAGCAAAAATATAAATACATGGCACTTCCATTCCAACCTCTTTATAATGTTTTTGGCTTTGGATGATAGCAAAGCTCTAACAGATCAAATTGTCACTTTAACACTAATAGGTCAAATTGTCACTTTAACTCTAATAGATCAAATTGCCACTTTAACTCTACAAGTAATAGATGAAATTGCCATTTTAACTCTAATACATTAAAGTACCATTTTAACCTTTACCTACGCATATTATGCATGGTGCATCCAATAAATAAGACAGAAAAGTCATTGCATATTAAATGAAGCTAATTTAATATATTTTTCAAATTTTAAATCTTCGATGTTTAAGAAAGATGACCTTGCAACTTTCACTTTAAAATTACTGTTGTACTTTGCAGATAAGAAATTTGCTACTTATAATCTTTTCCATTTTTTTTTTTTTTTTTTTTTTTTGCACTTCATGGTAATTCACGCTTGAACTGCGAAAAAACATAAATGGCAGGGCAAAGCAAAGAGTATCAAAACCCGCTATAATTTAACTCTTTCAGTTCTTATCATGACAAACGTTGTGACTGCCTCACTTACCTTTACTATTCCAAATTTAAATTCTTTGTAAAAAAAACCCCTTTCATTCCAATACCACCATGCACAGAGAGTCAGGCTGCATGACTTCAAGACAACAGCTTTCTTCGGCATGCTTCAGGCACAATGTGTCAAAGGTATCCCACAGAAAGCTGTTGACTCAGCCTATAATTTAGCAGTGAAAGGGTTAATGATCAATGATACACCGTCCCTTTTGAGCAACAAAAGAAAAAAAACATACACACACACCATACACATAGAGGTATACTTTGATTGACTTGACATTTGATGAAAGAGTGCTGTCCACTCAGTTGGTCACAATGTCAAGTATGCGAAAGAAAGGAGATATCAATTATGTCAACAAATAGATTAATTTCATTGTATGTTTTCATGACTTGGCTTTGGGTCCACTAAGAGAGCAGTTCAGTATGCAGTGAAATAGCATCCAGGTTTTACCATTCACATGGAAAACAGTCACTGACGCTGTATGACAAGTGAAACTGAAACCTCAGCCACAACATGGGGGCATGTGCATGACGAGGAAACACATACTCACATTCTGTACCATAGTTAAATGTACAGTCTTCTGTCAGTGGTTTATACATAGCCTTATTCATGTTATTACAAAGGCTTTGGTTAGTTGTTTTTCACATTGCCATATAATAAAGGGTTTTTTGTTTTTTTTTTGTTTGTTTGTTTGTTTGTTTTTTTTTTTTGTATTGCCTTGTTATACAGGTTTTACTCAATGTTCTTTTTTGTTTTTTGTTTTTGATTGCCTGTTGGTCATACCAGCCATACACATGGAGCATGACCAGTCAAGCAACCTAAGTGCCAAGGACTAAATTGCAGCTGGACATGTCATTGCAGTGTAACCTGTCTTGAAAGCCCACTCCAGTGAGACACCACCTGCCTTGAGAGACGACTTCCAAGACATTTTGCCGAGTACTTTTCCTCTTAATACCTTCCATAAGAGACCACAATTTGGTGATTCCTACTGTGACCTCTCCAGCAAGGTTTCACTGTACTTGAATTAAAATGAAAACTAGAACAGACTGATTTTCCAACAGAAAATCAAATGTCTCCCGGTGGAACACTTACATCTCTGAATAAGCTACAGGTGATCACAAATTACAAATGACCAAGTTTGCTTGAAAATTACAATCCTATTTTAGCTCTCACCTAGATACATTACTCTAGCAATTTTCATCAAGTTCTTCAAGACTTATTGCACAGAAACCAATTTCACATAAGTGACCCTGTGACCTTGAAAATTAGGTCAAGGTCATCCAAATACAATCACAACCTAGGTCTTGCCAAGATACATAATCCTACCAAGTTTCATCAAATTCCATCCTGTGCTTCATGACTTATCGAACGGAAACCAATTTCACATAAGTGACCCTGTGACCTTGACAATTCGCTCAAGAGCATCCAAATACAATCCCAACCTAGGTGTTGCCTAGATACATAATCCCACCAAGTTTCGTCAAATTCTGTCAAGTCTTTCAAGACTTATCGCACGGAAACCAAGTGTTGAAGAACCTGAACAAAAACAACAAGAAACGGAAGAAACCGGCAGGTCAAGGTCACCCAACTACGATCCCATTGTGGATCTCACCTTGATGCATTATCCTTCCAAGTTTCATCAAATTCCATCAAGTTCTTCAAGACTTATAGCACAGAAACCTATTTCATAAAACTGACCCTGTGACCTTGAGAATTTAGTCACGGTCACCCAAATATGATCCCAACCTAGGTCTTGCCTAGATATACATTCCTACCAAGTTTCATCAAATTCCATCACGTTCTTCAAGACTTATTGCACAGAAACCAAGTTCAGTTAAGTGACCCTGTGACCTTGAGAATTCGCTCAAGGTCATACAACTACAATCCCAACCTAGGTCTTGCCAAGATACATAATCCTACCAAGTTTCATCATATTCCATCCTGTTCTTCATGACTTATGGAACGGAAACCGATTTCACATAAGTGACCCTGTGACCTTGAGAATTCGCTCAAGGTCATCCAAATACAATCCCAACCTAGGTCTTGCCTAGATACATAATCCTACAAAGTTTCATCAAATTCTGTCAAGTCCTTCAAGACTTATCGCACGGAAACCAAGTGTTGAAGAACCTGAACAACAACAAGAAGCAGAAGAAGCGGAAGAAACCGGCATTTAAACAATATATCCCCCGGCTTCCACCATGAGACATAATTAAACTCTGAATATTTAAATCCTGTAATAATGCCTGTTTATCCAAAGAGAAACAGTGCAGACAGTACAACCAAATAGTCCTGTGTAACCAGGGTTCGAAATTAGCAGGTGTCGAGGTTTCCCGGGCAACTTTCATTCGTGTTGAGCAACTTTATTTACTTAGATGGTTTACGATGGGGCAACTTTCTATCTTTTGGTCACTTTAAGGGGAAACGGGGAAATTCATATTGTTCACTGGGTTGACATTAACTTCCATACTATGGTCACAGGCCTTGGTCAGTGGTTCTGGCACTGCCTGGCAAGTCATGCTGCCACTGCCCTTGCAGCAGCTGCAGCATGACTTGCCAGGCAGTGCCAGAACCACTGACTTAAGACTATAGGCCTGTTGGTACTTGAACAAAAGCTCTTTTCATGAAGAATTTAAATATGCAATTGTCGTCTTAAATCTAGATAAATATATGGAAATATCAGGGACTGGTATGGAATGAGTTAACTTTGGGCACAAGCCATGCCAAGGAAAGCCGCGTTGACCTGTGGCGCTCCTGTTCTCTGGAAATAAGTACATGTCAGGGCTTAAAGGAAACATCTTTTTATCAATAATCTGGCATCGTAATACATGTAATAATAATTCAGAATAACACAAGTGTCATTGTGATGAACATTGAAAAAGGTTATTACAATGGTGGCTTGGTATATCCAGCATGCATGGACATTGTAAGGATGACCAATGCATCCCCTCTCAATTAACACAGCTCCATGTCGAAGTGACAGATGATCCTATATTGTTATCATAAGATCCAATCCTGTGGTCATGCGATACATTAATCTCCTTCTTCTTGCAAAACTCTTTTTTTTTTTTTTTCATCAGATCTGTTGTCAGTGACTTGAGCCTGTTGTCATCAGCACGGCTTTATTATATACTCTACAAACCAAGTCACAAGGTTTTCCCTCCCAGGGGGCTTGCTAAAAATAGTCACAAAGGAAAAATAAAAGCCCTAGCCTTATATTCAATATCACACAGATACCAATTTTAAAGCCTTAAATTTTGATATAAAGCCCTAAAATTATAGGGATAGAGGGCTGTGGAAAAACCCTGAAACCATGTGACACATTTCCACATTAATCCATTTACATAATAACCACTGCCCCTTGAATTACCCTGGAGTCAACAGCTTTCCTCAGAGATGGTTGGGTACTAAGTGCCCAACTCACTCTAGGAAAGCTGTTGACCTGAGGCACACTATCCCAGTAGCAAGCCTCCTTCAAATTTTTGTTTTCTTTTAATAACACTGAAATTTATTTTTTGAAAAATAATAATAATTGAATCAGATGACAGTTTACCTCCAGCCAGTTTTGGTCACTTTAAGGAGAAACGGGGAAATTCATATTGTTCACTGGGTGGACATTAACTCATTCCATACTATGGTGACAGGCATGGGTCAGTGGTTCTGGTGCTGCCTAAGCAAGTCATGCTGCAGCTGCCTTTGTGGCAGCTGCAGCATGACTTGCCAGGCAGTGCCAGAACCACTGACTTAAGACTATAGACATGTTGGTATTTGAACAAAAGCTCTTTCTAAGAAGAATTTAAATATGCAATTGTCGTCTTAAATCTAGGTAAATATACGGAAAAAATCAGGGACTGGTATGGAATGAGTTAAAGACTGCCCTAGTGCCTGATATAAGTAAATCTGAGATCTGGTAAGTGAAAATTGAGGATTTTATATAGACATTAACAATAGACTTGCTTAGATTGCTTCAAATCTTGGCAAGGGGCAATTTTTGAAAAATTTAGCTGTCAAGCCCTGTGTTCACAACCCTCATCATATGAACATGTACTTCTCCTAATATTATCCTGTTTCACGGACTTGTAGATGAAACTAAACAAAGCTGGCTCCTTTCCATTTCCATGTGGTATATTACTGTGACCCTGATGCTCCTAAACATGTATGCATTTGTGTTTGTGATTTTTCATGTACATCCTGTCAGCAGGAAAACAGAAATCTAAGTAGGTAGGAAAGTGCATGTATACACCATCATCTGTGCCATGGAGAGTGATTGATATAGGCTTCAATTGGCCTGTTCCACAATCCATGTAAAACATATAGGTCTATACTGTACTAAATCCAATTTGGCAAGCAGAAAATTACCCCCCCCCCCCACACACACACACCTACAATATCTTTTTTTCTTTTTTTAACTTGTGTTTTGCAGCTTTGTTTTTACATTCAGCCAAGAAAGCTTAGGATGCATGGTTGGCCGAGTGGTAACATGCTCGCCTTTCACCTCTGGGGCTTGGGTTCAATTCACGGTTGACAAGCAGTGGAAAGAGTTCCTTCCACTCTAACTGTGCACTCCGGTTTTCTCGGAGTCCTTCTGTCTCCTCCACCAACACAACTAGACAGGAAAGTATACATCAACATCTGTGCCATGGAGAGTGATTAATATAGACTTGGCCTGTTTCGCAATCCATGTAAAAGATATGGGTCTGTACATTACAGTCAACAAGTAATCACCAAGATTTCTTTCTTTGGACACAACATGTCAAAGTGGCATTCTTTATTGGTGCAATTTTTGCTTGCTCAGGCAGAAAAACCGGGAATATATTCATATCTTTTTTCCCTCAAAACTGCCAAGAAAAATGCCATCCCGGCAGGTATACCTTGCATTCTATCAGCGGGGACACTCAAAGTAATTTCAGTGGGAAGGTGGGGGGGCTTCCTTGTTTTGTCAAATTAGAGATATAACTGTTGAACATTCAACAGTTTTCAAGTCTTATCCTCCCTCGTTTTTAGGCTTTCACCAACCACAAAACTGGCACGGAAATAGGTTTTATTCCTTTGCCCCTTCAAATGTCAAAAACCAACTTAAGGTGAAACGTTGCCTGCTTCAATAATTTTCGTTCAGTTTAGTTTTAATGAAAGATCATTAAATCAGAATTGTCTACAGGAATTATCAGCCTACTATGTACCTGGGTAAACAGCTTAATTGGGGTAGGTTGGGCACTCATCAACATCCAACTTACCAACTAATACCCTGGAAAACTGTTGACTCTGTTTTAAATTGTGGATGTTTTAATCTGTGATAACAGCACATCAGTGACTATCCAGTAGCCTTCAGCCAGATTTCCTAGACACTTTTTTCAATTATAAATTATTAAAGCATACAATGCAATTTAAACCTAGAGGCACATTCACCACCAGGTGGCACCACTACCGCTAACACAAGGATCCCTTTCACTCCTGTTTACCAAATAAACAAATCCAAGGTAAGTGTTACTCTTGAACCAGCAGATGGCACCTGTTTCTTGATAGAGGTTCCACTCTGCATGATCCTCTTCTGAGTACAATTTTTTTTTTTGTGAATTATTAACCATCTACAACAAGGGATCAATTACCATATTTAACCTTAAATGGCCAATATAGATGGGAGGTAAAATATCATCTGCTTCAATTATTAGTATCTGTTTCTGTGTCAATGAGAAAAAGCTGACCGCGACTCGCAAACGGTCCCTAATGGGCCGTATCAGAAGGGCAGGCTGCAGGTCAACAGCTTTCCTTGGAGCAGGTTGGTGCTTATACTCGAACTGATGGAAAGCTGTTTTATTCTGTGTTGGGGAGTTAAATATGGTTCTTTGGGAGTTAAAACCACAAAGGCCATGATATTCCATCCTAGTCACATGACGAAAACATCATAACTCAACTGTGATACACCAGCAACAATGACATGATGCACTAACACACATGCGAAATCAAATGCGTGTGGCTATATTTGATTGTAGATCAGATGTGATGTAGTATGACTGTGGTCAGCATAAACAAAGAACATCTCATCCATGTTCAAAGTAGGCATAATTCTTGTGGTAAATACTCAGTGAAACATAGAATAAAGAGAATCTCACATGGGTAGGAGTGAGATACAGTGTTTCCTGTCAATTGAGAGGACATTTGTTGGTAACATTCACTCATGACCTGCGGTAACCCATGTCAGATCATACGTATATGACTCAGTTTTAATTTGGGGGGGGGGGGGTAATCTCCCGCTACCATAGTAACTCACCTGCAGACCTTCTATCATCAGCTTCAGTAACTTGGGGTGTATCCAGGTAGACTGTCTGAAAGTGAACTGACTCCAGTCCACTATGATCACAAAGCCGTTCACCTGAGTCTCTTCATCGTCAATTAACTTTTCTAGCGTCAGTAATATCGCTCGGTAAATCGAGGCTAAGCCATATCGGCAATTGTCCCAGTTTGCAGAAAATAGCACCAAAATGCGCCGCCCTTGGCGGTCGGTATGGGGGAGAACAGCAGGGAATCCGTCTAGTAACGCAGCCTTTACTCCTGGCTCTGATGCTAGGAACTTTTTGTAGAGATTCTTATTGATTTGACGATACTCAAAGTACCGGGCATAAAGCTTGAACGCCTCGTAAATGTGGAACTTCCTCGCCCGTAGGAAGCGTAAAATAAAGGCATCGTCTGTTCTGAGGAAATCTGCAAAAGAAGAGAAATCAGAAATTAATTTCTTGGATATCATGAATGAACCTGATGAAGCTTTAGGTGAAATTTTTAGGATCTGTACCATGAGTCAACAGCTTTCTTTGAAGGAATCTGGGAACTACGTGCCCAAAATGTGCCAAACACTTACAATTAAGCTGTTGACCAATAGCATATTATTGTTCATGACAAAACAAGAAGCAGATATTTCCAACACTGGCCAATTTCTGGTAATGTTTAATGGGAAAAAGTTGTGTGCTGATATATCAGTGTCAGATCACTCTGGGTTAAAACATTTTTACTAAAATTAACATCAGTGCACCATTGACAATGCATGTACATTCAACCCAACTATATCAGTAGATTTTATTCAATATTTCTGATTTTGCTACCAGTTATTTATTCTAGATTTAATTTGATTTCCTGAATGCCAAACACAAAATTTAATGAATATTAAATAACCATAAAGTAAGAGATGGAACTTGAAGCATTGGCAATAACATTTTATGCTTTTGGGGTGAATCTTAGCAGAGTTTAGAATATTTGTGTCGATATGGGTCAATTTGTGATGTTCCACACCCATTCTGAAATGCCATTTATTATCTTTCTTCAATAATTTTTTTCAATCTTTCCATTGCAGAGCTCAAGTTGCCCGTCTGAGATGCCATATCGCCCACCGTATTATCAATAGTGATTGAGGAAGGTGGATGGGTGCTCTCTACTGGTTGTAATATTTACAAATCATGGCATCAAGGAAACATGAAAAGCTAGACAATCATGAGAATATGCCACTCACGAGAATGACAACTAGAAGATTTTCTGTGGCGATTTCAAAGAAACGCCATTTTTACAACCAATAAAAGACAAGGAGCATCGCGCATTCTTTACCATCTGCAGTAGTGAATCTTCTGTGTGTCACAGTGGCATGAACGATGCAAAAAGACACACTGCAGAGGTTCTACACAAAGTGTGATGGATTTATTTGTCAGCAAATCTACCAACAAAGAACTGCCCATGTACATGTAACTTGCAGTGCCCTTCAGTGTACTCACTAAGATGCCCATGTCACCTGGCAGTGCCCTTCAGTGTACTCACTAGGACACCCATGCCACCTGGCAGTGCCCTTCAGTGTACTCACTAGGATGCCCATGTCACCTTAACTTGCAGTGCCCTTCTGTGTACAGTGAAACCTGTTTTGAGAGACCACCCCTAGGGCAAGCTAAAAAGTGGTCACATAAGGCAGGTGGTCTCTCAATGAAGGTGCAGTAACATGGGAAAGATAGCAAAAGGGATCTTGGAAATATGGTCTTAAAAGGCAGGTGGTCTTTCCTTACAGTGGTCTCTCAAAACAGGTTTCACTGTTCTCATTAGGATGCCCATGTCACCTTGCACATGTTGCAAGACAGAAGGCAGCCAAAGATGTGGAAGATATACTGATTGACCTCCATTATTACTTTGACATGAGCACTAAGAGGAAGGAAGATCAGGATTTTTGAGAATAGAGAGACCCACAAAATTCTCAAACATGTATGTACAAGGTGGTTGTCAGTTTCAACATGCTGTAACAGCGAGGGTTATTGACCAGTGGCCAGCTTTGAGATCCTTGTTCACTTCCAGGAAAGATGAGAATATGTGCTCAGGGCTTCACGTGGCAAGAAAGGGATGACTAGATAAGGTGTTTGAATTAACCCTTTCCCCCTGAAACCGGCCAAAACCAGCTGGTGGTCAAATGCTGTCTGCTTCAGTGTTTTCAACCAATTTCAACAATAATGAAAAACAATTTTGACTGAGAATTGTTGAGGAGCCCTATCAAGATCACATGCCCCAGGTCAACAACTTTCCTTGGCATGAGTAGTGCCCAACTCATGCCAAGGAAAGTTGTTGACTCAAGTGTCAATTCAAGGGGGAAAGGGTTAAGACCCATCTGTCAAGCTGTACTGCCTGTTCATCGGTGCTGTGCTGCCATTGTCAACTACAACAAACTTCTGCAGCAAAATGCACCAGCAATATATCTTCTGCATGAGGCCATGTGCAGTTGCTTACACAGCTCCTGATATGATTTGTAAAGCGTGCTGTGATCCATGAAGCTAGAGATATTCTGGAGATCAACTACCATGACACAGACAACCACAAAGACGGAGGAGGTCTCTTTATTGAAACTGCTACAAAGACCTACTTCAAGAAGAAGGACATGGAGACTACTTGGTAGATAAGCACACATTTTTGCCAAGTTTTCATGACAGTCCTAAAGGGTTTCTTGGTTGGTAAAGAAATTCCCTGTGAAAGATGCATTGTTGTTCTATGCACAAATCCTTGACATTGGCATGAGAAACACATGCAGTACTCTGTGCATATGTAGTGTTCAAGGACACCAGACTTTCTGCATAGGTTTAAGAACACTGGACTTGTGCATAGGTTTAAGGATACTGGACTTTTTGCATAGGTTTAAAGACTCTGGACTTTGTGCACAGGTTTAAGGACAATGGACTCTGTGCATAGGTTAAAGGACACTGGACTTTTTGTTTCATGGAATACCAAGTAGAAACCTTGCCCAGACTTTGTGCATAGGTTGAAGGACACCGGACTTTTGGATTCTGTAGATGAAAATGCACTGGAAGAACAATTCATGGAATATCAAGTAGAAACCTTGTCCTCTGCTGTCACTGAAGCCAAAAGTGTGGGCATGCACATGATTGGCTAAATGAAAGGCAAAGCGACAGGTGGAGTGAAGTATGACGGGCTTAGTAATATGAAGAAAATAATAAGTACTCTGCCCTATTCAAATGCAGACACTGAGAGGCTCTTCGGCCTTGCAAAGAAGAACCAGACATTTTTTCTTGGTGAGGCTAGTAGTAGTACATGAGCTGTGAAGTACCATGATTATCCATTTCAGGCACTTGGCAGTCTGGACATGGACTCTGTCAACTTTATTGCCAGTGGTGATACCTGAACTATGATTCTCAGTACATGTACTGGATTCCTGGAGTATTCTTTTCATCCTTTTTGTGATGGTTATATTGCCTGGTACTCAGGAATGATCATTTTACAGATGTGTACATACTTTCTTGATGACGGATGCCTCAGTAGTAATAAATGACTTTTAGAAAGTAGGTTTTTTTGTTTTTGTTTTTACCCGAATTTCAAAACACAAGCTTATCATGATTAATGCCCAGCTGACTTGTCAGTTGAGCTTTCAACCGATGACTGACATTGAATAACTGCTTCACGGTTATGTTCAGACGTCTGACATGTTAGCAGCGAACAGATGGTGTCATTATAATGAGGTTCCACTCTACCATGAATATTGATACGCCATGAAAACAGTCCCCGTCAGGATATGATTATGATGAAACGCATGTACTCAGTGTGCTCTTTTAGAACAAACAAAAGTGCACGTACACGTACCATATCAATTTCTATTTAATGTTCCTATCCATTTAAAATGTTTGAGAACTCTGTCATCTGTGTTTACCTTGACTCACAATTGTTTTCAAGATTACATTATTTGGAGAAGCAAAATTTAAGAGTACCAACAGCAGAGATGCCAACATTTCAAAATGTGCTTCAAGGACAAAAAGCGTGTGACAAGCAACTCTCCTCATATTTACGCGTCACACACAGGCCAAATGACCATTACATGCACTGAGCTGACTGACACTAAGTGACCATCCTAAAAGGTCAGCAGACATTACAGGACTATCATATAAACTCCACTGACTGACAATGAATAACCGTGAAGCAGTTATTCAATGTCAGTCATTGGCTGGTCTACAAATGATCCCATAATGCAAGTGGTCTTTTAGTGGAAGTAAAATAACATGGAAACATTTCAGGGATTACTCTGACAATTAGCCAAATGCCAATGTCTCTTGAATTTGGCTAAAGAAGTGGGTACATGGCTCAACTATTTCAAAATGAATAACAGCGAAAACTCATTATAACGACACTCAGATATCTGATATATTCAATATAATGACACAAATTTTCATGGCAAAAGGCTTATTTTCTTTGTTATTTGACTCGGGTAAAAGGCTCCGAAACATGTTGAGTAGTTACCCGCTGAAGACCCTTTAATTTATTTGGGCTGATACAGCCTACGGGTAAAAGGCTCCGAAACATGTTGAGTAGTTACCCGCTGAAGACCCTTTAATTTATTTGGGCTGATACAGCCTATGTCAAAATTTTACAGAGGAACGTGTGCTATATAGACAATAGTAATTCCATATATATACAGGTTAGACAGGGACAGGTTAGCTTATGGAGAGTAAAGAGTTCGAACTGCGGAATAGGATATTGACTACTAGGAAGTGGTTCTGGGCAAAAAGACACAAATACAATTCATTTATCTGACATATTCAGTCATCCGACACATTTCTTCGGGAACAGATAATGTCATTGTAACAGGTTTTCACTGTATTAAATGGCCACAACAGAATCTCTGTTAATTGTGCCCAAAATTGTGCCCATATTTCCAATTTGGGCTACAAATTCCTGAAGTCTATATCTGGCATTGTGAAAAGATTGACTTATGAACCTGGTGAATATATGGTCTTAAAAGGCAGGTGGTCTCTCAATAGTGGCCTCTCAAAAGAGCAAAGGAGATCATGTACTTCAGAAACATCAATGTGTGAGGACTGGATCTCTCAAGTTGACAGCACTAGCTTAATATGCATTATGCAGCTGCCCCCATCCAGAGGATTGAGCTGTAAATTACAACACACTGTCAGTGAATACTGCCTGAAAGTCTGGTCTTGAGAGGTCCCCTGGTGGCCACCAGGAGCAGGTTTCCTGAGGTGTTACAATGTATCACTGTGGGCTGGTGGTGCCAGCCTCGGGGCCCCTACTGGCCCACATCTATAGTATGACACAATTGAATTTTAATAGGAGGTATTCATATTTAACATGTTTAACCAGGTTAACTGCAGACCTATTCTGGTCTCTTCAGTTGCTGGGCAACAGAACTATGCCTTCACCATAATGAGGGCACTTGCACCAGTTATGGTATGCTACCAACCAGAAATATCACTATTTCATCACATAAATAAAAATTTATAAATGTGTTTTGCATCTTGTATGTTTTAAAACTTTATGAACAAGTTTCTGTGGGCTTTCTGCTTTCTCGAGTTGTTACTTTTACCACAGAAGCTCATTTGGCACTGTTTAATACATGAAACTGCCCTCTTTCCTGTCAAGTTCTTTGCTACAGCCTAGGTGCTGGCACAGGATCCCAGTTGACATGAATATGCCCTGCCACAATGTCAGTAGTGGTACAATAGTGTGTAGTCCCACCACTTGCCCACTGATGGGTATAGTGCAAGACTTTCCATATAGATGGAAGGTTCATATGTTGTTAAGATTACGGTTACTTCCGCTTTAATTTTATAATGTAGCACTGTGGTGCAACAACTAGTTCAGTATTATGTAAACTGATCTGGAGCTCCAAGGACTGCATCCGTTTGTATGAAAGCTGAAGTACCCAAGAGTTAAGTGACTAACGTTCACGTGCAAGCTTTCCTGTGCAGACACAGCATAAGAGTCTTCTTTGAATACATCATTCTCTGCAATTAGTTCCCACTAAATGTGCTATTGAGGACTCAGGACTCAGAGCTCTTTATTTGGCCAATCAAACATGTTCCCCTCATGCATGCGGCTCCCCCTCTCCATCCAAATTACAACCACAATCACACCTGTCACGCCAAACTTCAGAGCTGCAGGCTAAAAATAGACACACCATTCATGCACGGCAATTTTCTACAAATACCAGGACACGTCGTCACACAAGTATGAGATGCAAGCAGTTCATCCCAATTTCAATTTTCTAAAGTGCACGTATGCCGCCCTGTAAGTGGATGGAATATTGTTCGCCCATAGGCCTGATTAAATGTAAACATTAGAGTGAAAGTGAAACTGGAGGACAGCTGGTCCAGTCTCTAAGCAGTATTCACATGTCCAGTGAAAGAAGTTCATCTCATCAGGGTGAAAGAAGGACTAGTTGCAGTTTAAATAACCCTTTGCCACTTAGCATTCTTAGGTTCATCGACGACAGGTTCTTTTGTACAGTGTACATCTATGTTTATTTAGCTGAAGTTAATGCAGTATAGCCAAAATGAATTTTAAAAAAAAAAGAAGAAATTTTGTCATTTATGTGTTTTCTCTGTTAGGTTAAAAGATACATGCATTTATCTTAGCAAGTCAAGTGTCCTACAACATTTCCAGATGATCAGTTCCCGAAATCTGAGAGCCAAGTTCTAGCATGTCTGCTTTGCATGTCTGTTCCTGTCACTATATTTACCTTTAAAACATAAATATAGACACACTGAAGAATTTCTTTTTAATTTCTTTATTTCAACCAAAATATATTTAACAACGAATTTCTGAAAAAGGGCATATTGACCTGAAAGATAACAACGGGTCATGAGCAGTTTACTATTCATCTTAAATCGTTCATTTGATATTCAGGTACTTTTGCCAAATGAGCTTGCAAGCTTGATAATTTTGCATGTCAGTATATATGCGAATAGCCCAAGTTTTTGGCTCACATTTGAAAACTGCTGAATCACAAGATCCTTGTTCGGTCAGCATTTTTTGTTTCGGTGATGTGCTCAAAAAAAAAAACGCCAGCGACCAGAATGAAACTGTGTGTCCCTATTAGCATGATACTACCGGTTAATTGAGCACTTAGTTCTAGGCAAGGAGCACCATGCTACATGCTACAGGCCACAAACATGAGGCTTCTAGCCACAGGTACAAAGTGCCCCGTAAAACGTGGACCACTGCTTTGTACAATGTCCAGATCACTTCACATGCTTTGTGGTCATAGCTGTCACCAATGAAAATCAATATGATAATATGTATATTTGTGATATGTCAAAATGAGGCTCAGTGGGAAACATTGCCCGAGAAGGCGATTGATGTGCCATGCATATGAAATGGTCTGAAATGACACGCAAAGAAATCCAGGAGTATTTCTGTATAAATGTCACACTATATTGCATCAAGTAAAACCCAGCAGTTTTTGACAGTTTTGCTTCTGGAAGATTTGACGAAAGTGCAGACACTTGGCCTGTATCAGCAGACTGACAGCCAAAGATTGACACCTGGGGGGGGGGGGGGGTGCCACTTGCTGAGACTTGAAGCTGGATTCAATAAAACCCTTGCCCAGGATATCCCCATTTTATAGAATACAAACCTGTATACGCTCCTCAAATAGATCAGTCATGCATGTCAGGATGGAACCAAAACAGTGTGATCACTAACTGAGTCACCTTCAATTAATAAAGTTAAATATATATGTATATATATATATATATGTATATATATATATATATATATATATATATATATATATATATATATATATATATGTATGTATGTATATATATATGTATGTTTATATTATAGATTTTAGCATGCTTTGTTGACGATATGAAGTATATCAACTCACACTGCATACCATATAGCAGACCTTGTTCGCTTTGCTCAATCGTTCTGCTATATTATCTGCCTTTATTTGCTTAAGTAGGCACCATAATTAATCTTTTTCTTTTTGTTTACCCTTCAAATATCTCCAATAATATGCCAAACTGCAGTTTCTCTTACCATTAAAGGAGGGTCTCTACCCTCCTTGTCCTTACCAACCGGAGGATGCAAAGGCACAAAGCAAGTGCTACTGTGTTTTCTTGGCATTATGTTGCCCTACCAATCCCTTTGAAACCTATTTACCTGGCTTAGGGGGCTCTGGATGAGTGATTACATTCACATGTTATTAACACTTCTTGGTTGAAACAAGAAAAACCACACAAAGACAGAGTAAAATAACTGATTATATAAAGTGGTGAGCTGACATAGCAGGGCTGATATGCTTCTGCAAGTGCCTACAAATACAGTGTGAAGACTGTTTGTTACAAAGCCATACATGTAGTCGCACAGACTTTTTCAAGTGACATTTAACACTGATGTTAATGTTTCCAATGCATATTTTTTTCAATCAGTAGTTGCCATTTGGCTAGGAAATTACTGGTTAATAAAAGGAAGTATGTCAAGGATGTTACTTTCAATCTGTTCTAAATGAATGCCCTGTACAGCCCCCTACAGAGTATTACATACATATACATATACTTGTACTTTATTATGTGGCCAGGAGGGCTGACCCTCCACTAAGTGGGCACCCGTCTTAAATGGGACCTTTTTCCCGGTCCCAAGGGTGCCCACTTAACACAAGTTTTACTGTGTATATATATGCTTCAGGTAACCTGACCTACCCTATTTCACATGCCAGGCCCCAGCTATTTTGCCAACAAAAACAAAAACAGAAGTAAGTTTTGATGTCCTCTCTTGCTGAATTAGTTCCCTATGCATGCATAAAAATGTCCATAAAAGCACCCAAGCAGTCGCTATTGGTACCAAGTGTTATGATGTCAGATGAAGGCACGGGTGCATAGTAAGCCAGATTCAACATTGTAGTTTTTTATTCTGACATTTCATTTGCAGTAAAATGTTGACATCCTTTTATTAAGACAGTATATTTAACACTGTCAATCATATACAGAAGTTAGAAGCAATAAAATCTGTAGTAAAATGACACGTTTACACTAGTTTGTGCTCCCCGTGTGCTCACATTTGTTTACAGAAATCTGCAGTATTTAGTACGGTCAGAAAGATCAAGGTCTAATCTATTTTGACATACCGAACGCTGCATGGGTGAAAGCAAAGTTTAACCTGAATGCCTTTCTCCGATAAATTTTCCAAACAGGCAAGATAAATACTATGCGGCAAGTTAATTTTTGTTGTCCACTATCAAATTTGTCCAGGTAAAGACCTAAAAAAACATATGCTTATGGGGAAAGATACACAATGATCAAAACACACAGATATGAACCACAGGAAGACTCAAATTCACCCACTGTGCTTGAAATGTATGCATGTGTATGTTGATCGGTAATCCTCTTCCACATTAGTAATATATGCACCACACAAATGCTCTATCCTGCGATTAGGTTAGGATTCTGATATTCTGCTATATAGAATATTATGCAGTAATGCCTACATCAGTTGACGGTTTACACGATTTTCTTATAATTGACTTAACTGAAAGAAGAAAACAATTTCCATGCAAACATCGTCACTGGCTCATGACCCAATGCCACTGGCTCATGACCTAATGCCACTGGCTCATGGCCCAATGCCACTGGCTCATGGCCCAAGGCTCATGACCCAATGCCACTGGCTCATGACCCAATGCCACTGGCTCATGGCCCAATGCCACTGGCTCATGGCCCAAGGCTCATGACCCAATGCCACTGGCTCATATGTTCCTGGGGCAAAAGATGGTGTCATTATAATGATTTTAATCCTAAAAGGATAGCTTTTATGAAGAATTTGGATTATGTCTCTTGCATAACGTAAGGCACATGTAAACAGTTTCATAAGTAAGTGTTCCAAGTCCCAGTCCTGCTCTGCAAACACTCAGTAACCTTGGTATATGAAGGACTTTCACACGTTTGGAATAAGCATTCCCTGTTCCAACAAATGTTAGTAACATCCTTGGTCTTCTATCAGTAAGGTATAAGAAGGACTTGTCATATGTTTAGAAGACATATCCTTTATTTTCACAAATGTCAGTAACAATTACATGTACATCCTTACTTTCCCATCAGTATCTCTGTATTATGGGAACTGACTGTCTCAAAAACTTCTTGAGTTAAGGTGCAGACACCAAACTTGCAAAGTCCCTCCACAAACCAATCAACATGTGTGAGCTATATGCCCCGCCTTCTTTGAGGAGGGCATAAAAAGTCACATCATGTTTTCCACACACAGAGTTAACTTAATATACGAAGCAAATGTACTTGGAACACATGATACCCATATTCTTTGTGCCAATAAATGTAAGACTCTTGGTCAGCAATCAGCGTGTGTCTGTATCAAGTGGAAGATTGTCACCAATGCCTGACAACAGGGTCAGAGATTTTTGCGGGAAATTAATATACATGTCCCAATTTTTTGTGTACTAAATCAAACAAGATATAGTGAGACAGAAAAAGTCTGAGAAGAGAATCACGTTCCTGGCACATGCAGCTTTTGATTTTCATAACAAGCAGATGATTGAGATATGATCAATATCTAGATATGTTAATTTTGAGAAACATTTGCTTGTGACCTTTCAGTTGAGGACCGACAGCGGAGTGTGGGAGGAGAGGAGGGTGTAAAGATGTATCAACAGGGTTGTTCAGTCTCCCCCATGATGGGATCCACACTGTACACTCCTGGAATACTACCACTGTACATAATCAACTCTTTCCCACTCAAATTACCCCAAAGTGCCCGGATGTAAAATATCATCTGCCACAATGTTTCTGTTTCAGTTTTCCGTTGTAAGAAAACATTTTAAATGAGAAGTATAAATCAAAATAATGTACTCCAGATCAACAGCTTTCCTAAGAGGACGTTGGGATTTCCAAGGAAAGCTGCTGACTCGGTTTTCTCACCACAAGAGGGTTAATGGTTAAAAGTGACTGGACGGTGCACTGCTGAGCTACAGCCTGGACCCGATACAAGCCCTGGTGAACCTCCACAGGAGCCTACATGTTGAAGCTGAAATGATGGAATGTTGCCAAGATAATATGGATGAGACTGCTGATTCTCTGATGAAAACACGTGTCAAAAAAATTCTCAGTGCAAAAAAAATTTTGTAATCTTGGAAGGCTGGGCAAAACGTTGACCCTTTAAGTGTCAGATGTAGATTGGCTTTCTTTGAGTGCTTCAGGCACAATGCGTCCAAAGTGTGCTCAGGAAAGCTGTTGACCCGGACCACTCGTGTTCTGGAAAATACCATATTCATTCCAATAGTAGCACACACCCTAATAGAAGCACAACCTCTACTTTTAAATCTTGGGGGGGTTATTAAAAATTCAGTAGTTTTCAAAATTTAAAAAAAAATAACTGCTTCTGATGAAAGAAGAGGGTTCATTGTTGTTATTTATGCTGTATGGATTCTATAATAAGTAATTGCTTGTGGTATTGTAAATTAAGACATTCCACTGTCACAAAACTCTGCAAAAACCATGTCTGCTCCAGGATATCTTTACATAATAGCACTACTATTGGAATGAATACTTTAGATATACACGATGGCAAGATTTGAATGAAAGGTACTTTACAAGGAATTTGAATGTGGAGTCACAAAAGCAGTTGTACTGTATTTCACACTAGTCTCTGCGACTGTTGAAGAAGGCAAGGCAATTTACATGTAATTGAAAAGAGGCGCTTTCAAGGCCGGATACAGTGCAACAAGGGCTCATGCAGGAATGGAAGTTTTAAACGTATAGCATTTCAAAATAATCAAAATGGAAATCTGTAAAATGTTTACTAATTTAAAAGCTAATCTGCTTTCATATACTAGTACGATATATTGTTGTCAGATGACAAATGTCAAAACATTCTACAACAAGTGTAAAAATCTGAAAAAGAACAGGGAGCGAAATGAAATGGAAGGGAACAGAGAAAAGGGACAAGAAGCCAAACGAAAAGGCAGGGAAAATAATCCCCTCTATTTTAAGCTGCAGAGAACACTGCTTCAGATTAAAGCCTGACTTTGTTGTGATCAGCAGCACTGCCAGAGTTCATTCCTCACATTGTGTGCTGTAGTAATCTCTCTGTACTGCCACTCCACAATGACTGCTATAAATACAACTTTGCAGGCACCTGCCTGCATTTGTGAGAAATAATTTTCAAAACAGAGGGAAGTTTCGATGCTTTTAACCTGTTAACACTTTCAGTGCCACGTACATGTTGGACAGAGTCAAAAGCTTTCCTTGTTGTATTGCACCCAAAGCGTGCTGAGGAAAGCTGTTGACCTGGTCCATTATTTCAATGTAACTACAGGAATGCTGGGACTAAAATGAAAGGTCTTTTTATAAGAAACATGAAAGCACCCTTAATGCAATTCAGAGCAGTTTGTTTTAAGTCTCTGGACTAGTTGCAGTTGGCACTGAAAGACAAACAGTATTTTTCATCTGTGTCATCATTTTTTGCTCATCTTCACCAAACAAAATTAAATTTTTTTCAATGTACTTTATCGTATTGTTTTTGTCACAGTTTTCCCCATGTTTGCCAGCTCAGTTGCATAAAAGCATAATTTAAGGGGTCCATTTACTATCTTGACACAAATTGACATCAACATACAAATTACGTTTCTTTATTGCTATGTACTCTGTGGGTTTACCCTTTAACATTCTAGGGCTTTTGCCATTATTCAAAACTATAATCTTTACCCCGTTCTCCCTTAAAACTGACCACACACCTGTCAATATTCTCTGACATAAAGAACAGAGATTTGACGCTCAAGCAAGAATATAAAGGCAAATTAAATACATTTTCAAGTGAGAAATTGCCCCAAGTAGATTATATTTAATAACATAAAATACTGAAAAAACACTTTTTCAGAGAGGCCCAGAGCCACCAGGCACTTGTCTGGTTTGTTTATTATATTGAAAAGTAAACACATTGAAGCCCGATGGTATTGACAGGTGTGTGATCAAGATCAACCCTGGCTGGTTGTCAAATGTGGTGTGAGCAATGCTTTTTAGGCATTCAACAATACTGAAAATATGAATATGAATTATCAACGAGGTCTATCAAGAAAACACACCTCAGGTCAACAGCTTTCGCTGGCATGTGTTAGGCACTTACCATGCAACTATAAAAGCAAAGCTGTTGACTCAGTCTTAAATTTGGTATTACTTCAATGACAAAGGACTGGCATGTGTTGAATCTTTGATTTGACACCAACAGCTTGCCTTCTAAGATGACCAGGTTCTGTGTATCAAAAACTGAATCTGTTCCATAACATGTAGGTTCACGTATAGTGGACAAAACTAGAACAATCACACTCAGGTGATAGACTAAATACCACCTGCTTTACACACACATATGGGTCCTGTCACCTTGAAAATGAGGTCAAGGTCACCAAAATGTTAGTAGATCAAGAAATAGTGTCAACATATACAACTGAGGTAAATCTGAGTTTGATATGGCCTGTGAATCATGAGATATTTTGCTTGCAAGGATTCTGCCACAGACAAGAATCAGATGGTGATACAGTCTGACAAGCCAAAAACAATATATACAAACAAAACGTTTGTCTGCAGGGGGTATAATAGGAGAGGTCACCATTACCAATTATCTGTGTATTCAGCTGAATACACAATCAAGTGCACAGAATTCTTCAGGGCTAGACATGTGTCTGTCCATTTGATATTTTATGTATAATTATTATACAGTGGCCCCCCTTTTATAAGGCCACCCCAAATGCAACCAAAAAGTGGCCTTGTAAGAGGGGTGGCCTCTCTTGAGGGGGAGAATATAATGGAAATACTGTACTTTCTGCACAAGAATGCTGGTCTTTTAAGAGGGATGGCCTCTGGTGAGAGGGGCCTTATAAGAGAGAGGCCACTGTAACCAGACTAAAAGACTACTTTTACAGCTGGGAGAATAAAATTTATGTGAACATTTCAGCCATGCACATAATTTTACCACACAAATTTTGCTGTTTCTGCAACGAGTGGTTTTAAAGTTATTAAGCTGTAAATTACAATGAAAAGTAATGGGAATACACATCTCTAGTCATGAATGACTGAAATACCCTCTAAAGGAGAGCAGTAGAAGCTTCTGTTCTCTCTCTCCCCCATTACAAATGAGAGAACTGCACAGGGTGCACGGTTGGCCGAGCTGCAACACGCTCGCCTTTCACCTCTGCGGCCCGGGTTCGATTCACGGCCAGGGAAACATGTGGAAAGAGTTCCTACCACTCTGACTGTGCACGGTGGTTTTCTCCGAGTCCTTCGGTTTCCTCCACCAAACATGTAGGTAGGAAGTATACGCCACGATCTGTGCCATGGAGAGTGATTAATATAGGCTTTGCCTGCTTCGCAATCCATGTAAAAGATATGGGTCTATACTTTTTAACTGCATATTAGGCAAGAATGGGGCACTGGCAGTACACTTAACACTAAAAGTGATGATTTAAGACTTAGTCAACAGTTTTCCTCAGGGCACTTTGTGTGTATTGCGCACAAAGTGCCCTGAGGAAAGCTGTTCACTAAGACTACCTTTTGCTTTCGACTAGGCTTGCTGGTATTTGAATGAAAGGTATCTTCATGAGGAATTTGAATCCTTTCAGCATTATATGTTTAAGCATAATGAGAAAATGACTATAGCCGTGATTACCACTTTAAGGGTTTTGTGATCATCATACAATGTACATTTGCTGGTAATTTTCAATGGGGAAGTTGCATGCCAAAACATCAGCCTTAAGTCCCTTAGGGTTGACATTAATCATGATAACTACCTAATTAAGATACTGATAAATACAGGTATTTATTTGTTCATGGTTACCATGGCAAAATCATAGATGCAGTTCATTTCTGTCCATAGCAAAGAGTCTTGCAAAGTGGAAAATCACTTTATTTTACTGTATTTTTATTTTTTTCATACATGTATTACTGATGCCTAAAAAATTGAAGAAAAAAAAATGCAATATCATTTTAAGATTAAAGTTTTAATTAAATATGACCTGTATCCAAAATAGTGAAATTAAAACTTCAATTTCATGTCTGAAATGCTAAAAAAAAGAAGGTTTAAACACATGAAAAAAAGCAGATTTATAGTACTTGTGTCAATGTTGTGTGCCAAGACCCAATCACCAATACATGTCTAACGGAACTCAGTCAAATCAGGCAGGCCTCGTTCTACAGTCTTTAAAGGCCCCATCAATTCTTTTGTGTGTTTTATTCCAATCATGCATGCTGCTCACGCACATGTTTGAGAAAGGAAGATGAAAAGTAGATTGTGAATGTGCATTGCTTGAAACATGATGCCTGCAACTTTCAGAGGGCACGTCTTTGTGACAATAACTGCATGGTAAATCTGCTTCATATATACCTCAGTTAAGCATTTCAAATTTCCTTCACTATATCCTAGCATCACGAATTAGCCAGGGCCATCTTACAAATTTGTGCAGCATGTCACACGCTTATATTTGGAAACATCAAGACGACACGCTTTCCATCCATTATAATCCACAGCAAAAGCACCAAATCTCAGAGATTTTCTCGCTGCTGAATAGTGTATAGAACTCTGACCATAAAAAAAATTTTCATAGGTGTTACAGGTCAGTTGCCATGGTTTCCATCAAACAAACATGATGGGTATCAAGTACCAATCATTATTCAAAAACTGTAATACGATTTTTGAAAATGGTTTTAATTATCAAAGAATAACTGATACCATGCTGCAAATACTTATAGTGTAAAAAATGAATTTTTAAATGTTCAGAACATGTAAAATTTACATGCATAAAACTACCAAAATGAATGCTAACAATTTTAGGGGATACAGTGCCGCCAGAAAGCTTTGCATCATCTCCTCTGGTGGCCCCTCAGCATGGTCCTCCTCGGGTACATCTTGTACAAAGGACTCCTGCAGGGAACACTGTTAGGAAGTTTGATGTTAGTGTATTCAGTCTGCTTCTTGTACCTACCTGTGGCCCCCCATAGACCCTAAACTGGTTATGGTGTCAGAATTATAATGTTTATTACAGTTTGAAAAGTGGTACTGCAAGTGGCTCCACTGGTGACCCCCCAGAGTTTTGCAGCAAGAATTTTTGCCGGCACTGTATATATAAAATCCGGTAAACTTGACATGGTTTTTGTTTTATTTTTGTTATTTGTGTTTTTTTTTTGTTTTGTTTTGTTTTGTTTTGTTTTGTTTTGTTTTGTTTGTTTGTTGTTTGTTATTTTTTTTTTTGGGGGGGGGGGGGGGTTACATGAAGCTTGGTTGTATGGCAGTCCATTTAAACCTGCACAACACATTTTTGCATAGATACAATTATCTGTAACTCAATGTCCAGCATCAGAAGCTAAATCAAATTAAATTAGGAATGAATGAGGATTGGCAGGAAGCGCTTCCCCTGGCTCTGCTAATTTGTATTTAAATAAGTAGTGTTTACATGCATCACCCATGAATTACAGCTAAGCTTGGATACCAGGAAATTCCCAAAGCTACAGTTACATTCAATCTGTTTTATCCCTGGATGCTGTGTTGAGGACCAGCAATTTAAGAAGAATTTTAACTCTCTCATTGCGAATCACAACAAAGTTGTACCTCATCTAAATAATTGTGATTCCATATTCAAATTCCTCATAAAAAGACATTTCATTCAAGTTCCAGCATGTCTGGAGTTCTGGAGGGGTAAAAGAAAGGTGAAGGTCAACAGTTTTCTGTGGTCCACTTTTGGTCATCCACAAAACATCAAGAGAAGCTGCTGACTCTGTCCCCAACTCAGCACTAAAAGGGTCAAACTCAGCGCTGAAAGGGTTAAAATCAGCACTGAAATGGTTGAACTCAGCAACAAAAGGATTATACTCTGCACTGAAAGGGTTAAACTCAGCACTGAAAGGGTTATACTCAGCACTGAAATGGTTAAACTCAGCACTGAAAGGGTTATACTCAGCACGTGCCAAAAGGGTTAAACTTGGCACTGAAAGGGTTAAACTCAGCACTGAAAGGGTTATACTCAGCACTAAAAGAGTTAAACTCAGTCCTGAAAGGATTAACACAGCACTGAAAGGATTAACTCAGCACTAAAAGGGCTAAACTCAGCACTGAAATGGTTTAATTCAGCACTGAAAGGGTTAATACATCCACAGTTACTGACAATTGCTTGCCTTGACCCTTTTAGTGCCAAGTTTTGACTGTCTGCAGCTTTTCTTGGAGCTGTTTAGATACATTGAGTGTGGCAAGAAAAGCTGGCACTTGAATGATAATATGGTTGACAAAAGAATACGAACCCACGATCATGATGTCAATTCAGAGCACATCGACTTGTTAAAATTAGCAATGAAAGAGGTAAGATCTGAGGTAATCATAAACACTAGACTCTATTTACATCACATCACATTTACATATCCCCACCCCACCTGAGTGGAAGAAAATGGAATCACTCAGGTTACACAAGGAAACATTTCTGGATCCACCAACTTTGCACCATGGAACCCTTTAGCCTGAATGCCATGGAAAAGTAAAGCATACATGTTCAGTCTTATGCTATAAAATTGAAAAAAAATCACAATTTAGTTTTCTAACCTATCCTCATAACAGAAAAACCTGTCTAACTGTCTAAATGCAGACTTAATATTTTCTGAGTGGCACTATAGGCCTCTAAGTATAGGTTAGACGCCGAGTAGAGTTTTCCAATTGAATTAGAAGACGAGCGCGCAGCGCGAGTCTTCTAATTGAATTGGAAAACTCTACGAAGCGTCTGACATACTTATACTCCAAAAGATGGGTATCATAAAAGTATTTCCAACTTGAAACAAAGTTAAAAGACTTGATTTCGAAGAGAAAAGCGGCAAGTAAGAGTACATAATGTAACGACCTTTGACACTTGACCTGTCACGCTCCCTGACCCTATTCAATGCTGGTCAACAATAGACACGCTGGAATAAATATTATGTTAAATCAGTGAAGAATCGTCTCAGCTGTTTAGCGTAATGGACAGCACGCTCAGCCGTGGATCACAGAATTCCTGGTTCGAGCCCTGCCAGGGACAAAATGTTTTTTTCATTAAAAAGTGCAGACAAAAATTGTCGAAGTTCCATTGCAAAGTCCCGTCATGAGGTCACTTGCACTTGAGTGAACTAATTCAATTAGACTCCTAGGAGGAGAGGAGCTCTATGAAAATTAGACTCCACTGAAAACAATAGAAATTGGGCGCTGAGGAGTATAATGGGTGACCAGCCTCCAGTCCAATCAGGCCACCTATTTATGGCATGGTGTACAGTGGCCATGGTGGTGATGGTGATGCTGACACTGACGATGACAATGATAAAAAGCTCTGATGTTAGAATTTCGCATTTTACAAGAAATTTTATTACTGTAACTTCACCTACTTTTGCGGTATTTTTCTCTCTCATTTTGCTAGTAATATGTTAATCATGAAAATAAAAAGCCACCCCATTAGGTAATATTTAACGTGAATGAAATAAAAAGTATGTTCAAAATAGTGAACATGATGAAATTAAAACTTAGTAAAATTAATATGCCTCAAATTCAAAACCCATGAAAATCTATATACATGAAAATAAGTACATTTAAGCATTAAATTATTCCCATCAACCCACACCAAAATGGAAAGGGCATGTCAAGTAGCGTGTAACCCCTTCTGCCCAACGACAAAGGTCTCATTGGCAAGTAAGAGTCACGAAAGTCACTAAGGGCAACCAGATGTAGAAAGAAACTACATGCAGATCCAATATATCTCTCCCTATGGGGTCATGAATACATTCATGTGCATGTTGTATTTGTACAGGTAGACGAAAACACCAACCCATAGTCTTCTTATCATGACAACAGTTGTACTTATTTGAATCAACCGAATGAGTCGACACATAAATTCCACATACAAAATTATCTCATTTCAACACAAGTCTGCACATTAGTTCCAGAGATAATAAAAAAATTGATTTTGTTGACAGTTTTCCTCAGCATGCATTAACTCATTCCATACTAGGGTCACAGGCCTTGGTCAGTGGTTCTGGCACTTGCCAGGCAGTGGCAGAACCACTGACTTAAGACTATAGGCATGTTGGTACTTGAAGAAAGCTCTTTTCATTAGGATTTAAATATGCAATTGTCATCTTAAATCTAGGTAAATGTACGGAAAAAATCAGGGACTGGTATGGAATGAGTTAAGTGCATGTCTGAAGTCAAAGGAAGCTGCAGACTTGACCTCTGACCTTGGTTCTAAACATGAAGGAGTCAACACCAGAATCCAACTTGTGTGCCCCTTGAAATGAAAAACAAGACGAGAAATATGTTGTTTTTAACTGGTTTCTTTTTTTTCTAGTAAGATATCATTTTACATCATGACCAAAAGTTGTGTGTGTGTGTGTGTGTGTGTGTGTGTGTGTGTGTGTGCAATATCATACATCACATTGACTGCATGTTACATGTTCATTACTGATACTGTGCCATACCTTAAACATGTAAACTTTTCCACGCCATGATATATATTTCGGCCATCACTTTCTTGCCCAAAGCCAACACACATACAGATTGCCTTTGGGTTACTTTGCTCTTTACTTCATTAACCAAACACTGAAAATAATTCGCAATTAAGTGAGAAGGATTGTAAAATCCACAGTGGGGTAATTAATGATGTGGACAGGGTCACGCACCTCATCTTTATTACTTTAATTGGCAGAACATGAAGCCTATGGATTGTCATTTTGGCCGGTCTTCTAAAAGAAGATCATCAAATCTCACTTCATTCTAGTGAAGTGGGGGTACAATAAGCCAATTTCCTGAATTTCAGTCAACCTGCAATTCTCTGTGGGAACACAGGACATCTACTTTTGTGGTCATGCTGATGGTAATCTCTCATCCTTGCTACAAGCATGTACTCAAAGGGAATTCCAGATGACAGAGCAGCACTTCTGTAGCATTAACTCATTCCATACTGTGGTCACAGGCCTTGGTCAGTGGTTCTGACACTGCCTGGCAAGTCATGCTGCAGCTGCCCTTGTGGCAGCTGCAGCATGACTTGCCAGGCAGTGCCAGAACCACTCACTGAAGACCATAGGCATGTTGGTACTCGAACAAAAGCTCTTTTTATGAAGAATTTAAATATGCAATTGTCGTCTTAAATCTAGGTAAATATACAGAAAAATCAGGGACTGGTATGGAATGAGTTAACTCACTCAGTACAGGGGTCGCATTGTCTTGAAAGACCACTCCGATGAAAGAACAACTTCATCTTATTCATACCTCCTATGAAAGACCACCTGTCTTGAGAGACCACAATTTGGTTATCACTAGGGGTGTCTTCTGGATACAGGTTTCATTGTGCTATAAAGGTCATGACCTGGCCATGTCAACTCTCACTGATACAGCTGGGGTATGACTTGTCATATAGCCGGGGTGTACTTTGTCATACAGCCAGGGTATGACTTATTATATGGCTGGGTACAACTTTTCATGCAGCCAGGGTATGACTTGTCATACAGCCAGGGTATGACTTGTCACGCAGCCAGGGTATGACTTATCATATGGCTGGGTATAACTTTTCATGCAGCCAGGGTATGACTTGTCATACAGCCAGGGTATGACTTGCCATATGGCTGGGTATAGCTTGTCATGCAGCCAGGGCATGACTTGCCATATGGTTGGGTATAACTTTTCATGCAGCCAGGGTATGAATAATTGTCATACAGCTAGGGTATGACTTGCCATACAGCTGGGGTATGGCTACTCATACAACTGTATATAACCCGTCATATTGTCTGGGGGGTGACTTGCCATACAGCAGGGGTATGACTCGTCAGGCAAAACCTTTGTCATTTTTGGTTCTTAAAGCGTTCGACCATCCATACAACCAACACAACCACAGAATGCCCTGTCAAATACTCTTTCTCTGCCAATCGCAACAAACATCGATGAGCTCTGAACTGCCATAACACTAGTACATTTACAGTACTTTCATTTAAGTACCAGTATGTCTACAGTTGCAGAAACCATAAGAATGGTCCAGGGCAACAGCTGTCAACAGCGTGCTTTGGGCGTATTGTGGCCAAAGCATGTTATGCAGGCCCTTAAGTGATGACAGTAACCTGGCTTTGAAGGAGTGAATGTCATTCACTGGATGAAGATATACAGCTGACAAGGACGCAAGTGAAGCATTCAAATTTGAGTCAAACTTGACCACAGTAGGTGAACGCCAGCTGAACAAGATGAATGATAAAACACGAAAGTAAAAATGAAACCTTGGAAGCAGAGGGAGACAGGGGCAAAAACATCACCAAAATGTCCTCAGAAGCAAGCATGCACACACACAGAGAGCGGGATGAGGGTAGCACACGGGACATGTGACCAGTGGAGACAACTGCCAAGGGGAAAGCACGAACGAACGGCCAGCAAGGTGGACGCCAGGGACTGTGGCATTTGCCGATTAAGTACACGAGTAAATCACACGAGTTCCATAAATGAAACAGTAATAACAGAACACAGGGCGAGTTGATGTGATTCCGTGTCCCAATCAAAGTTACGCATGTGTGTAAGCATGATATAATCCCAGCAACTGATTCTAGACAATGAGCATAAACTTGAGTCTTCTTTTTCATCATGATGATCATAGATGTGCAGCAAGTTCTGTCAGATGAGCAGCTTAAAGCAATATGCATTCCAATCTTTGCAACATTATCTAGTCATTGCCTTGTCATGATGTGCTATCAGTTGGCAATGTCCAATAAGCCATGGTATAAATCCTCTTATTTGACTTGCAAAATTCAATTAGATTTCACCCCTTGCCAAGCCGGATCAACAGAATACCGTGAGACAATTCCACTAGGAACGCAGTGTCGTAATGTTAATCATGGGTGAATTTCCCAAAGGAGTCACATGCAATGGAATGTGACAATCACATTTCAGTTGTCAAGTTACAACCTTCAGCTTATTCCCTTGTACTGTTTGCACAGCGCGGATGCTACTAAATATTCAGAAGCATTTTGAAGGATACTAATGTTTCAAAAGTTCCGCTTTTTACCCAGATGTTGGTTATCAAGAAGCATGCAAGATTTTCAATCTGTCCTCAATTATGTATGTGCAGAAAGGTGTTAGATTTAACATTTTTACAGGGCATTGCGTCTGCCAAGCCCAGAATCTCTTTCCTCCTTTCACAGATTCCATTTTATGCTGCACAAAGATATTTCAGAAATGCCCCCTTATTTCTAGTTCCAAAGTCATGCACATGTATCAATATCAGAAATTTTTTACTGACTTTCCAAGAGCTGTGAAGACTTTTAACAATGTGCCAAACATAGACATCTTTTTTTTTCTCTCCAGTTTATTTTAAAATGCAAGTATCCAGCTTCTTTCCCGGGTGATCCAGATTCAGTTGGTGTAATATGTGTACACTTTCTGTTATTTAATGTGTTTCATATTGTATGTCATGTGTGTATTTGTACATACAGCTGTACTGGGTCTGTTATTGGACCTGTGCCAGTAGAAAATGCAAACAAATAAATAAACTAACTACAGTAGTCCCCCTCTAATATGCCCCCCCCCCCAAACAAGGCCAACCCCTCTACAAAGGCCACTTCTCCATGCTACACAAGTGGTATTTCCATTGTATTGTCCCTCTCAAGAGAGGCCACCCTTTTAATGTTGCATCTGGGGTGACCTTATTAGACAGGGACCACTGTACATCAAATTCTATTATTATTATTATTATTATTATTATTATTATTATTATTATTATTATTATTATTATTATTATTATTATTATTATTATTATCATTATCATTATCATTATTATTATTATTATTACTATAAATGATTTCAAAAACTACATGATTTTTCAAAATAAATACTATACCAGATACAATTCAGTATACAATAACCATTCCATTTCATTGCATGTTATGGAAACTGTTATTGGTTATTCCACACTCTGCTGCATGGTAGATTATTGACTGACTATTCCATGCTACATGTACAGTGAAATCTGTTTTGAGAGACCACTGTGAGGGAAGACCACCTGCCTTTTCAGACCATGTTTACCATGTTCCTTCTACCACCATTCCAATGTTATTGCACCTCTGTTGAGAGACCACCTGCCTTATGTGACCACTTTTTGACCAGCCCTAAGGGGCGGTGTCTCAAAACAGGTTTTACTTATGTTGCATGGGAGATCAATGGACATTCCACACTATGTTATATGATAGATCATTGGCTATTCCACACTATCTTGAATGGTAGATCATTGGCTATTCCACACTATCTTGAATGGTAGATCATTGGCTATTCCACACTAACTTGAATGGTAGATCATTGGCTATTCCACACTATCTTGAATGGTAGATCATTGGCTATTCCGCATCAGGTTCCATGATAGACTACTGGCTATTTCACACATGCTGCATGGTAGATTATTGGCTACTCCAGGCTATATTGCATGGGAGATTATCAGCTACTTTTCTAAAGGGTCTTTCAACAGTAAAGAAAAACAATTTGACTAAGAATTGTAGATGAAAATTATCAAGATCACATGCCCCAGATCAACAGCTTTCTTTGGCATGGGTTGAGCACTTAAGGCCCAACCCATGCTAAGGAAAGCTGTTGACTCAGTTTTAATTCAAATGAGAAAGAGTAAAAGCTCTTTCACATTATAACACGAAAACCAAAATGCTGTCAAATGATATAACATGGCCCTTGTATGAAGGTTTGATAAACATCATAATGTTACCATATGTACACAAATTTCAAAATAAGTCAGTAATTTTGTATATTTATGTACACTGGACATTTTATAGTTAGGCATTTCAATGCTAGTGAGACATTCTTATCTGTGGAATTGGAGGCTACTGATTTCTTTGTTTTGATTTTCATACTACATGTATATTGTAACAAAGAATAATGACACATGACACTCAGTGAGTGTCTCTCTTCAACCCATGCATTTCGGTGGCTTTAACAAGCCTTCTCCTTAAATATACGGTATCTGGCCATTAAAATCAAGATAGGGACATGTTCCCCAAGGGAGGGAGGGAAGGAAGGAGGAGGAGAAAGGAAGGAAGATGGAAGGAAGGCAAAAAGGACAAACTCCTCGAAAAAGTAGAATCTGGGCTGTGCTAACATGCAAACATGATAACGTTTTTTACAACTAGACATATTATATTTCCATAATACTGGACTGCCAGACAAATGTCACAGATCATCTGTAACTCCTTCCTCCTCCAATTGCCCAAGATGACCAGATGTAAATCATCATCTGTTCACATTTTAACTTAACCCTTAAAGTGCTAATCATGGCTATAGTTGTTTTCTCATTACTGTTAAACATATAATGGTTAAAAGTTTCAAATTCCTCATGAAGATACCTTTCATTCAAATACCAGCAAGTCTTGTCTAAAGCTAAAAGTCGTCTTAGTCAACAGCTTTTCTTGGAACACTTTGCACACATTGTGCTCAAAGTGCCCTGAGGAAAGCTTTTGACTCAGTCTTAAATCAGTGCTTTAAGGGTTAAGTTCATGTTTATAGAAAACATTTTGGCTGACATGGGATGATAGGGCCATCGTGACATCATGCCCCAGGTGACTGGTCAATAGTTCTCTTTCGTGCTGCACCATACCTCTACCCTGTCAAGGACAACTATCCACAAGTCTCTTGATGGCCAGGGAATGGTTAACGAAGAACTCAGATTGCTTTCTAGCACACAGTCATGTCATTACTGATATCAAACTGGACAAACAAAAAAAAGAAGTTTGTGCCTAACTTACATTTGATGTCAACATCCCTAACATGCAGAAATTGATTCTAATTTGGTTAAAAGTATGAAAAGCAAATAACCACACTTTGATGCTGACTGTATAAACATTATAGCTAAGCCGCATTTCTACTGTGCCACAAAATTGTTCTCAATGTTGGCCCTGAATGTCAAAACCCCCTTTTGAACCCTGTACCCCTTGAATGAAGACTGTCCCCTTTTGAACCCTGTAGCCCTTGAATGAAGACTGTCTCAATAAATTTCCTTAACATGAGTTGGATACTAATTGCCCAACCCACCATAAGGCAGGCTGGGGACCTGGGCTATGAAGGCTGGGGAGCTGGGCTATGAAGGCTGGGGAGCTGGGCTATGAAGGCTGGGGACCTGGGCTATGTAATTGTCATAGGTGTCATCTACAATTCTCAGTCAAATTCTTGTCCATCACTGTTGAAATTAGTTGAAGAAACTAAAGCAGACAACATTTGAGCACCAGCCAGTTTTGGCTGGTTTATGGGGGAAAGGGTTAATGCTGCTAGATTTTTTGGCAATTTTGCGACACCAGAGTCTCAAAGCTCATATTCTTCTTCACAGCTCAAAGTTTCAATGTTATTTTAATGAAGCAAAGGTCTATGCAGATATTCTTCTTCATAGCTCAAAGTTTCAATGTGATTTAAAAAAAAACAAAGGTCTACACAGATAGCTTGTAATTGGACATGGCAAAAAATTCACATCTGTTTTATCCCTATTATCATGATTATTGGAAGCCCATGTCATTTAGCAATCTGGTCCCTATCACCGATTTTTAAAACAATGCTTTCTCAAAGATTGCAACGATATCCTTGTATTGTCTCCCCACCTCTATGTTTACATTCAGCACTTGATAGTTTGTACTACACAAAATTAATCCCTTAACCCTTTCTTCCCTTGAACCAGCCAATGGTCAAACGTCTGCTTCAATATTTTTGACTTATAATCCAACAGTATAGAAAAACAATTTGAATGCAAATTTTAGATGACACTATCAAGATAATATATCCCAGGTCAACAGCTTTCCTTAGCATGTGTTGGTAAATAAGTGTCCAATCCATGCCAAGGAAAGCTGTTGACTCAGTCTTAACTCTTTAAGTGCCAAATCTTGGACTGAGTCAATGTGCCCAATGCGTGCCAAGAAAAGCTATTGACCTATGATATTTTCTCTCAAAGTAGTGGCATACTGGTATTTGAATGAAAGAACTTTTTATGAGGAATAACAAATCTGAGATCCTAATGATAATTCAGACTAGTTTCTTAGTAGATTGATTTTAGACGTGATTGGCACTGAAAGAATTAATTTAAGGGGACAGGGTTCATATGGATGCCAAGGTTCTGTGTTCCCAGGCCTAAAACAAAAACAACAATCATATACAATGAAATATCATTTCACACAGTGGCCATACTGCGACAGAAATTTCATCTATGAAACGTTAGCTGACAATTTCTTTAACTCTTTCAGCGCAAACTGCGACTAAAGTGGAAATACTTAAAGTGAACTGCTGTTAACCATAAAAAGGTTGTTGGACCCAAGTCCTTTCTAAAAGGACCTTTCACTCAAGTACCGGCATGGCTGTGCATAGAATTTAATACTGTGGGTCAACAACTTTCCTGGGCATGCTTTGGGCACATATATATGAGGAAAGCTGTTAACTCAGTCAAAAATGTGGCACTGAATGAGTTAAAAATCTTCAGAAAAATGGCTGAATGAAGTTAATAACACCAAGCACATGGCCCCACAGAGTGTGTGTGTCCATTAACCTGCTGGTCAACAACTTTTACTTATGGTGTTAACTCTTTATACCACACTACAGTCAACCCTGTCATCAGTCAACATCCCTTAGGACCAAAGAAAGTATTCGCTATTTTCTGGTGTTCACAAATATCATGCTAACATGAATAAACCAAAGAGAGACCAAAAAGAAAAGAAAAAAAAAGTTTTCACTGCTCACAAGGTGTTTACTAATCTTATTGTTCACTAAAGTCAGGTTTTACAGCACATGTATTCGTACATGTATCGTGTGTTCTTGGTGCTTCGGAAGTTTACAATATGAGACTAAAGTTCACGCTTACATTTGCATATCATAACACTACATTTGCATAATTGTTGATAAAAATCTAGAATATTTGCACTACTCTACCATTCTGTGTCATCAGGGTGTGGGTGCTTATACATTGAAACCTCATTATAACGACACTCAGATATCCAACATTTTCAATATAATGACACCAATTTTCTTGGGAAAGGTTTATTTTATTTTATTTGTTATTTGACTCATTTATCTTACATATTCAGTTATCCAACTTATTTCTTAGGGAACAGATGGTGTCATTATAATGAGTTTTCACTGTATTATAACTCATTCCATGCTATGGTGACTTGCTAGGCAGTGCCAGAGCCACTGACTTAAGACCATAGGCATGTTGGTACTTGAACGAAAGCTCTTTTCATGAATTTAAATGTGCAATTGTTGTCTTGAATCTAGATAAACATAAGAAAAACATCAGGGACTGGTATGGAAAGAGCATAGGCCCCAAAAAGAGCTAGCCGGGCACACAAAGCAAGATCAACAAACAAAAGGTTATGAGAGTACCAACCTGTTGCTTTTGATTTTGAATAAAGCAACATTGCATAGATAAGTATGTAAAATTTAACATCTTGTGCAAAAACTGCTATATTTATCATTTTGGTGGGCGATTCTGGTTCTGAGTTGAGGATTTAAGGATGCATAATTTAATAATAGGTCTCATGCATCTTGTCAAATTAAGAATTCTAGTAAAACTATAAATTTTAGAGCTTGCACTGACAATCAATATTATCTGCATAACAATAATTGACAGCAGGTGACTTGGATGATAGCGGTCAATTGTGACCTTAATACAAGTCTCCCAGATCAATATAATATACATACATATATTCATACTAAAGTGTTAACAAAGATACTGTATTGTACTTGTATGCTGATTGACTATTCATGCATATATACATACATACACACACACATATATATATGTATATATATATATATATATATATATATATATATATATATATATATATATATATATATATATATATATATATATATATATATATATATACATACATACATTGATTGAATAAAAAAAATCCTGATGCCTGAAGTTTCAAAATCAGTCTGATATAAAAGCAGAAAATGTAGATATTGGGAAGGGGTATGCTTTAAGGTAGGAACAGATGCCATGGCCACAAAAGACAAGAAAGGATGCTATATATAACCACCCTAGTCAGGAAGAGATGAGGTGATGGTAAGACCCTGGTATGTTCCATTCCTGGGAGTCTGGTCCTGGGCCCAGTGAGAAACATGAGCCTTTCCTTCAAACATGAACATGTAGGTGGATTGATGCTGAGAGATTAATCAACAAAAAAAGGTTCCTTAGATCTACAAATATGTCGACTTAGGAAAAAAAATCTGCAAATTTTTACTGCCCTGATTGTGTATACCTACAGATAATCTATATAATGCAATGGAAGTTATTCTCAGTACAAGTGCTCTGGAATATACTGAAAGGCGTACCATGGAGATAAAAATTCTAGATGTTCTGTATGGTGGCATACATGACAGTCTAAAATATGAATATCACTTACAGGTACATCTTTCCTAACAGCTCCATCATCAGGAGAAACATTTGAAATAAGAATCTCATATATCTATCCTAACAACTCCATCAACTAGAGAAACATCTGAAACTGACAACTAGAATTTAACCAGTTCTCCCTAAAACCAGTCAAAACTTGCAGGGGGTCAACTTTATGTCAACTGGTTCGATGTTTTTGACTAATTTCAACAGCAATGAAAGCCAATTTGAATGAAAACTGTAGATGAGGCCAATTACCACAGTATGGCCCAGCTCAAGGTTTCCTTGGCATGGATTGGTTTTTAGCAACCACCAACAGCAATGTGAACTGCTGACTCAGGTCTTTTAGCACTCACCAATAGCAAGGAGAACTGCTGAGTCAGGTCTTTAACAGTTTTAATTCAAGGGGGAAGGCAATAAAGGAGTCTGTCATGATGGTAAAAGCCTTTACTTGTGGAATGCATTTCCTGCAGCATGACTTAAATGCCAGGCGATGCAAAAAAAGAAATCCCACCACGTTGACTACGCACGTGGGGTCCACTCGGGTATGACAAATTTGAATGCAATCCTCCCTTGAAAGACCTTAAGGATGACCAGCTTGTAGTCTTTCAAGCCAGGCTGTCTTTCATAGAAGGTAAAAACATAAAAAGCACAGTGCAAATTGTCTTGAAAATGTGGCCTTTCGGGGGGGGGGGGGGGGGGGGGTTATGGTCAAACATGGTGGGACATGGTGGGCCTTAATTCTATCAGGGCTACATTTTGGAGTGAGTCAAAAGCTTTCTTCAGTACACTTTGAGCACAATGTGCCCAAAGTGCATGAAGGAAAGCTGTTGACCTGGACTATTATACATGTATCCTATGTAACTACAGGCATGCTGGTACATGTATTTGAATGAAAGGTCTTTGTACAAGGAACACATGAATCTATCACCCGTATTATAATTCAAAGCAGTTTATTTCAAGTAGTTTGACTTTAGTTGCAGTTGGCACTGAATGAGTTAATCACAGATACATGTGCATAAAAATACAGACCATTCCTTTTATGAGAGTTCTGGTCACAAAGGGTAGGTAGTCTTTCACAGTAATCATCTCCAATTGTACGTACATGTACATGTACATGTACTATCGTATAATGCAACCTCCATCTTCTATCTTAACACACACGTGAGTGGAGATTTCAATTTCAATTTCTTTTAATTTTCTGATATTGCTCTGATCAAGTTTGTTGACAAAAATTATATCTTCATTACCACTTGTTCTGCAAGACATCTTAATGTTCTCAACCTTGCCACACGTATTCGATCTTGAAGTTTTGTCAGTAACCAAAGTGATGTTTTCAGCAAGTCTACAATGTATGGGCGGATGACATTGACAATGATGTTGTGTATGGATATACATCCTGAGACAGAACAAGACCACCGTGTCATTGCCTCCTTTGGTAAAACACATCAAGCTTCATGACTGCTGAAAAATCTTCCACTGTGTGGCACATGTATTAAACGTAATCGCCGCTGACCCATAAATGTCTGTATTTTCATATGCTTCTGGAAAAAAAACTGTGTAATTCCTCAAGGCTTTTGTCGAGAAGTTTGATCAGATGCCCCAGCTTTAACTCATTTACATGAGAGCTGCAGCATTCTTTAGTTGTTTTTTAACTAGCCTAGCTCTGTGGACAAAGCATATCATATCTAGAGGAGCTGTATCAGAGCTCATTGATTGTGACAAGTACAAGATCTCCCCCCTGGCAATATGCTGAAAAATGGAAGTTGCCTGACAAATCCCAAGATGCTACATCTCATGCCCGCAAGGGTTATATATCCTTTATAGTAAGGACCAAATTCTGCTGCTGAATATAGATACATCTTCAAAATAAATTTCCTGGAAAGTATTCACATAATTGATTTTGTCTCCCTGGAGGTTTTGATTTCCACAAATCGCATGTTCTTTGTACATACTAAACCAAAACTTCTGCATAAAATATCAAATATCCATGATGACTATATGTATACATGTATACATGTACATGTATTTTCATATTGGGGCAACTTTCTCTGCAGATTGAAGTGTGATATTTGTAGATATTTTACATACTGTACTATATGATGTTCTGTGTACAAAAGGACTGACGTAGTTATATGTTAAGCTGACTGGATACACTTTCCGTGTCAACCCAGTGTTTTCCTTTAAGTACAAATGCGCATGTATAATGCATATAGAAATTAACTTGGCACCCCTAAATTTGAACTTTAAGGGTACAACAGACCCCTTGGAAATGCTGCAAGAAAGGGTATCCTAAATGGAGATTAAATAGATTAATTGAAATTTTCTGTCCCTGCGACCCTTCCAGAATACTGCCCCCCCCCCCCAAAAAAAATGATCTCAAAGGGTACAGATGACCCTCAGAAAAACTCTAACGGGAAAACCCTCTTAACCCTTTTCTCATTAAACCAGCAAAAACTGCCAAGATGTAAAATATGATCTGCTTCCATAATTTTCACAGTCATTTTAGTGTTAACTTTATACACTTGAATGAGAATTGTGCATAAGCCCTTTCAGAATAGCATGCGTGCCCCCGTGTAGAGTGTGATTACTACCACGTCGTCTCTTCTTGTCACCTCTAAGTCTAACCCCTTAAGCGCCTCTTATGACTCAGAAAATGCTATAAACATTATTAACTTGTACCATCAATTACACAAAAAACAGTGTTATACTATTCAAAACATAGATCTTAGCTTGATGCTCACATATTTGTGTCTGCATATGTGTGTGTCCGTATGCATATATGTACCTACAAATACCTGTGTTGGCAGGTTGAGCACCACGTGTTTCCTATAAGTGATACAGTAGGTTGAGCACCAAGTGTTTCCTATAAGTGACACAGTAGGTTGAGCACCAAGTGATACAGTAGGTTGAGCACCAAGTGTTTCCGATAAGTGGTACATCTTCGTAAAGCCCTTATTCAGGTTAATGGGGGAAAAAGTTGTGTGTGACAACATCAGCAATAGATGAGAACTGACGGCAAGTCTCTTCACATGTCAATTGATCTAGCTACGGGCCACATTCGCTTTCGCTTTGTCATCTTGGAGCTCTTACAAAACAGTTCTGATTAGAAGTGATGAGAGTCCATTACTTATCCAAAATGTATTAATTGTATTGTGTTAATAATACAAAGTGTAAAATGCACTGAACATTTGTGTTGAGTCTTAGAATTAATTTCCCACACTCTATCTTGTTATGAGCACAAAAGGGTTAAATTATAACACGGGTATATTACCCTGATTACAGTCTGGTAATAATGAAGACCCTGACTAAGGTAACTGAAGGTCAAGTTCTACCACTAATGACACACCTCTACTGGGATCACGCTGGCAAAGACTCAACTCCACCACCACAGACACAGTATGAACTGGTCCCTGTCACTAGAGACCACCCCTACTGCAGTAAAACGTGGTCTTAAAAGACAAGTGTTCCATCACGAGTCATGATACGTGGATCAACATGGGAAGTAATGGACTTGCGAAACTGTCATATGGTCTCTCATAAGAGGGTGGTCTCATAGCAGGGGTCTCTTGTGACACAAACGATTTTACATACATGTATTTACAGTGAAGCCTGTCTTGAGACCACCCCAAGGGATGACCAAATTATGGTCTCTCAAGAGAGATGGCCTTTCATAGGAGGTATAAGCAAAACTTCTTAGTCTATATAATAGACTTAAGTAATCTGCTCAGATAGTTTGGTGTAACAGACTACAGTCATCTCAGATAGCCTAAAGTGACAGACTACAGTCATCTCAGATAACCTAGATGACAGACTACAGTCATCTCAGATAACCTAGAGTGACAGACTACGGTCACCCCTGATAACCTAGAGTGACAAACTACAGTCATCTCAGATAGCCTAGTCCGACAGACGACAGTCATCTCAGATAACCTAGTGTAACAGACCGCAGTCATCTCAGATTTATAATCTAGTGTAACAGACAACAGTTATCTCAGATAACCTAGTGTAACAGACTATTCATCCCAGATTTATAACCTAGTGTAACAGACTACACTCATCTTGCAGATAACCTGGTATCACATACAGACTACAGTCATCTCAGACAACCTAGTGTGACAGACTATAGTCATCTCAGATAGCCTAGTAACAGACTACAGTCATCTCTGATAGCCTTGTATAACAGACCAGTCATGTCAGATAATCTAGTGTAACAGACTATACTCATCTTGCTGATAACCTGGTATCACATACAGACTACAGTCATCTCAGATAACTACACCAATCTACTCACATAGCCTGGTGTAACAGACTACAGCAATCTACTCACACCGCCTGGTGTAACAGACTACACCAATCTACTCACACAGTCATCTCTGATAGCCTTGTATAACAGACCAGTCATGTCAGATAATCTAGTGTAACAGACTATACTCATCTTGCTGATAACCTGGTATCACATACAGACTACAGTCATCTCAGATAACTACACCAATCTACTCACATAGCCTGGTGTAACAGACTACAGCAATCTACTCACACCGCCTGGTGTAACAGACTACACCAATCTACTCACACCGCCTGGTGTAACAGACTGCAGCAATCTACTCACTTAGCATGGTGTAACAGACTGCAGCAATCTACTCACATGGCCTGGTGTAACAGACTGCAGCAATCTACTCACTTAGCATCGTGTAACAAACAGACTACACCAATCTACTCACATAGCCTGGTGTAACAGACTACAGCAATCTACTCACGGCTACTCACATGGCCGGGTGTAACAGACTGCAGCAATCTACTCACACCGCCTGGTGTAACAGACTGCAGCAATTTACTCACATAGCCTGGTGTAACAGACTACAGCAATCTACTCACATAGTCTGGTGTAACAGACTAAAAAAAACAACATAGCCTGGTGTAACAGATTGCAATTAGCAACTTGGATAGTTTGATGTGGCAGGCCATGGACTTGGCTAGTTTTATTACTGTACATGCATCTTGGAGTCAATCACCATAAGACTAAGATTGGTTTCCATAATTACTGTATATGAATGTGCCTATTAATACAGCATTAGTAACTGTGACCTTAAAATGTACTGGTTGACATACATACATACATACATACATACATACATACATACATACATACATACATACATACATACATACATATATCACTAAGTCAGCATCAGTAACTGTGACCCTAAAATATACTGGCTGACACTACAGAGGCCTTAAATAAATAAACAAATACGTAAGTCAAATCAAATCAAATAAAACCAAGTAAAGTAGAGTAAAATAAATACAATAAAATAAAGTGAAATAAAATAAATAAAAAATTAAAACAAAAAATAAAACTAATTAATTAATTACTTGATTGATTAACTAATTAATTCTATAAAAAAAAATGTAAGCAAACTAAAAGATTCACATTCGCAAGATTGGTGGCCCATGCAGGTATGTTCCACTAGATTATTATGGCTTCCTTAATTTGAATAAATTTATAACATTTGAATGAGGCAAGGTATTGACAGGCAGATTGCTGATGATGAATATCACAGTCTTACAGCATTTAAGCTCTTTCCCTTGCTAGCAGCAGTGACTATTTAACATTTACATTATTAATGATACTGAAAATTTGGATGTGAAGAATTAGAAGAGTTTGTAGATGTTAAGCTGAGGTTAAGCATGCAATTACTGCCTCCATCAATCAAAGACCAAAAAAAAAAAGCAACAAACAGAAGCAATTATAGCCAAATCCACATAAAGAGGATATTAAATATAAAACTAAATCAAAGAGTCTTTTCTACATAATCAGATTATGTTGGGGTTTTTGTTTTTTTTTTAATATTAACCTTCTCATTGTGAATTTTGATAAACATAAAATTGGTAGAGGCCAATAACTTTCCTCAGCTTTGGATCCATGGTGCCCAAAGCACACCAACGTAAGCTGTTGACGTAGTCAAACTTGGCAGCAAAAGAGTTAACCAAAGGAATAAGTCGAGTTACTGGTTGTAATCAGAGAAACAAAATGACCTGCCACCACTTTCGTCCATCTGTTGCCAGGCACATGGACTGTCCTTAATCCAGTGCTGGTACCAATCATAGATGCCGTGGTAACCTTTGATCTTGTTCTGTCAAGTTGCACAATGTCTTGAAAGGCTTTAACATGAAAGACTGTGCAGGCATTGATGGTATGCGCTGCCCTACACGCACGATATGTTCATGGAGACAGGTTTTGTACTTTAAGTATCACTAGCTTTTAATACGATAGACTTGTGTGTTAGCATTGTATGGACTGCTCAACATGCAAGATGTGTACATGGAGACAGATTTTGTACTTCGTGTAGCACTCTTTCATACAAACCCATATTTGTATCAATATTTGTCTCTCAACTTGCAATACATTTCTGTATGTTCAGTGCTTCAAATATTATAATTGCCACTATCTGATCACACATGTCACAAGCAAGCTGCAAGCCAATAGGTTGGTAAAACAAAATAAAAAAAAAGAAAACGAGAGGAGATAGCATGAGGGACACACACTTAGCTCCGCTGGTGCTTTATGGTGATATCTGAAGTCAACAATGTGGTACAATTTGTGAGACAGCTTGGTCTGACACTTAACTCTTTCAGTGCCTGTAGCAAGTTTTAGATTCAAATTCCTCCTAAACGGACCTTAACCCTTAAAGTGCTAATCACTGCTACGTGTATAGTCGTTTTCTCATTACAGTTAATCATATAATGGTTAAAAGATTCAAATTCCTCATGAAGATACCTGTCATTCAAATACCAGCAAGCCTAGTCTAAAGCAAAAAGTAGTCTTAGTCAACAGCTTTCCTCGGGGCGCTTTGCGTGTGCCCTGAGGAAAGCTGTTGACTCAATCTGAAATCAGCACTTTAAGGGTTAAGTAGTTTCATTCAAGTACCAGCAAAGGTAACAATGACCCAGGTCAACAGCTTTCCTTGACATGCTCTGGGCAAAATGCACTCTTTGCTGTTTTGCTTGCTTGTGACATGTGTGATCAGAAAGCTGTTCCAGAGTATATGCAACACGGCAATGAAAAGGTTAACATCACTCCACCAAACACACACACACAAACACCCGAGTTCCCCACCCTGAGCCCTTACCCACCCCCCACTGCCCAAGAAACATTCCACGTTTCACTGAATGAATTCTTATCACAATATGAATGTTTTACATGACTGAGCACTAAATAAACCCCCCCCCCCCCCATAGAACGGTAAATATGAGCATGATAGCATCACTCTTGAATGTCAACAATGTTACCTAAAACCATGGGCTGAGCTACATGCAGATAAGCTGGGTTCTCAGAGTCCAGGCATATGGGTCAATCCAGAGGCACCATATGATACATGTAGCTACCATGAGAAAAACAACAGGAAATATCTTTTTAAACGACAGTTCTAGCAAGGATGATGGATGAAACTTGAATTCCATGAGAATCGCCATGTGTTGTACTGTAATGGGCACCCTGGCATTATCTTGTGCTCATAGTTGTTATAACTTTGACCCATAATTGCCCAGAAGCAATTTCTTGGGGGGGGGGGGGTCTTTCCTTTTTTTTTTTTTTTTCAACCAGTTGCACACAGTTGATGAAGGAACAAATTCTTTTGAAACCACTACATATTCAACTATCATAAATATGTCTGGGCATGAATATAGGCAATATATATATATATACATATTGAGTCATTCTTTCCTTCCCCACCAAAGGGCATGAGGGTATTTTTTTATATGCCTTGAGTTTATTTTGCTGCTCCACACCAAAAAATAGCATGATGGCTTCAACACGGTTAGAGTTTGTCTTATTATTACTACTATTCCCAAGGCCCACTGGGTACAGACAACATATTTGCTCTATTCAGTTAGGTTTAATTATGCTAATTAATCTGACAAGGAAGGTCAGTGTCACAGTTGGGTGCCTTTTTAGTGTGACACATCTGGCGCAGAATAAAACTACAGTAGAAAGTAAGTACCTGTAACTTGTTTTACTGACAAAGAAAACAGTCAGTTTGACTCATCCATCATTGAGTACAGTAAAACAAATTAACATTCATACCAAAGATTCAGAATATGGAATCACTAATTAAATGCTTGACAACTTAAAATTGAGCCTTGATCAGACCAATTCTGATCATTACTATAGGTCTCACCAGCTTAACTACTTATTAGTGACATGAGGTCCTGGTTGGGCCTTATATATTGTATATGAGATACACAGTTCAAGTTTATGTCTGAAAGAGGTGTCACCACTTATTCAACTTTAAATTTCACAAATAACAGTCTTGTGTTCATATAAAAAAACACCCAATGACTGACCTCACATTTTTGTTTATGTTACTTGATTGTATGTCTGACAAACAAACTGTATCCAAAAAAAAAAAATGGTCAAAGCCAAGAAAAATCAGGCAAAGAAAGGACAGTGGCATTTAAAAGAAAGTCACATTCACCTGTGTGAACAAACACAAAAAATACAAAAACAAAAAACAAAAAAACATGTCCCATGGGAAATTGAAGGCACTGACTTGGATAGACTGCCACTGTGGAATTTTAAATATCTGGGTAAAATAAAAATTCCGTCTATGTCAACACTGGTCTGGAATTATGCAAAACAGCTTTAAGATGAAGAAACACCACTGTAAGCCCTTTCACAGTGAGTTTCAAGATCCCCATATTTCTGAGCTCTCGCCTGTCCACTTACCTGGGGTGCATCGTAGGCTGTACATGTATGTCTTCAAAAATGGGAATGGGAGCAAGACATTGACTGATCTGCCCACCTTTGCACATACGTGGCTCCTATGACCTTGAAAATGAGGTCAAGGTCACCAAAATATAATCAGGTCAAGAAATGGTGTCAAGGTACATGTATACAGGATATCAATTTGAGTTCCAGCTGGCAAGCAAGACTTAGGATGTCATTTCACAAACAAATAACAGATAGAGCCACTGCTGGACAGATAAGTGAGGCCACCCATCAACATACTGGGTCCCCCTTACAGAAGCCCCCATAATTGGAGGCACTTCAATGCAAATCATTGACTGAGGGGTCCACCTTTGTACATGCACAGGTTTTGTGACCTTGAAAATGGGGTCAAGGTCACCCATGTGTAGTCGAGCCCAGAAATTGTGTCAAGTTGGTAGACTTGAGTTTCAGGCGGCCAGTAGATCGTGGAAACATTGATGGAATTATGGACAGGCACACAGATATACAGACATTCAACTGAAAACATAATGGGCCCCACTTGGAGTGGACCAATAAATACATCCACAAATATATGGCCTGTACTGTATTCCTTTACAATGAAAGCACTTTCATCCATCCATGATTCACACAATATCCATGGAAACAAACCTGCCAGCAAATGTCCTACCCAATTAAATAAATGACTGATCTCTACTTTCATGGCATTACAAAGATAAGCTTATTAACTATAGGTGAAAGATCATGTGATGTGCACATATGATGGCTTGTTAAAGATAACTATCCATCTTTCTTTATCAGTGTTTATGACAAAAAGGTTGCCATATGCAATTGAAGCTCTGGAAGTTTCTGGCGGGCAGCTGTGTCATCCCTAGATCAAAATTTCTGCTTGTGTCATGAAAATAACCTTCTTCCAGCTTCAACAAGATAATGGTAGCATGTCTATTGTACATACTCTAAAGCTTTCTTAATGACCAGCCTCAAAGACATAACATTCACGGCGTTTAAACTCAGGCATGTGGTCAGAGACACGACTGTCACTTTTCCTGCCTCATTAGAGTAAAGAAACACTTTCTTTTTTCAGAAATTCAAGCTTTCATTACACTGTGTAGTGCTTAACTCATTCCTCCCTAATGACGCTTTTTCACGCTAATATCTAAATGTCGTCTGCTATTTGTATTTTACTAATTTAGCGATCATTTTTCAAAATTTGGAACGAAACTTGCATGGAAGATCATTCAAAATTATATGCCGATGGTCAACAGCTTTCCCTGGCACGCTCTGGGCACATTGCGCCCACATCAGGGGGGAATGAGTTAAGAAATGTTCTTACAAGGAAAATGTTACAATTTTGCATTATTTGACACTTTGAAAATACTGAATTCATCACTTCTTCAACATAAAGCCTGCTGCATTCAGGGTATTTTCTGAACTCTCTCATAACATACCTCTACAAGCAGAGGCACTGATGACAAAACAATTGCTCACACCACAAGAATGTCAATAATAGGTCTTGGCCTGCACGAGGAGAAAGTCAACTTTGAACATACAACTTGCCAATCTTAATTAATTCTAAAGGTTTCTCCAGCCAAATCTCATTATGAGTTCATCTCCTGAAGTAACCATTTTATTTGAATTGATTTGGAAGGTAAAAGATTGGTTGATGAGATCATTAAGCTTCAGCTTGGTGCATGGGTTAAAAAAAAGCAGTGTTTAATAGCGGAGATCAATCGAGATCATGCAATAGGTTGGAAGGAACACACCAGTGTCACAAGGTTACCCTTAGCTCCTTGATGTACTGTATATAAAGCCCATGATGAGTGCTTGAGACTTGTATTGGATGCCGTTCTTCTACTGATTGTATCTAAGGCCATGGGAATAAACCAGGGACATGTGAAATTATTCAGCACTCATCAGTGTTGTCAATTTTGAGTTCAGGGAGAAATTAAGGCAGACTGTGAAGATGGTTTTCTGTAGCCAAGAGACAACAACCAAGTTTACCATCCAATATACCCACTGTCCCCCAACAGTCATAATGTTGTTTTTTTCACATTCACAGTGAAAAATAAACTTTACAATATACATTGCTGCATGTGTGTCAAGTCTGAGCCAGAGGCCAGGCTCATTTAATGGGGGTAATGGGCAATTGCTGAACTGTTTTACAGGGGCATTTTATTTTCTGTACCAGTGTACTGGTAAACCCCTTATTTTTTGTGCTTCATACTGGCCATTATTTTAGAACATCTTCATTTTCTATAATCTATACTGGGGCAAACTTATTACCTGTACCAGTGTGCTAGAACCACCCCTTTCCCCTCCCTACCAACCCTCAACCCTCAACCCTCAACCCGGGTTTTTTATGATTCACCAGGGACCTGAGCATGTGATTTTTCTGAAATGATACTATGACAAACACCTGGTCATAATTTACTCACATGACACACTGTACAGGAAAAATGGTTGACAGGGAACCGGCTGAGTGCCCCCGCTTTCCTTCCCAAAGTGGCCATGCAGCCTATAATGCATTGATACAAAAACTAATGTGGTATGTGCATGTCCCTGATGTCACATTGACTGGACAGAGACAGTAAATGTTATGGAAATTAATGTACAATAATTGATAGCAAATATTTTACCTAATTCCCTCAAGATGATTATATTCAACATTAGGGGACAAACTGTCATTTATGTTCCCACCACAGGCCATTCCTGCACCACAAAATTATTAACCCCCTCCCCTTTGAATAACACTGACTTTCTTATAATGGTGGTATGAAATGCTTTCCTTGGGTTGGGTGGAGCACAGAAAACCCTCACCGAAAAAGTTGTGGACCTGGGCCATGTTGTCTTGTTTGGTTTCCTGTACATTTCTCATTTAACTCTTTGACTGCTGCATTTCCACCCAGGTTAACCTCTGATGGCTAAATTTCTAAGCATATATTTCAAATATTTTGACTAATTTCATACTACATTTTGTACATGAAAAAGTGCTCATGGTATCTATTTCAAACTGTCAGATTTAGCAACTGCAATATACATCATGTGGTTTCTATTTTGCAAGGTCAGTTCTAAGGTCACAAGGTCACTTTCACATTCAAAGATCATAACATTTGGCAGTTATCTTGGAATAAAAGACCTAAAACACACAAAGCAAGAGCCGTATCTGATGCTGCTTTTTATTGCACCTAAAAATTGATCGGTTTCTGTTCCTTTGAATCAATCATATATATTTACAGTCAATACAATAAATAAAGGTATAAACATTGTTTTTTGCTTGTGTTACATGGGACTTTATGCCAACCTAGTCAGCTGGAGGTTACAAATCCTTTCCTCTTCACCGACAGTTCATATCTAAAAATATTTTAAAACAAATTCATTTCAAATCTCATAAAATCTACCTGCATACACCACTCATGCACTTTTAGTAAGGTCATTTTCAGGATCAGAAGTCAGAAGGTCATTTTAAAGGTCAAATGTCACATAATTTGGGACCCATCTTGGAATTTTCACTACAGTCGCATCCCCAGCCTGTGGACAATTTGAATACAGTCACTTCCCATGGTGAAACAGTTAAACTGCTTTTCATAACTGTGGGAATTAGTCAAATACACTGAAGCAGATAACATATGACCAGCAGCCAGTTTTGGCCAGCATGGGGGCTAGATGGTTGAGCAGAAGCTTATGGCCTCACCAATAGCAGACCAAGGGGGCTCAAGCCTGTTTGCATGTATTCCCTGGTAGCATTATAAACAATGTGTGTGGCAATGTTAAGTATATCATATGTTCTAAAATCATGTGCACACAGGTACATGTATTTTTAAAGGCATTACTAACAGAGACAAGGTGATCAGACAGGACATGATAAACACAATGAGTTACTTGAATCTCTTCTATCTGTACATAACCTTTACAATACTTTGTAGTTGAAAATTAAGATTAAATATGAAGGGAATTGTTACCCAACTTTTAACTTTTTTCCTATGATTCAAATCACAATATTTCAAAGTGAAGAATTTTCTTTTTCAAATTCTATGCACGACTTTGCCTCACAGATATTATCACTGGACCAGAATGAGGAACAAAAAAATCAAATTTAGATCAATGCCTTTTGTGCACAACACATGCAATATTGTATTACTTTTCCACTAATACCAAGAATATGAATTAGTGTATTCTGACTATGTATGTTTTTATGTTAACCCTTTCTCCCTTCAATAAAGGCTGAGTCAATAGCTTTCCATGGCATTAGTTGGGCACTAAGTGGAAAGCTGTTGACCTGGGGCACATGATCTTGATAGGTCTCATCTACAATTCTTGGTCAAATTGTTTTTCATCACTTTTGAAATTGGTTTAAAACACTGAAGCAGACGACATTTGATAACCAGCTAGTTTTGGCCAGTTTAATAGGGAAGAGGGTTAAGCTTGTCAAGAAATGCATATATAGCACAGAAATATGCACTCAATGGTTCTCAGGGCACTTTATAATGACCTGACAAATGTCCTGTTCACGATATATTTATACATAAAACCCTTTATCAGATGCAAAATAATCCATAGTAATATGTTGCATCTACTAAAAAGAATAGCTGAATGTACATACAATTTGTAAAAATCCCAGTAATTTCAAAGGATCTCTCACAATTTTAATTGCATCGAGCTTGTTTCCTGGGCCAAGGTTTAATTTATTGTAAATACAGTGATATCTGCTGTATGTGGCCACTCCTTCTTCCAAGAAAAAGTGACTACATACAGCCGGTGATCTGTCACCACAGGCAAATTTTACAAAGAAATGGACTCCTATGTCTGAGCCTAGTGACTACAAAAAGCAATGCAGCTGCTCACGGCAGTGGTTGCATACAGCAGATACCACTGTAAATATACAGTGTTGACAACTTGCCAGCGTTGACCACTGCACACTACTCCAGTTTGTAGCCAGTTTGAACTAAGTAGTGTGTACAGTGAAACCTATTATTGTGATACTCAGACGGCCAACAAATGTCGTCTGCTGCAGTGTTAACAAATAATATTTCACCTAACAATACATGGTTTGAGGACCTAAAGTCAAATTACATTTTTCATTGGTATTTGACCCATTTATCATGTTTATCTGACAAATTTGGCAGTAACATATGAAGTCACTATAATGAGGTTTCACTGTATCTAAACATTGCACGGCACATGTTCACTAGACCTCACTTGTTATGTTTGAGAATCTTTCAATATTACACAAAGCAGTGTGAACTTTTTCAATCACCTTTTTGTTCTGAAAAGAATTCCTTCAATAGAATCATTTATAATTTATACAACCAATGTCACACCTAATGAAGGTCCTTGATGAAGCATGGAAACCAATGAAAGTTTGTACATGTACAGGCATGAAGGAAATGTGGTTTCATACTGGACAGATTACAGTGGGCCACTATTTTTTAAAATTCACAGTGTACCATATTGCAGACTGTAGAATAATGCCATTCAGATATGTTATACAGATCTTTCCCTCTCCTTTGCATGCACCATGAAGTCATCTATGATTGAAAACATAACTCGTACCATATAAAAAATCTTGAAGATACTTTTTTATTTGGCGACTACCACTTGGAAGATCTTCAGACCCCACAAATCCAAAAGCTTTCATGATGCCACAGACCTGACCAGAACAAAGACATTGCCCTGCCTGATGAGAACCTTGTGTTTACTTTCAGGCCTTTGATTTTTACTGGAGCCCTTAACCCTGAGGAACATAAATCACATGTACCAGCATGCTACTTTTTCCCAATAACACTTACCAAAAAAGGGTTCAATGTCATTATAAATTGTGTTTGCTTCCTTTTTTCACGAATCAAAAAAATGACTAGGGCAATTTGTCAGCAGCTTTGATTAATGCACTTTGGACCCACTGTGCTTCGAGTGTTTTTGTTTTTGTTTTGTTTTTTTTTTTGAGACTGCGGCAATATGAATTTAAGCCTGCTCAAAGGCGTCCAAAACAAGCAATTGAAATCAGTGTTATTAACTCATTCCCTATTATGGTGACAGGTCCTGGTTAGTGGTTCCGGCACTGCCTGGCAAGTCATGCTGCAGCTGCCCTTGCAGCAGCATGACTTGCCAGGCAGTGCTGGAACCACTGACTTAAGACTATGGGCATATTGGTACTTGACCGAAAGCTCTTTTCATGAAGAATTTAAATATGCAATTGTCGTCTTAAATCTAGGTAAATATATGGAAAAATCAGGGACTGGTATAGAATGAGTTAATAGGAGAGTGAGTTGGTCTGTCTATGCAGGCAAAAAGACTGTGCCAAGAAAAGTTGTGTGTCCAGTTTCCTGAGCCCTTCATATGTCGAGAACATACCCGGCCTGAGAGGCAATTTGGAGGTCATATTGTGCTTGCAGGCGTGTTATGTGGCACAACCCTTCTGAACAGTTGACCTACGCTCTTGCTATATAGCCTGACACGTATCTCATACATGTGTACCCAGTTTGTTTGTTTTGAACAACAAATTCACACCAATGAACTATTATGCTCACAGAATACCTTTAATGCTCTGTTTTCTAAAATTTTACAAATTACAGTGATACCTGCTGGATGCAAAAACCACTACTGTGAACAGCTACATTGCTTCTTGTGGCCACTCGGCTTTTTGTAAATTTACCTGCAGTGACAGGTCACCTGCTGTATGTGGCCATTTTTTCTTGGCTAAAGGGATGGCCTGACATACAGCAGGTATCATTATAGTCCCAAAACCAGCTACTACATGTACCTGATTGGTAACAAGTAAATTTGTTAGCCTTTGCCAGTACCAATGGAAACTTGTGCTGATCATTACAACCAGTTTTATCTGTTAACCCTAACAGAGGATGGTGACTGTAGGTACATATCCCGTGGTGGCCACCATTGTTAGTGGAGACATCTGGAGGATAAACAAGTCTATGTCTCCTCAATGGCCAGCTGTTGTCAGGAACTGCCAGCAAGATGTGTTGGGTCATGAAAATTGAGGATGCTGACTGTAGATGGCGGGACTGCAACATGTCCCTAGGTTGCCACCCTTGCTCCTGGAGACGCCTGGAGGACAAACAAGTCCTGCTCTTCTCATTGGTCGCCTGTAGTCAGGAACTGCTGACAGGAAGTGATTTGTTATGAAATTTAGGTACCCCTAGCATCCCCTATTGATCAGCAAAACAAAATAATGACTGTTCCTGTCAGTTTATGGGAGGGTAACTGAATAACAACAAGTTGGTTCGTGTACTGTGTTTTTGCTTGTATAAAAGTGTTCCAGGACAGTACAAGATAGATATGTCAGAACTATTTATCCCGGAAACCAACACAGAAAGTGTATAGGAACCTAGCCCCTATGCAGAGAAAGATGTACATGTAGACTTAAACAATGTGTGGCCATAATTAGAAATATCAACTTTAAATTCACAAAGCTTCTGTTGTAGCCCGCTAATAATATTTATAACATATTTTTGCCATTTGCGCATTTCTTGAGGTAAACACAAGAAATATTAGCATTTGGCTTATTGGCTAATGGTCAGAGCAATCTCTGCGATAGGGTCAACTGTGTATATGGTGCACCTGGATGGCCTGTGGAGTACTGCAAGCAGTCAACTTAATGAACTTAGTATCAATGACAGTACGTTACACATTGTTTTTGGCCACACACAGGGAGTACTTGCTCAATGGCAGACATCTTTCAGAAATGGATACACGAAGATTTTGCTGGGTTCTTTGAAGCATAAACAGTGCCAATACATGTGGACTTGACTCTGCAGTGCTTGTATCATGACTTGCTTTGACAGACAATGTAAGAGCCAGTGACACAACACATTCTCTTACTTGAATCACCTTGCAATGAGTTACCAGGCGATGAATGCAACCAATTTCAAAGCAGGATCCATAAATATAGCCTGTCCACAATATGACTTGATTACCCCTTTCCCCCTTGAATTGACACTCAAGTCAAGAACTTTCCTTTGCATGAGTTGGGCACTCAGTGCCCAACTCATGCCAAGGAAAGTTGTCGATCTGGGGCATGTGATCTTGATAGGGCTCATCTACAATTCTCAGTCAAAATTGTTTTTCATCACACATGCTGTTGAAATTAGTTGAAAATACTGAAGCAGATGACATTTGACCACCAGCCAGTTTAAGGGAGGAAAGGGTTAAAAAAAAAGTGCAAAGTAGATGCAATAAATCAAATGTTCAGCTTGCTTTTCAACATAACATTTATCAAGCCAATCCAACTAATGATTCGTAAATAATCAGAGACGAACGCCTGGCCCACCTTATAAATGCCAGTGTACTAGTACAGGCCAGCAAAATATTAAGTGTATTTTTCTATCTTACAGAATCCAAACCAGTGGTGCCTGTGCAGTATCTATTAGTAATTAATTAATTGGCTAATTCTACCAGTATTGTTTTCATTGCTGGTGCAGATTTATAAGATCTCAGCCATGTTCAAGAATTACATCTGGGCTTTAGAATACTATAATGAGACCACCTAAAAAATTCAGACCAACTCTTGATGGTGTAGGATTAAATTACTCCAGTACATGACCATTTGTCCTGCAAAGGCAGAGAACGTGCTATGTAAAGCACACAATTCTGCCTGGGCACAATGGCACCATGCCAGCAACACAGTGAGGCCCGATGCATCAGCACACTTTGAAATCTTAAAGAAATATAAAAAAAAAAACATTTAAAAAACAACAACTTTTTTTCCCCCCCCTGGACTGGTTAAGGCCCATACACTTTGCATTTTTAATGGCCCAAGTAATTTAAGCCATGTATAACAGGTGAAAATCTGGTTGGACATTTGGCCTTCCTTTTTGAAAAAAATAATCAGTCCTCCTGAATTGTAATTAAATAAACCCACCCTGGTCCATTGATTAGTTTGTTTTTTTTCCTGCCTTAAGACTGTGCTTTAGTTGTCATTGCAATACTGCATGCATAACAGGCATAAATTGGGAATGTTCTCAAGTTTCTGTCAAATAAGCACAGTTGTTTTGTCAGCATGGTCAGATTGATCCGGCTTTCATCCAGTGTCGTTTAATCCATACATAGGATGAATATGGAAGCATGGCATAACTGCATCAACGCAGGAGGCTGAGCAAGTTAAACAGATAAACACAGGTTCTTCTTAACCCCATGATACCTAATACTGATGTGTCCACAGGCAATTTTCCTTTTAAGTTACCAGCAAGCATTTGATATAAACATTGTTGATCTGAACATTTTTTTTTTCATTCAGAATTCTACCACCATCAGTAATGAACTAAATGGAAAATTTGCCTGTCTACCAAATCATGCACAGTGAGGTAAGATGTTTGCAAATACAAGTGATATGTACATCACACACACACACACACACACACACACACACACACACACACACACACACACACACACACACACACACACACACACACACACACACACACACACACACACACACACACACACACACACACACACACACACACACACACACACATATACACAACACCTACATGTAAATATGCCACATTGGCACAACAGACATGGTTTAACCAACCTTTAAAAAAATGTTTGTTTCCCTCCCCTGAACATGTCACAGAAAAGTATCTCATCGCCATATTGATCCAAATAATAATATTGTGCCTCCCTGTGTCACAAAATTTTAAAATGTGATTTTACATATTTTAACAGTTAGACCCTGTATTGTCAACTGAAATGTATCTTTCATGTGCAACATTTCTCTGTTTTAAAAGGATGATGCAGTATTCAGCTTCTGCTCAGTTGAGTCACAGAGTAGACAGTTGAATAAGAGGCCATCTCTCAGCTAACAGTAACCACAAGTATTTATGTTTACTCTAAGGTTCTTGGTAAGGACAAAATTGATCATAAATTTTTGGCACATTTTGTATCTACTTTCATCAACCCTTGCCTCACCTGCCTATTTCTGTTTTTAGTATTAACCCTTTCCCCGTCAAACCGGCCAAAACCGGCTGGTGGTCAAATGTCGTCTGCTTCAGTGTTTTCAACTAATTTCAACAGTTATGAAAAACAATTTGACTGAGAAATGTACATGAGACTTATCAAGATCACATGCCCCAAGTCAACAGCTTTCTTTCCAACCCATGCCAAGGAAAGCTGTTGACTCAGTCTAATTCAAGGGGGAAAGGGTTAAAACAACCCCTCTCAGAGGACTTCACTCATCCCAGGACTAACAGAAAAATACAAAGGTTCCACCCTCGTCATTCGTTTCTTTGTACAAAATAAACAAAATTCGTACCTCTGTTCCAAACATTTTGGGTATGATGCAATATGACAACCACACGTTTTAATGGTGGCCTTATGTTTGCCTATTGGGTGGCCTTCAAGACATGTTCAAATGTGGACCTAAGGCAAAATGTGTGATACATTTCCAACCGATATAGCAACCATATTAAAAACAATAAAAAATAAACCTAACTACAGACCTAAGTTTTGTGCCTCCCCAACTGGTTTCAGCTGTCATGCCTTCTCCAGGGGACCGAAGGAGGTAACTTTATTGCAAAAGTAAGGATGTATAATGTAAGGCCTAGGTTATCCTAAATGAACTTTTAACATTTTTTACATAAGTCAAACACGAGAATACACCAACCAAGTCCAGGAGCTTATGGTACGTAAGAGAGGAGCCTCCCCCCGACATGTTTCTCCCCCCTTGGGCTTCCTAGGGGTAAGGGAGGCTCAGAGATAAACTTTATTTGCTACTAATACATTAAAAATGAGGTGCCTATTTCTGTAGTAAAAATATTTACGTCATAGATAGCTAGTTACGTTCCCCGTCCGTACCATTAAAAACATATGTGCAGACAGTGACGTCATTCCGCTCTGGAGGCGTGGTTATTCATACTGATTGACCTTGTGTGAATATGAAAGACTAATTAATTTTTTACATAAGGTCATAACCCTTTATGCAACTGATAAATATACTTCCCTGCTGGTGATTTTCACCAATCTACATCTTTAATACAATCATATATTTCACAATTTTCATAATTTTAACTCTAAGAGGCACCTAAGAGAAGAATGCTACATGGACAAACGCAGAATAAATGAATCACAAAGACAGTTAAGACTTGACCTTTTAATGAGTTTTCTCTTTATTCCTCATAAATATGAACTCACTACCGATTGTAACTGTAGTATGACATCACTTCCTGTTCCCATAGGAAGCCCTCATGACTCTTCTTTCATAGTACTTTATGAGCCAATCGAGAGTGTTGCCTGTGTGAGCATTTCTAGTTGGCTAAAATGTTACTGTAACTTTCAACACAAGACCTAAAATTTACTGAAAAAATGAAGCTTACCTATGTCAGGTCTAGTAATCATCTGTTCTCGCACTGCCTCAAGAGTCAACTTTCGGGTCTCCGGGATCTCATTGAGTTCCCTGCGGGCTTTATCCTTTGTTTGTTTGCTGAGCCCCCAGCCATATTCGGCCATTCCTTCTATTGTAGCTTCCTTATGATGGCACTCTGAAGACAAACAAAGAGTGACATTATGTGGAAATCTTCAGAAGTAGTAAATCATTCCATACTATGGTCACAGGCCTTGGTCAGTGGTTCTGGCACTACCTGGCAAGTCATCCTGTAGCTGCCCTCATGGCAGCTGCAGAATGACTTGCCAGGCAGTGCCAGAACCACTGACTTAAGACTATAGGCATGTCGGTACTTGAATAAAAGCTCTTTTCATGAAGAATTTAAATATGCAATTGTCGTCTTAAATCTACTTAAATGTACAGAAAAATCAGGGACTGGTATGGAATGAGTTAAAGAGTATTTAGTAGTCTCCAAACACACCTTTACAAGCTGGTAAACATTCATGAAAGACGCTTGTCATGTTTTCAATCATGTCATGTGCAAAACATACTGGCTTCGCTGTTGTTGTGCCAAGGGTTTATGAGGCAAGCCTTAAAAATATTTTTGTTTCCAGTAACACAAAATTTATGAAGTCATCATACGGTAGACAGGATTTTTTTTCTTTTACACTCTGTGAAACACAGACGAAGGAGGAAAGGATATTTTTTCCCCTCTTTAGTGCCAGATTAAGGTTAAACAAGCAACTTTCACCATAAAAAATCCAGATTAAGGGTAAAGATTAGATTCTGCATTATGCAGCCTGACAAAAATTCAGCAGGAAGCAAACATTTTTTGGTGCCCTGTTGAAATTCCATGTGGCACATTTTGGTCATGTTTACAAGCCAGTGGGGAGGGTTATCAGAAACAAACATATTTTTATGGTTGGCCTGATGAAACAATAGTACCTGCTGAGACTGCAAGTTCTGCCATTCAAAAGTATTTAAATATATATAGCAGGTGCTGTTCCAGCAATTAAGGAGAAGTAAATTTAATAAAGAAATAGCGGTAGGTGTCCTGAAAGATTGATTTAATAAAGACGAACATGATGAGGTCTTTTGCAACATGTGATATTTGTAGCAGCAGTCACTGTTGTGATAAAAAAAATGTTTAACTTACGTACATGCAAAAAAAAATGTTACTATGGCAAATACTTTCCTTTCAGCCAGCTTACCTGTACATGTACATGCTGCACAATATGTGTAAACATTGACTCATGCCGTGGTACAATACCACAGTAAGACTCACTCTCAGTCATTAATATGAAATAAAGTGTAGCCAGAAGAATCACACCTCTCCTGTGAATCAAGCATGTTATAACAAACATTTGTTAATGTTGGTAAAGGAAATGCAATGAACAGGTTTTGTATTCTAAACTAACATACCTTACAGTTGCTAACCAATTTTTGATACATGTACTTGTGTATTTTAGCACTACATATATATCACCCATTAAAGTGACAGCATGTTCACTTATCACTGAACAGGTAAAATGTTATCACAAAATGTAAAATACCATTTTTCATGGACTCTGCATTAACATTTTTGGCGGAAAGGGTATATGGCTATTCAAGGCAAGCAGTGATATTTACAGTGAAACCTCATAAGAGCCCTCAGACATCTAGCAACCACTTAACCACACAAGTCTTGAGGCACTTGAAGTCAAATTCCTGTGTTGTTTGACTCATTTACCTGACATATCCTGAAATCTGACACGTTTTAGGGAATATTGATGTCATTATATAATGGGGTTTCACCATAGTTACCCCCAAAATAGTTACTTGCCTAAATTTCGAGGACCTGAAGATATTAAGGTACAGTTGTCGATCAAATGGAGCATTTATGTTCCTTCACCATGTTTGCCACTGGCTCTGAACTTGTCATGCCCAGCAACTGATCAATATATACATATATATTTACCTAAAAAAAATGCCTTTGTAAGTGTTCATTAATGTAGAACTCCCAATATTAACTGGGAGTTAAGGATGCAAGACTAATATAGTTACTTCTACATTTTGCTGTGGTACACATTTTAAGATTCTTTTTACCGATATGGTTGACACATCTGTCACTTGCTAGAAGTCACAAAGTAGCATCATCATGTGAGCAAATGTAACACCTGCAGTGTGCTGCACTGACCAGTGAAAAGCTTTCCCATCAACGTGATTATGGAAATCAACCTCACTATCAAGATTATATGAACATGATATATGTATCATGTATGCAGGACAGACTTAAAATGAATCTCCTCTTCCTGTCTGTCATGTATTGTCTGAACAATATCCAGTGGTATTAGGTACAGTTAAATGAAGACACAGGCTCTGTGCCAAGAAACACATCATAAGCACTGTGTGTGGGTGCACCCTCGGTGTCCCAGGGCTCCTGTTATGGCAGGGGTGATGTCAACAAGAGAACACTCATATATGTAATTGTAATTTTACTTGTGGCTTTGTTGTAACACTTGGCACATGCTGTATGAGGGAGGGGGTAGGTTCTGTTATATAACTGGCTGTTATGTAAGCATAATACGTTGTTTACTTAAGCTACATTTTCCTGCGGTGTCTCCTGGTATATCTTTACTTCATTTTATGTTTGAATTGTTGATATTTATTAATTTTGTCACACTGATATTCTTACTCATAATTTAGTTAACAAACCATGTACAACACAGTAAAAAATGACATTGCAAAGTGATGAAAGACCAACATGGTTCATCTTTCAGCATTTTACTTTACCATGGAGAACTGGCATGAACAGTCTGAATAACCTGTTCAATGAAGGGAGCTCAAGATGGATGGAGCATCTTTGTTTTTTCATGTGCCTAGATTTACCATGACAAGTTTGGTGTTTTATAATTCCCAGTGATGGCTAAATCTAAGCATTACATTTTTTGATGCAAACTCATACAATGACAGTCTGAGGTCAGTATCTAAGAAAGGCAAGTAAACAATCCTATGCCATTGTCCCTTCCATGCTTAGTGAATCTATTTCTTCTTTGAGGGAGCATAGCTTAATCTCCTTTGGTGACAGAAATGTCCACGGGTAAATGGTGAATGCAATTTCACAATAACATACAGTGCTTTTGAGCAATGTTCTATAATACATCTCTTGCCCTCCTGGCTGAGTTAACCAGTGTCGAAAAGGTGACAGAAGCTTATGACATTACTCTTCCTTACACCATGCATGCTCTGTACCTGGGTAATTTGTGCTGAGTGGCTCAAGAGTTTGCTGAGAGTGAGATCTATGGTACTGGTTTGACATGGAATGACAGTTTTCAGAATTAACTCTTTTTTCCCAATCACAACAAAAGTCATGTTTATCTGCAGCATCATACAAGTATGGCTGATATCAGGTTCACATTTGTCTGAAAAATATCTTTCATTCAAATACCTGCATACCTATATAACCTGACGGTAAAAAATGGCCTGCATCAACGGTTTTCTCCTCAAGGACAACTGTTGACAGTCTACAAATCAGCACTGGAAGAGTTTAGTGTGACACTGTTATAGGCCCACAAATAACTACAACCTACATCATGTACATCATGCCTATACTACAAGCTTGTACACACTGAGTCAAGCAGTACAGGCCAACATGCCCGTGTTTCCTATTCGCTCAGGCCTTGGTAAGTATAATGCAATGCATCATCCTTCATGGAATACTGAATGTGTATAAAGTGATACACATAGTTTTGCTTGAAATGCTTTATGCATCAGTGCTTAAAATATCACTGATTTTTTTAAAGTCATGTTTTATAGACAGTTTGATACCATTAACTTTCTATTGTTGCTGCAACAAGGCTGCAGTTAATGGCAATGGTAAGAACCAGACTGCAGAGCAACTAAATGTATGCTTATCATGCTTACTGCCACATATAGATGAGATACATGTACATTGTATTGCCAAATCCCAGACAGTATCAATGGCAAACCTCGTGTCACATCATGCACGCACGACTTGAAGAGTACATGTACATGCATGACTGGAACACAGGCCTACCAGAGATACTCTCAAGGATGGGTTGATAATGCATTACATGAAAAATAAAGTATGTGATGATTGTGAACAACTTCAAAACAATAACTTATTGTCAAAGCATGAAAAATGTCAAGTTTTGCTGGAAATGAAGAGTTTTCCCATTGCAAAAGTTTTGAAAGCTAATGTGAAGTAGCCATGCAGGTAGACCCACAAGTGTGGAGGAGCATATCATCTGGCATTCTAATTGAGTATTCTGTGTCATTTTTTTTTTTACTTGTGTTGACCATACCTTTGTAAGAAGGTTTATGTCAATAAGGTTAACATGTCAATTTCAATATGAAAACAATGGTTCAAAAACATGATAAAGGTACATTGAGGCCAGATCATTGGGTCATGCAGACCCAATCTTTTTCCTATTCATAGGTGCATAAAAGTTTTACAGAAATACAATGATAGATTGACGTGCTTGTCACTTGTATTTTCACAATATTCTTGAAAGTAAATTCCACACGGTAGGGTTGACAGCCTAAAAATTAAAAGTTTTAGAGATGAACATTATCAAGTATCCTTTAAAAAGGAAGTTGGTATGAAGCTACCCTGGTAATAAAGAACACTCAAAGCAAGCATGTTGGACATGTTCCAGCCATAACTGAACAATGGGAGTTACCTGCACAGTCATCTTTTATCTTAGTCTGGTGTCCAGGCCACCTCCCACACCGTACACAATGGTGTGCTTGCTCATCCCTGCTCATACTAACAGAAAATTTAAGCTCACAGATGCAAACATATATATATGAATACATGTAGATCTAAACGTAAAATACCAGAAAACTTCTTACCCATTATATTGTGAAGTTTTCTAATGCAGACTGTTCTTGATGAATGTGGATATCTTAACACTTAAAGCAGTAGTTTTGTCTGAGTGAATGTTATCACAAACAATCGTAAATAGCAGTTTGGCTGTGAACTGTCATAATCCAAAGTCAAAGCAATACAAGTTCAGTGTGTCTGTATTCCCAAATGCACAAACATGTCACACATTAAGCAGTGATTGCTATGGCAATGACATGAATGAGTCACACCTACAGCACAAAGTGACCACTGCCACTGTCAGCTCAGCATTTGTGACTAATACCTGCTTTAAAAGCTTCTATATTATAATGGAACTTTTCGCATATCATCTGTACTTTTGATACATAAGATAACAAAGTATATTCTTTATGCCATCCTGGTTCTGAAAAGATATTTAAAAAGTAATCCTGAGGTGTGGGTGAAGACGACTTATTGAAGTACAGTCGTACCTACTCTAAAGACCAGCTCTTGTGAAAGACTGCACTAGTTTTTAAGACCTACCTTTCAGGACACTGGCCTTTAATTTATTTGCTGGCTTACCTGCAGTGAAAGACCACCTGTCATATGTGACCACTTTTGTCTGACATCAAGCATGGTCTTAAATAGCAGGTACCAATGTATCTAGGAAATTGGAAGTCAACAGCCTACCCAAGAGACTGTACATAACCAGCCATGTGTCCTTTTTTGCTGGTGAAAGTGGCATGGTTATGGGCATTCAGTTTTCTCCTCTAAAGGTTCCACAGGTTTTCGTGGTGAATGAGTGACCAGCCACACTGAGAAGCTTGGGTAAGAGAACATCTTTTACATGTTCAGTGGTGCCTCTAAGTCTGACCTGGCACTGTAATATTACAAATATGTACAAATGACAGTGGTTGATGTCTGTCTTTCAAGAAGAATATGGGTTAAAAACAGCAATACTGAAGTTGCACAGAGGAAATATGCTCCATATATGATGATATTGCACTGCAATATGATGATGATTGCAATTCATTCCATCATGTGCATGTTCACTGTGCAGTGGGGCTGAGCAAGTTGTATCCCTAAACTGGCCTTTAACTCTTGGCTGGATGTGCAGATCTGAGAATACCTATAGGTCAATAAAAACACTGCTGTAAAGTCTGCCTACATTTGTATACGGAGTGACTATTTTCACCGTACGGTGAGAATAGTGTTTTGTCTATTTTCACCGTACGGTGAGAATAGTGTTTTGTCTATTTTCACCGTACGGTGATGATAGAGTTTGGTCAAAACCATCGTATGGTGAGAATAAGGGCTGCTCTATTCCTAACGTACGGCGATGAAAAGAAGTCAACCAGGGAAGAATATTTTGGAAAAGCATTGTGTCATGATATTGCACACAAAGAGAATTGGAACAAACATTTGCTGAAATAATAAAAAGGCCTAACATCCCAGTTTGAGCATGGTTTATGAGATCTGTTGAGGTGTTATTTCAGCTTTTATTATCTAATAGTTTTTAAAGAGCCAACACTGTATTTTTTATGTGAAAAGGCAAAAATTTAGGTAACAAGACAAGGTAGGAACTTTTTTTAATATTGTCACGGATGGAAGTTACGGAACTTAAGGGTAACTTATAGATCTATCTTGTTATGACTTGGTTAAGGATCGCATTAAAAAGAAATCCACGAAGGAACAAAAATGAAAGACTGATGGGTGGGTACAGTAAATTCATATACATTAATTTGAGATGTTAAAAAGCCCAACATTTAATGGCATTATGCTGTCACGGTGCCAAGGTAATTGCTTTACAGTAAACCCTCCGTAAGTCATAAGTGGGCACTTTGCTTTGGTCCAGTTTCCTATTGACTATACTATAAAACTAGCTATCCCCCTAAAGTAAGCATTTCTCCAATCTTAATTTTCCTCAGTTCTATGTGACAAGCCATAACCATAAATTTGGGAAAAGGCTCTTAATTTTAATTTCCAGATGGTGAAAATAGAGCCGCCTCTATCCTCACCGTGAAAATATACCAAGCTGTACCATCATCCCCATGCTACGAAAATAGACCAAACCCTATCCTCACCTTACGGTGAAAATAGACAAAAATCTATCCTAACCGTACGGTGAAAATAGACCGAACCCCTTCCAAACGCTATTCTCACCGCACGGTGAAAATAGACCAAACGCTATTCTCACCGTACGGTGAAAATAGACAAAAGTCTATCCTCACCGTACGGTGAAAATAGACAAAACTCCTTCCAAAAGCTATTCTCACCGCACGGTGAAAATAGACCAAATGCTATTCTCACCGTACGGTGAAAATAGCATCGTCCATTTGTATATTAATTCCAGGTATAAAAACAATAATACTCATATTATTACCACTTAGTAGGACTTTCTCTAGTAGATTAGTTTGATTTTGCTCACATGGTAAAACCCTGTAACACTGTGCACTACCCGTTCGACCCATGTGCTAATGACAGTGAAGGGCAGCTAATCATTGATGTCGTGCCAGTGAAAAAAAAGTGTAATCCCCTCCCAAATCATGCTATTGTTATATTGGTGCTTCTTTAGAATCCACCACCACTGTTTTCCTGAAAAATACAGTATCAATAGTTTTAAAACTTAGCTCCATGTTATATTACTCCCATGTGGGTCAAATTTTCAAAATTACAAAATAAAATGTCAAATTGTCATTGTATGAGAGTCTTGTCATTTTTACATTTCATGTTCATTTTCTATGACACCGTGTTAAAACTTTCTACCTGTGACAGTGTGAGGCGCAACTAATTAATCTATCATGTCTATCAAGGTTACATGTCTGCTGACAAACTAATCGTGAATACTTTATACATGTATTGTCTTTTGTCCATTTAAAGGTGGGGATGGGGGGCACAGCCCCCTATATACATGTAAAGATAAATTACATATTTTCCATTTTTATGAATTCTTAGTGCGACGACAAAATGGGGTGGTAGATTCTAAACAAGCTCCCTAAATGGCCTAATATTTTTTATTGAACATTGTCAGACTATTTGTTTTACTGTCATTTTTTTCACATGTTTCAATTTTCGTATTTTTATTTCATTTCAGTTGCAACAACAACGTCAACGATTGTGTGATCACTCAGAATATGGATTGTTTAATAAACTCTGCAAACAAAAACATGGCCCCTCCCCCTTCGCCTTGTTTTTCTCATCTCGGTCGGTCGTGGCCAGGGCTCAATAGGAACTGGCGAAGATCCTCGAGCTTTCAAAGAATCAGTAAGCTGCCTGTTTGTACTTCACCTGCAATCGCTAACAACGAGCAACAGTGCCACTCCGTGGTGCACAAACTGTTGCTAATGTAATTGTCATGCCGGCATTGGAAACCACTCACACTCACAGTCACAACCGAGCCAGAGCCCAGACACTTCGATCTGTCAGATGGCTGGCGCGGATTGCAGAGTGGCAAAATTTAAAAGAAGGCTCATAAATTCTGCACAATATTTCTTCCATACAGCTTTAGACATACTTCAAAGATTCTATAATGTAAAATACAAAAGCTGGTAATTACCTGTCAGGCCGTAAAGCCAGAGAAAATCCTAGCCCGTGCGTCGGCTGGTGCAGGGCGCTTCCATGTTGGATTTCTGAAGTCAGCACTTGCGAACGAAATGACAAATATTTTCATCAGTTATAAGAAAACTCAGGAAAATAATTCTATTTACGCGAGAATACATCAAACCTATCAAATATCATGCTGAAAATGTACTTTTGTTTCAAAACTATTGTAAATCTTATTTTCTATGAAGGAGGCAATTAATTTTCTCCAATCAAATTACAATTTTATGGGAGCTGTGTACTGGCTTCCGGGATGACTCATGGGTCATCTGGGGTCAGTTGAAGTCAGGAAGTGAGAATGCTGAATGATGAATCCCGTTGTGAGGCAACTTGTGGGAGAAACGCATAGAAAAGAAGTGATTCATCAACAAGAGCTTGTCAAAAGAATTGAAAGCTTGTCTCAAGCACGTGCGTGGTAATATTGTATCAAAAAAGATTTGAAATACATGCGTTATTGTCTCATAGGAAAATGCAAAACAATCGGCACACCTTCCATTCAGCTCAACTTCATAAGGCAATTTTGATTCAGTCTTGGGAGATTTTGATTGTTTTGTGACATGGTTGCCATGGTCACACGGACCACAGTGACTAAAATGTATTTTCTCACGTCATTGTGACAAAGTGACTTGCGTATTTTCAAAGAGTGCACAAGGCATATTTAATCTTTCTGGCATACAGCTGGGAGAACAATAATGTTCAAATTAAAGGAAAGAAAAAATTAAAACACGAGCAGAACTCCAGAAGCCAGAAATTAAATTAGAGTTAGCTTAATCAGCCTTGTGCAGAATCAAGAGACAGACACATTTTTGCATTCTTACCAATGAGTGAAAAATCTGGCTGCACATTAGCTCCAAGGAACCCAACCCATTGTTATTGTTGGTGGTTGTTATTACTGTAACAACAATGGGTTTGGTTCCCAGGAGGTAGCTGCTTATACATGTATGTATGGTGTACTGCTAAGTATTTCACACTAATACATTTTATTTACAAACTGCAGAATCCAATGGGAAAAATCTTCCAGCCAACTTTTAGAAGACATGATGGTTGCTTGCTTGAATGCCATTTTTAGGTGGGATCTCAATCTCTGTTTAAATATTGGCAGGTGCAGACACAACTCTCTGGTAAATTGTTCCATCTGTCAACTACTCTGTTTGAGGAAAAATACTTTAAGGTGTCTAGTCTAGTCTAGAGCTGCAAATGTGAAATGAATTGAGAAGGTACTGTCTGTTTCATGTCTGATCAGGCTGGTGTCAGCTTCTGTGTGTTTGCATTACCCTAAAGACTGTATACTCCTGGCCGAAAAAAGGACGTGGCTACTGAACCAAGTCCGGTTTCAGTTGTTGAAGCAACTACAGAGCCAGACCCAATACAGCAGACAATTTACCCAGGAAAGCTGGATCCGGTACTCTATCCAATACTGTGAGAAATCACTGGAGTGGCGGGTTAACACAGTATGATGGCCGGATTTGGTACAGCAAATATACTGTAAGAAAGTACTGGAGTGCTGGATTCTGTGCATGTAGAAAACGGGACCTGGGAGCAAGGAAATACATGTCCAAGGGGATGGTGTAGAATACAAGCCCAAATCTGTTGCTTCTGTATGCAGAATAAAGCATAACTATGAACCCTAGTCTGTGTGCTTCAGAAGATTTACATTTCGAAGTGCTGCAGATGGAATGTTGTTAGAATATCGCGAGACGATAATGACGTCACAACTGTAGCCAATCACAGGCCTCCTGATTCTGTGAGAGGAAAATAATCCATAACCAAACCCTGTTGTGCAGACAATTCAAAAAAAGAAACAGGCACCCGCCTTTGCTTTAATATGGGCTAGTTTGTGTAGAAAATGTGAGTGTCACATGTGTTAGTTATAACATGTCACATGACCATTATGCCACATAATCAACGAGGTCGAAGACTGAGTTGATTATGATGGCATAATGGTCAATGTGACATGTTATAAATGACTTGTAAAAGGGTGGTGGGAACTGATCAAGATATTCCTTGGTGCACGACTCCCCTTTGTGCTTACTTTGTACTTTGCCGCTTACATAAGTTGTCATATGCACAGTCAAGTTTCACTGCTTGCTTATGTATTTTCCACTTACCAATATGGCAGTAGGAAGAGCAGGTGGTGGAAGCCAAAATGACAGAAATAGGTGAGTTGGGCAGCATTCCCACTCAACAGTTAATTTTTCAGAGGATTATGTGTCCTAATGACGAAGGTGCACACTACAACATACCTATTGCAGGTAAAAGGAAAACATTTTTTGAATTTAATTCACTTATTTTTCAGAGTTCATGCCTGGCATGGACACTGATTAAGTGTTGTAAATTGAGTCATTTACATAAACTAACATTATGTCGACAGTGATATCATGCTAGATATGATAGATGACTTGGAAAGTTCTAGGAATACACGTCTGTACTAGTCCAAGTCCTGTGGTCATCTGCACAGATCCTGCTGGAACAATATCTTAGTTTGGGCTGTTCAGGTGAAGGTGTCAGCAACAAGTGTTTCTACAACACATTGCCCGTAGGTCATGCTGCACTGCACAACACTAGCAATGCTTTTGTGTGAAAAGTGTTCATTATGTGATATAATCGACACCTTTTCCGGCTCCCTATTGGTCTGTTCCTACTACCCATGTTACAAGAACTGTTGTGTAACATGGACGGAGTCTTAAAGTATTCCTGTGTGGTCACACAAATACAACCTGTCCTAGAAATGAAATAACAGCAATAAAGGAGCGAAAAGTGGGTCTGGTATTGGGGTCACTTATATGGACTTAATAATGGGCTGTTGGCAACACCAGTATGACTGTGAATCCACAATGCCACAGTGTACAGGGTTACTCACACCTCTCTGAATTTGACCGAGGCAGGATCATTGGCATGTTGGAGGTTGATCTTCCCCCAGGGTGAGGTCAGGTGAATGGAGAGCTCCAGATCAGCAGTACAGAGGTGGTGGGACCCTTTTCAACAAACAATGAACATCATAAAATTGGAAAGGAAATGCAGTAAGCTTATACAAGTAGCAATTAATGCACCTCATCATTTACACCACATGAATGAATTTTGTTCTATGATGTTTATTTTTTTTCAAGAAGGTAGGATTTCAGCATTGAAGCGCCAGACTTGAATAAAATCTATGAGTTTTTAAATTGTCAAATATGCACCCTTCAAGGAAAAACATAAGGAAACCAAACAATATGAGTTGAGTCTGTTTAGCAAGCATGGGAAAGTTGTATTTGCAGGATTTATTGTACTTTTCAGGCGATGGTTTCTGCTTGTATGGTTTGCGTATCAACCATGTCAGCTGAACCCCTTTTCATGTAATATATTCAGGAGTTACCAGAACATGGCCAGTGAGGATGGGGCAGGGACATACATTTGTAAACTCAGTGATGACCTGATAAAAAAGGCAGAGACTGAGCTGTCAGAGAAGCCACAATGGCGTGCTGCTGATATTGAAGCATTCAGGAAAAAGGTGCTGGAAAATAAAGGTAAAAACTTGATGTTCATTATAATTGTTTCAATCATCCCAGTGATGCAAGTTGGATGATTTTTAAAATATTATATGTACTTTTACGACTTTTTCTGATGCGTTAGATAAAACAAATGTAACAGTACTGTCAAATAAATGTCAAAAATCTTTTACAAAACCATAGAATCTGAGTTGCAGATATACAGTTTCCATGAGAATCTGGTGCAGAACCACAAAAAACATACTACAGTGTACATGCTATTTCAAAATGAGGGCCCCCACTGTGTCCACAGATTTTGTAGAATATAAATTTGTGTATCTGACAATAAATCTACTTGAAAGTACTTTATTGCAAGACAATACTAGAAATCATATGATGTCAAGAAACATTGTAAATGCTTAATTAAAAGCTTTGAAATAGATGACCAGAATGGCATTGAAATTGATGCAATTAAGCAATTTCAAGTTCTTCAGTGATTATGGTATTAAAGCACTAAAATTATCATGATTTCCAGGACTGATAAGACTGATATGTCTTTAGAAGACATACTACGTTTGTGTTCTGATGTAATTAACATATACATTTGAGAGAGATCTATGTTTTGAGAAACTTAATGCAGTATACCCAAAACAAGGTGAAATGGTCTATCTGGGTTTAAATAAGGGTCATCCTGGGAGGCTTGACAACAATAGAAAGATAACTTGATATGCTGTGTCACAGTATCCCATATTGGTGTGCTATAGTATCCCATATTGGTGTGCCATAATATCCTATATTGGTGTGCCATAGTATCCTATATTGGTGTGCTGTAGTTTCCCATATTGGTGTGCTGTAGTATCCCATATTGGTGTGCTGTAGTATCCCATATTGGTGTGTCATAGTATCCCATATTGGTATATTTATCCTCATAGATGCCTCCACGTACCTCCTACTTTCAGAAAAATTGAATAATTTTTTTCTCGCCTGCTAACTCATTCTGTAGTGATGCTATGTAAGGTTTCTGCTAAAGTACTAAATACAAACTAGTCTGTCATGTGTATCTCAGGAAACTAATGAAAATGAACTACTCTTGTGTAACAGATATTTTTTTTTTGGCCCATAATAGCTTTGACATGCAGAACTGATGACTATTTCCTGCTGAAGTTTTTAAGAGCTCGCAAGTTTGACTACGATCGAGCCTATGACCTTCTACTCAACTACTACAGAATACGGGCTGAAAACCCAGGTGTTTTTAAGGACTTGAAACCTTCATTAGTGCAGCATGTCTTGGATGCTGGTGTTGTTGGTGTTCTTCCACACAGAGATAAAAATGGATGTCGGATCATTTACTTTAAACCAGGTACAGTTGTTGCAACTTTTCGAAAGATCTTGTACCGTCATGTTTTGTATAGACATGCAAAGACCAGACTGAAAACAAGTAATGTAGTGTGCTCTTAATTGACAACCTCATTCTGACATTTAAATTTCTCACTCAAACTTGTGAGCTTATAGGATATTGAAATGTGCTTACAGTGATGTTCTAGCACACATATTAACCCACAAAGTGCTAATCACGACTGTAGTCGTTTTCTCATTACCCTTAAACATATAATGGTTAAAAGATTCAAGTTACTCATGAAGATAACTTTCATTCAAATACCAGCAAGCCTAGTCTACAGCCAAAAGTAGTCTTAGTCAACAGCTTTCCTTGGGACACTTTGTACGCATTTCATGCAAAGTGTCGCAAGGAAAGCTGTTGACTCAGTCTTAAATCAGCACTTTCAGGGTTAAACAAACTTTGCTTACTCTCCACAAACATATCGAGGCAACCCAAGAAAATACAGGATATTCAACATGTTCAAAGTAGGATGTCAGTCTGTATTTATAATGTCTGCCGCCATGATGTCTGTGGTGTGTTTGTATGTTGTCAACTGCAAGCTGGTTTCTGCTGAGTTGATGTGAAGTATCAATAATGAAGTAATACTGACACAATAAGTGTGTGTACTTAGCAGACAAGCTTTTTATCTGTATTTCTATGTTAGTGCCTCCTGTCAAGGCTAGGTACACATGGTTAGCAAATGAGTGAAAAAAAGTTGGGCTTTTGATGAAAGTGGAACTGTTGATAAAAAGGACATGTATTAAAAAAGAACTTGATTTTAAAGGATATACATGTATTCACATTTCCATCACTTTCAAGGGAGGACACAGACTACTCTTATTTACTGCTGCCCCTCCCTTGTTCATTAAGAGTACTTTCTGATCATTAAAAAGTATTACCTCCCAGCTCATGTGACAATGAAAAGGTAAAGTCACAATGAGCCTGGTTTACTTTTGATACTCATTGAAGTGAAAATGTATCAGTGACATTTGTTGGGTTCTCAGCAGGAGTGTACACAGTGGCAAATCCAGGTGTCAACATCCAAAATGTTTTGAATTGGGATATCCAGGTAAAAGGTGTATGAAAACAAAGAAAATGGGCCATTTCCTCTCAAAATCACCTCATTTTGACAGCTTTAAGGATCTCCAAATCAGGAGACTCCCACCAAAATTGGGAGAGGTGAGAGGTATGCATGTCCATGGCACCCTGTAAACCCTCAACATGGTCCCCCTGATCATACTGTCTGTACTTTCATGAAAATGATGAACTGTCCCTAATAGTGCAAATTTGCCTTCACAAAGGTGGAAAAGAAACTTTTTGAGAGCTTAACATTGTACATTGTAAATGGTGTATAATTGTCATAGTCCAGATTTTTATATAATAACTCATGTAATAACTTTTTGCTGTAATTTTATGTTGTATAATGGACAGTAGCTGTTCATGAAGAATTCTGCTGAGGTTTATTTTGTTGGACTTCTTCATATTATAGCCAGTAAATCTGACAATCAGGCCTTTTAGGTGTGGGCCTTTTAGGTGTCTATGCATATAAGTTCCATTCCAGGACAGGTTCTGTTAGAAATTAATTGTTATTAAATTATTTTTACAATTGTGCAAATAGATATTTTCTATTAATCATTTCTTGGGCATCACAAGAATACGACCAAATCCAATGAACAGAAATTGTTTGTTTTGTCCTCAGTAGGTTTGAAAAAAAAGTGATTTCTCTATGATCTGTTTTGTAAATAGGAAGATGGGATCCACAGAAGTACCCTATCTGGGACCTGCTGAGGACTGAAATCCTTACAATGGAGGCACTGACTGAGGTGAACTTAGATATGATAAAGATTATCGTGCATAAATTTGTATCTATTAATTAAGTGCAAGGTGTCATGGGTTTTACATATTCATCTGTGTAATGCAGTCTGTAGATAAGATGTTTTTCATATTGTATGCAGTGGTGCATGTTAAATATAACCAGCAGTAGTGAATTTGTTGTGATTAGGGATGATTTCAATATAAAGGCCAGTTTTTATATGGTCTGAAATAATCTCTGCAAGTTTGGTATTTCATTTTCTAATTTTTTTTTACTGGTTGAGTTTGTGTACATTTTTTTTGCAGTCGTCTCTGTTGATCTTAACTTTACACGACCCAATTTCCACACAGTGCCTTTTTCATGATACTTGAATTCAACTTATCAAGTATTAAACATATTTAGATGTGCCTGGAAAACTTGACTTACAGAGCTTTTGTTTCATGTTGTACCAATCTCTGCATTTACAATGGAAAGTAAGTAAAAAAGTGTGAGTTCAAATTAGGCGATCTTGTAAAAATTTGTGTTCTTGTCCAAATGGAAACAACTTGCAGTGTTGCCAACCCTCCCAAATCATTCGGGAGTCTCCCAAAAATTCAGGCATGAGCTGTCTGCCCTTCTAATTCCCAAATTACCCCCTAGAATCTCACGAAAATTACCACAAATGTCATTCTAAACAAAATATTGTGTTCAATTTAAACAAATCTGCTTTTCACAGTGATATATTTAAGGCAAATTAAGCTGCTATTAGTCTTGTGGCATATTTAGTACTCATGCCACCACCCAAACTTGAATCCAGGTACCCTCAAATGGCATGCAAATGCATGCTTTGATATCTATTTTTGAATTTTTTCTGGGGGAGCATGCCCCTGGACCCCTAGGAGGCCTGCGAGGCTTACGCCGCTCACCATTTCATATATCTGCGGAAAATATACCTCCACCAGGTTGGCAACACTCAATCTGGTTATCACATTGCAACATTACAACTTCAGAGAACACAAAATGGGACATTTGGAAAAAGTGCAAAAATAATCAGATCATCCACTGCTGAGATTTAAAAAAAAGTCAAATTGACAAACAACTGTTATTCCCTACAGAAAAAAAAATCCACACAAACTTGTGCTAGATACAAGAAGCATTTGTGCAGAAGCAACTGGTACTTCAAATTACAAAATTTAAAATTGACATTCAAAAAGTATTGAACATAATCCTCAATCAATATAAAAATATCATAATGAGGCCAACGACAAAATCATAAAAAAAAGTGTGCACATTTTGTTTCATTCATGTCACTGTATGCAGGAAGAGGAAACACAGATAAATGGCATTGTGATTCTGGGGGATTATGCAGAGCTGGGCTGGAACCATGCAAAGAGCTTTGACAGAAATTATGCCAAGTTCATGGGATCTATCATTCAGGTATTGTGAATCTGTATGACTTATTAACAGCAGGTAATGTTGTTTGTAAATTGTCATATTTTATCAAGTAGACCAAATCAATAATGTATACATTCAACTAACAACCACAACACAGACTTAGACAAAAGTCATGAAATCATCACAGCTATATAGCTTTCTAGTTGCTGAAAACATCTTTCAGCTATTTTCTTCCTGGATCATGAATGGTAGCATTGGCTTTAGGTTGTCTCTCATGGCAATAATAAACACAAAATGGAACACAACACTGCAAATGCATATGTGATGTGGTTTAAAATGAAATAAACGTTTTCAAAACTAGTGATGCTCAAGTCTTGTGGAAAAGAAACAACAGACTTGCATCATTCTCTGATAAGATAAACACAAGATTTTACAGAAAATAATGGTCAGGTTTTGATCAAATGAACAGAGTTTCTGTGGTATCATGGACACTTATCTCTGCAAGGTTCAGAATATCAAATCATGTCTGTTGATTGACTTTATTGTATATCCAGGATGCCTTCCCTATGCGGGTAAAGAACATTCATGCAATCCATGAACCAGCAGCATTTGGATTCATCTTTGGTTTGATTCGACCATTCCTCAAAAGCAAAATGTATGACAGGGTATGTTTATTTTGATATATTTTTGTTACCATTGGCAATCTGATATCCTCCCATCGTGAATGACCAAGCTTGGGTCTCCATCAGAATCTCTAGGAATTTTTTTTTTGAGGGGGGGGGGGGGGAAATATACAGAATTTATTGTTATTCAACAAAAAGATACTGTGATTCCAAAAATATATATACATGTATAGTGACACATTTTTTATATAATTCAGCAAAATTTAAGTCTTTGAAATAGATTCTTTACATCACTAAGAAAACTGTGGTAATGATTCATGAAAGCAACTTTACACAATGCAAATTGTGAAAGTCACCCATGAGCTGAAGATAATTAGATGAACAAAGTTGTTTTAATGTTAGTGTTCATACACTGGTTGAAATACAACTTTAGCTTCAAAATGCCAATTCCATTTGAATACTGTAGTTCTAGAAATTTTGTGCGTGTTTAATTTTGCACAAACTCAATTTTTCTTAGATTACAGAATTTTCGTACATTTTAATTTCGCGCAATCCAATGCCATACAATGCAACATATTTTCGTGCTTTGAGTGGTTGCACGAAAAGCGTGAAATTTGATCGAGCACAAAAATTTCTAGAACTAGAGTATTCCTCAATTATTTATTTCATGCCCAATCTTTCCATTAGACATGTTAAAGGTAATTTTGTACAGTTATATTTTTTAACCATTAAAGATGTGCTGAATTATATCTTTTCGATGAAATAAACACAAACAGTTTGGGTTTGATGTTTAAGCTTGCATGCATCTTTTAAGTATATATTTCAATTATTGTTTTCTGCTTCAACAGATGGTGTTTCATGGGTCTAACCTGACAGAGTTGCATCAGAAGTACATAGAACCCAACAAATTACCAACAGAGGCTGGGGGGACCCTGGGCCCTTTCTCAAACAAGGTACTTATAATATGTGATCAGATGTGCTACTCTTTTCAAAGTATCATGAGAGACTTAAGCTATGTATTTCCTGGGAATTTGTTTTGATAATTTGCCTGTAAATCATGGTCTGATGAGTTTTTCAGCAGAAAATATAGTTTTGTACTTCTTTTTAGCTCAGCTGACTTGTCAGTCAGCTGAGCTTATCTTATGGTCCTCCGTCCCTCCGTCCGTCGTCAACAATTTACATTTTCGACTTCTTCTCCAAAACTACTGGCCAGCACCACTTCAAACCTGGTGGGGATGTGCCTTGGGTGGGTCTCTACCAAGTTTGTTCAAATGGTCACGGTCCAGTGATTTTTGATTTTTTATGAATTTTTTTGTTCATATTTGGGGCTAATCTTAAAAAATCTTCTTCTGCAAAACCGCTCAGCCAATTGCTTCAAATTTGCATAGGAAGACTTCTGGGGACCCCTAGACCTTAATTTTTTCAAGAGGTGGTGCTGCAATTTTTTTCTATATTTTTATGAATTTTGTGTTTTCGCAATTTTCAACTTCTTCTCTAGAACCGTAACATACATTAAGCTGAAACTTGGTGGATGTGTTCCTTGTGAAAGGGTCAAACAAAGTTGTTCACTAGGTGGCACTGCTGTGGATTCCTGATTTTTAACGATTTCTTCAATTCGGGTACTTATCGGTAAATGCACCTTAAAGTTTCCTATTGATTAATATGTAAGTCAATGGGCATTCTAATGCTAATTCACATTTTCGACTTCTTCTCCGAAACCGCCTGCCAGATTCACTTCAAACTTGGTGGCAATGTACCTTGGGTGGGTCTCTCCCTAGTTTGTACAAATGGTCATGGTTCAGTGATTTTTATTTTTTTATGAATTTTTTAATTTTTTTTTGGGGGGGGGCAAATCTTACAAATTCTTATTCTCCGAAACAGCTCACCCAATTGCTTTGATATCACACAGAAATACTCCTAGGGGTTCCTTGCTCTGAATTGTTCACCAGGTGGCGCTGCAATCTTTTTCTATATTTTTATGATTGTTTGTGTATTTTCATTATTTTGGACTTATTCTCCAGAACCATGACTCAGATTCAGACGAAACATGGTGGATGGCTTTCTTGTGAAAGGGTCAATCAAAGTTGTATGCTAGGTGGCACTGCTGTGGATTCCTCATTTTTAATGATTTTTTCAATTCGGGTACTTATCGGTAAATGTACCTTTCCGATTGATTACTATGTAAGTCAATGGGCATTCTAATGCTAACACACATTATCGACTTCTTCTCCAAAACTGTCTGCCAGATTCACTTCAAACTTGGTGGCAATGTACCTTGGGTGGATTTCTACCAATTATATTCAAATGCTCATGCTTCAGTGATTTTTGGATTTTTATTGAATTATTTTGTGCTTTTTGGGGGGCAAATCTTAAAAAATCTTTTTCTCCGAAACCGCTCACCCAATTGCTTTGATATCACATAGAAACACTCCTAGGGACTCCTAGTTCTGAATTTGTTCACCAGGTGGCACTGCAATCTTTTTCTATTTTCAGGTGCTTATTGGAAAATACACCATTCTTATTGATTACTATGCAAGTCATTGGTCATTCCAATGCATATTCACACTTTTGACTTCATCTCCGAAACTGTTTGCCACATTCACTTCAAACTTGCTGGCAGTGTACAGTAGATGTGTCTGTACCATATCTGTTCAAGCATAGGTCAGCTGAGCATGGGCTGTTCACACAGCCCTCTTGTTTTTTTAATGCATGGGAATGCAAAGTCTCTTTAAAATTTTAGACCAAAAAAAAGTTCTAAGAAACAAAATTAGTACAGTGTTGTGTATTAAAGATTGCCCACCATTGCATTAGTGCTTTAATAAGTGATTTAGTATATATTTTATTTTTAAATATTTTAGGTCTATCATGTAGGTAGCAAGGGTGAAGCATTTGTATTATATTCTTTGATAACTTTTGACATGCAAATATGCATGCTTTCAAGATTGATTTTCATTTTGGAGCTGTTTTGGCATAATTTTACTGAAAATTTACCATTTTAGTGACAGCAAATCTAAATTCAGTTTCAAAATCATGCATGGTCTGGTGTTTTCTTTCAGAAAATACATACTCTTACAGTTTTGGATGAAAAACACATTCACGGAAATTAGATTTAACAGATGAGAGCTACAGAGTGCCCTTTTCTATTCAGAAAGGCCTCACAGTTTATATCCTGGCACATAATTCACTATATGCCCCGCTGCGCAGGAAGACTACAAAAGACCATGAAATATAACAACCAGCCTAATGCCATTGCTCAGCCCTTGTGATGTCTGGTCTTGGTTGATTGTTCAGGTAGCAGTTACATAGTTACCTATGTCAAGCAAACAACTGCACCCAAAAAGATTTAAACAAAGCAATGCTGGTGCACATAGATCTTGGTAAGAAGATAACGGAAATGTAATTGTAAATTTCATACTGGACAGTGCACTGACACCTTCATGGCTGGATATGATAGACAGGTTTAAATTTACTTTCCAATCTGGATTATAGTGCGTGAATGAGGCAAGGGAAATTCCAAAGGCACATGTAGTATTACAAATCTGTTATACTGCATCAAAATCAGTTTGGTTGGAACTCGTTTTTGTCCTTGTGATTTATGGTCGAATACACAAGTCACTACAGTGACATTGAGCCAAATTCATTGTAGGAGAAGTGACAACTGATGTACACACAACTTCAACAAATTTTGTCAAATTGTCATTTCATGATTTAGGCCAATTTTGAACAATGCATATGGACAGCACATAGCAACCACACTACAAGGCAGCCGTGTAATGGTGTTGTGACCCAAAATTTTTAAAAAAATCAACATCCTCAATTTGATCCCCATGATCAACTTCTTAAATTTTGTTGTGTATTGTTTTAAATGATTATTCCTGGGAAGAAAATACATTACTTTCCAAATATGGCATGTTTGTATGCCATGTCAGTAAAACCCAGGCTTGTGTTTTTCGTCCAGCCACTGTTGGTCCATGAATTGTCAGTTACTGTGAAAGATACCAACATTGTCTTCGGTCCACTTACAGACAATTGATCATTTCTGGAATCTATCATAAGACAAATGTCACCAAGTTTAAATTGCACCAAAATTAATTTTGACAGACTATCGGGTGAATGAAATAGCTGTTCAACAAGAAAGGCTTTCGCCAACATGAACTTTGGACCAAGTTGACTTCGAACAAATATTCATAACTGTTCTTCCACAGAGCTCACATGTTTTTCTTCAAATTTCTTATCCTCAGGGCAAGTTCTTTTCAAACTGAACTCTCCACTTTTGTAATTCATACCTCCTTCCAGTTAAACTACATACAATTACATGTAAAACAAAATTCAGGTTAACCACAGGAGCCATGCTTCAATATTTTACTTGGCAATGCCCAAATTGGAATTTTACTGGTGCTGGACAATAGGACATACAAATTTGTTGAGCCCTGGTTTCATCAAAGCACCCACATTGATGTATGCTTCCTAGTTTGTTATACAGTTGTACTTTGAAGCTAATCTCATGAGATTAAATTGAGTAAGACAGTGAATCCTATATGTTACAGGTAAAGGAGTTTGCACAGGGCAAAGCCCTGGTCTCCAATCACTCATTAAAATATGTTTAAAACAGGATCAAAGTCTGCATACTTATACCTTATACACTGCTGTTTGTGTAAAATATCACAAGACTAGTATATATGTTACAGGTGTGAAATGTTGCCTTGAAGACTCTTACCTGAAAACTGCTAATTTAATGTTTTCATTGTGGGCGCATCTGTTCTTCAACTCCTAATGACAACAGATTATGCTGGGGAAGGCAATTGTAATGAGTAGAAAGTTAGTAACTTTTAAAAATAGAACACGTTTTAAAGCCAATATTGGACTCTTTGTTTTTATCTCAGGACTGGTCAGAAAAATTACTCTCAATGGACGATTACTTTGAGGAAATGGGGAAATACAACCTGGTGATGACAGAGTCACAGATAAGTCAGTTTAGGACAAAGAGTGCGGCCACTGAATGCCTGATTGGGATGTATGCAAGTAAATCATGGGACTGAATCACATGTCAAGAAGGCAGCTGACTCTGCCAGTTACAGAGGGCTGTGTCTATCTGTATTCCAAAGGTTGCCTGGGCAACAGACCATTGTTGCAGACACATGCAAACGAATACATTGGAAGTGTACACTTATGTCTGCAATGGAGAGGGACTCTGCAGGTCAATACTAAATAGATCTGTCAAAATCCATGTAAAACAAATGGGTCAGAATTCTGATTGGCAGCGTGTGATGGTGACAGCATGAGTAAAAGCAAATAACATCTGCACTGGACGTAAGATTTGAGGAAACATGTGATACTTGTACTGTTGGTTTTGTCCATGGTCAGTGTAAACAGAGCAGAGTATTGAACAGGAAAGTCGGAAAAAGAAAGGTTAGATTTGTAGGAAGTACCCATACATGCGTTAGGGGGCATAAAATTGTTATATAACTCGGCTGTCTTGCAAGTGAAAGTTATGACAAAAAGAGTTGGTCTTTAAACAGTTTTTTTTTAAATTATTTATTGTTTAAATGTGTATAGACTTAACTCTTTAAGTGCCAAATTTTGGACTGAGTAAACATCTTTTCTGTGGAACTAGAGGCATGCTGGTACTTGAATGAAAGGTCTTTTTATCAGGAATACGGATCTGAGATCCTAATGATACTTTAAAGTAGTTGTACTTTAGTATATCGACTTTAGATGTGATTGGCACTGAAAGAGTTAAATATGTTTGGTTTAGAGAATTTCAAGACAACTTTCTTACATGTTTGCTACAGTGGGTGTACAGAGGCTGGTCTCTGTTCCAAAACCTTAAGCAATGTACATAATGGAATGTGAAATACCAGCTTTAGCAAACAGCCTGTCAAGGAGTCATCACAGTTGTTTTTATTTTGTATATTTATTTACTCTATGTGTGTGTGTGTTGGGGGTTGGGTGGGTGGGGGGGGAGGGAACTGGTGATGTTTTGCTTATAAATCTGATAAGGAAAGTCATTATTCTTCTTGGGGATGGCTACTTGGTTTCTGTGCCACATCAGATGAAAACATACATGTATATTGCATTGTTCAATCAGACTCTGTTCATTATATATTGTGTGCCCCATTAGTTTTACTGTTCATTGGAGTCCGGCAGGCAATTAAATATTATGTATAAAATACGCCGACTCTGTCGCGTTTTGAAGGGATGACACAGCATGTTTATCGGCTGCTCAGTTGTTTGTAAAATCCAAGCACAGTATGACCAGTCTTGATTTGGTGCTGTTACTAAGACCTTGCTGTTTTCATATGTAGGTAGAGTGATAAGTGTATATGGAGTAAAATAATCATTTTGTAAGAAGGGAACTTATGTATTTTTATATGGAATGTATGGAAATAATATTTCATGTAAATATTCTCAGGTATATATGTATAGCCAATTGACAAAATTCAAGGTTTTTCAATTAAATTCCCATTAAAAGTACACTTTCATTTCAAAGCACTTGCATAAACAATCATGAATTAATTACTGGCTGTAAAAAATCAGTACATAAATAGAATGGTCAAAACTCATTGCTTAAAATTGCAATCAAATTTTGTCTTTTATTCTGAACATGCCATTTAATGTCCTACATACAAAGGCTGGCCGTATGGTTCACAATGTCTCCCAGATCCCCCAGATGGTGCTCAACTCTGTGAAGATGGTGTAATGTCAGTTTCTTTGATGCGCTATGGGAACACCCCCAGTGTACCAGGGGAAGCTGGTGACCTATGGAATGTTTTATTGTTGAAGATTAATTGCCATGATACCACGAATAAGCATTGACAGATTGCTGGTATATTTTCGTAAAGAGGCAGAAGCTGCCGTGTGTCCTGAGTCATCATTACAATGTGGTACAGTAGTCCCTCCTTTGAAAGACTGCCCCTAGTGCCACCCAAAAGGCGGTCACATAAAGCAGGTGGTCCCTCAAAGGAGGTATAAATAGCATGAAAAGTACTACAGAAAGACCTGACAACTGTGGTCTCTCAAAGGAGGTGGTCTCCCAAAGGAGTGGTCTTTCAAAGGAGGGACTACTGTATTGCGGGATCTCTAGCTCAGAACACATCCATAAGGACAGCAATTTCTATATTAAGACCACCAATTTACAGTCCCATTTTTTGTTTATCCTTATTTAAATTATATTTCTATTGAGACCACTCCCCTAGTATAGACCACATTTTTTTAGTCAGGTAGTCTTAATATATGGAGATTCCAATACAGTGTACATACATTTTTTAAAGTAAATCGAGATCTCTAAGAGTAAGGGTCTTTTGATAGCCTTGAACCCCACACTGAAAATAGATATGTGCTTAAATATTCTGATCTATCATTCCATTATTATAGGAGGTCAATAAATAGTATATCATTGTGGTTTTATTATGTCTAGACTGGGACCATGTTGTATCGCTTGACTGCATTTGGGGTTTGAGGTGATAAAAAGAAGAGTAAAATATAAACCCCCAGAAGCTTGTTCTTAGAACTTCTTGCTATAGGAAATCATACCTTTTAACAGATTTTCTATGTGAAACAATCCATGATACCCAATATTCTTGTGGAGATACAATCATTTAATAATCTGATGTAATCAAATATTGAAAATAAGAACATAAACAGAACCTTGGCCATTGAGCTTTCACCCTTTCCACCTCAAACCGGCCAAAACCGGCTGGTGGTCAAATGTCGTCTGCTGCAGTGCTTTCAACTAATTTCAACAGTTATGAAAAACAATTTAACTGAGAAATGTACATTACTTATCAAGATCACATGATCAGGTCAACAGCTTTCCTTGGCATGGGTGCCCAACCCATGCCAAGGAAAGCTGTTGACTCAGTCTTTATTCAAGGGGGAAAGGGTTAATGATGCCAAAATGAACCGGGCGATATTTACATCAGATGCTTACTGGTAACTTGGGAAACTTTGTCTGCCCATCAACACATTGAGTTTAGCAACACATAGCATGTTGGCAACTGCAATCCCTACCAGGTTCCTGTGACCATGGTATTGTACATTGGCATGCGCAGAAGATTTGTTATCCATCTGCATGTTTTATCAAATTGTGTAACTAGGAACCATTTTTCCTAGACGTACCTGCATGTAAATGTAAACAAGACCAGCCTGGCGTCATTGGAAAGGAAGACCTCCATGTCACCGTTGTTTTCCCAACTGTTATGTAGACGACTGTGTTTTGACAGAAATTAGGATGTATGCTGGTAGATTCATTGTCCAGTGTCACAGTTAATGTGTGACATGTAAAAACACTCAACTTATCGCCACAACAGGGATATACTGTTTGTTTGTTGTTTGTTTTTAAACCCAAAATCTGAGCTTGACCATCTGTAATTTAGTTTTTGAATATATCAGATAGTGATATAAGTTTTTATAATATTTTAGTGTACAATTTTGATATGTAATGCACAATGAAATGTCAGGAGAGACACCATGCATTCCAAGACAATAAATCTGTCTTGACAAAACATTTGATTCTTCAGACCTTGAATATGTTATTTTCATATTATATAAATAGATCAAACTTTCAAACAACACATGATTTTCTTGAGATTGGTCACCGACCAGTCTTCTGTGTCCTTTGGTGAAGCAGTTGTCTCTGTATACCATGCTAAATTGTACAATGGTACAGTATCGATAAGTATATTGTTGCTTTGAATACAAACTTAAGTAATCTTCATTGTGCATTCCAATTTCAGAAAAATAGACTGAGTGTATCACAAATTTTGCTACATTTTAAATGTAGTGGATGGTAAAAATTACCATGCTTCCTAATGAAATTATTCTGTCAAATGTTGAAAAAGGTTCTTAATAATTGTATTTATCCCTTTCCAGTTTAAATTACATGTAAGATTGAGTCAACAGCTTTCCTTGTCATAGGTCAGGCACTTTCCTCCCAAGCCATGTCAAGGAAAGCTACTAGCCTGGGTCATGTTATCTTGATAGATGGTGCCTACACTTCTCATTTCAAGCAGGGCCGTCCCTGTTTCAAGTATTTTCTATTGCTGTCAAAACTGTTCAACAACATTGCAGTGGATAACATTTGACCACCAGCCAGTTTTTGCCAGTATAAAGGGAAAGGGTTAAATACTGAGCACATTCCTTTTCTCCTTCAGAGACAAATTTGAACAATTTCAAATTTAAACAGACAGTTTTGGCTGGTTTAAGGGGGAGAAGGTTACCCAGTAAATACTGAGCATTCTTTAATCCTATAGAGAAAAATGTGAAGAAATTTTAAAGAGCTAAGCAGACTTGTTGTAAATATTAAGTGAGTTTGAGGTTAACTCTGTCAGTTTCATTTGGAAATTGGGCCATGCAGGTATTTGAATGAAGAAAGATGGGTCTTTTTAGGCGGAATTTGAACTTGGAACAATTATGATACATGTGGTTCAGGGTAACAAATGATCTTACTGTATGCAGCCTCTTTGTCTATTGTATGTACAATGTACATGTACTTGCTCAAGGCTAGGCCATAATGAGAACTAGCATTCATCATTGATGCATGTAACACAGGAGAAATAACATTTTAATATCTATTAGCACTGAAGGAGGCCTTGCCCTGCCAGAACTTTGGTTTATACTTGTACTCCTACTTTAGAGTCTCCCAGTAGCAAAGCACAGTTAATAAGAGGACCTGACATCAATGACAACCAGTTTTGATTTAAGCTAGTTCTGCTTTATATCATTGTATATGTAGGAGTTGCTGCAAGAAAGATGTGAGACAAAATTTAGTGACTGAAAAAGTGTAAAATCTGTCATTTTTGTGCACTTTTAAAGAGTAAACATAAAATACAGTTTTTAGCAAGGTCTTACCAAGACGCAATCTAACCAAATTTGATCCACTTTGGTCAAGTCCTTCTTTGGTTATTGCATGAATACCTATATCCTTTGAATGATGTGTGTGACCTTGAGAATTAGGTCAAGGTCATTAATCTCACGAGGACTAAACAAAAATCTTACAATCACAGCATCTTTGATCAACTGGGGTCAAAATGCTAAATGCTTTCAACTTATCACACAACAGATCTCCTTTAAGTGATAACCTTGAGAATGAGGTCAAGGTCACTCATCTGCATGAAAAAACAATGTCTTACTAAGAGGCACACTGTGACCAATTAAGTCAACTTTTGTGAAATCTTCAAGTTATCACATGAACATGGATTTTTTTTTTTTAACAAAGAACCAGAATTTTTTTTAAATGGACAAAAAATGATTTTGTGGTCCGTGTCTTATGATGCCTGTCTCACCAAAAGTGACTGCTCTTATACACTAAGCCACAATCACCAGGCACAAAGGAACCACTGGCATTATATTCTTCCTTTGCCATCCAAAAACATCACCCTTCAGGTATGGGGTCGTGGGGTGGTCTTTTTATCAGAGGACCAGAGTAACATGTCATTCATGTACTATGTACACAGAACTTCCATGTCTCCTGCCTCAGTGGGAGATCTGCCACTTTTTCGTACTTATTTACAAAGTCTCACGCTCTCCTGCTTTTTATAAAATGTTTCCTGCTTTTTGTGAAAATAAAAGGAAAAGTAGCATTATTCTATCACTGGCTGTAAAGTTGTACGGTTTTGCTGTGTTGTTGTATTTTACATGCAGAATACACGTATGTCTATGCTGGTGCCTAAAATGGTTCAAAATGCAGGAAATGAAGGTGCAAATTTCAAATTTTTTCCAGGGGGAGCATGGCTGGAGACCCCTCTAGCTATGCTTTGCAGTTTCAGCCCTCATCCTCCAACTTTTCTGTACCTGCAAGTGGGAGATCTTCCACTTGTAACATTTATAGGCTAGCTTGGAGGCTCTGTATACAGGGAATAGGTCTGTCATAATTAATTTTACCAGGAATTCCATGGGACGTATGTTAAAAATGATAATAAACGGAGCACATGTAGAGGGTCAAGACATTCTATAATTGCCACTTTAATGTGCCTCTGTCAATGTTTTATGAGCCAAAAACATGTAGAAATTATCAACAACTACAGCAATTTATTCCCCAGTTTGATAATATCAACCCAACCAGTACAGGTGGGGAAAAGTCACTGGCCCAGCGTACAATAAATATACCTTAATTGTAAACAGGCGTGTATGACAAGACTAGTGCCTTGATAGCTGGAGGAAAGATTGCGACCGGCTCAATCTCAATTGATCTCATCAGGCAATGGGGGAAACCGTTAAGAAGGCCTTTTTAATTGTAAACTGGCTTGATGACTTATTTGCTTGTCTTTTTTTTTCATTTGTTTATTCACTAATTTATATTTTTATTAAGTTAATATACCTCAATAATTCATTAATTTACTTTGATTATTTATTGTCATTTGCTTGTTGATTGATTAGTCATTTGTTGTGATCAAATAATGATACAGATATGTTGTGAAGGTACAATAATATTTCAATTGATAATTGCCATTTGATTTGTTGATATTGTTTATGTTTATAAAAGTATCACGCAATAACAATCAAGAGAAGAGATCATGTTGACAATACATGGCATAAAATCTGCAGTATCCAAAACATGAACTTTAATTGTTTTGCCAAAACCTTCCAAGTGCTTCAAAAAAGGAAACCATTCCTCCTGGATATGATTGAAGATTTTTCTGTGCACATGATTGTATCATGGACTGCCAGTGAATTTCACTTAAATTTTGTAAATACATGTACCCCCTCAATGGATTTATTACCAGTCTCTTGTAGCTCTGTATTGCCCTACCGCTTAGTTTAATCACTTGTATTATTTTGTTACATCCAAAGCAGACCAGGCTCTGTATTATCTCTTAAACACTTGGTCTGCCTGAAAACTACAAGATTTTATTTATTGCTGGGCTAATAGAATGCACTGGCAGCCTTCTCATGGATTGATAAATCAATCAGGAAGCTGAACCATTTGTAGTGTGGGTGCCTGTTGCACTATAGTCTATTACCATGGTAACCAAGGTTGACCAATTAGAAAATGAGTAATTTTTGTAGCACTGAAACAGTGATCGTGTAGCCAAACAACAAACCAAGTGGAATCCATAGGGATTGGTCTGTTTAGCAGGCAAATTATTTGATTTCTCTGTGATCAAATGTTTCAAGCATGCGAGACTTTAATGAAGAAAATGTATATATACATACACACACATATATATGTGTGTATACACACACACACACACACACACACACACACATTCAAAGCTGTATTATGATATATCTTCAATCCACTTAGTACAATATTTCTTCACTTGCTCCCTGTGACCTACAGCTTAACCTGTGCTTAGTCAGAACAAGACAGAATCAACAGCTTTCCTTGGCCTGAGTTGTATGTAACATGCCCAACCATTGCCAACGAAAGCTGTTGACTTGAGGCATGCCATCAAGACAGGTCTTGTCTACAATTTGTCGCAAAAAAGATGTTTTCTATTAACCTTTTCCGTTGAATTGATACTGAGTCAACAGCTTACCTTGGCATGAGTTGGGCACTTAGTGCCCAACCCATGCCAAGGAAAGCTGTTGACCTGGGGCATGTGATCTTGATAAGTCTCATCTACATTTCTCAGTCAAATTGTTTTTCACTACTGTTGAAATTAGTTGAAAACACTGGAGCAGACGACATTTGACCCCAGCTGGTTTTGGTCGGTTTATGGGGGAAAGGGTTAACATGAAATGTAAGCAAACACATTAAATACAGCAGATGACAATTTACATCCCATCACTTTTTCAGTGATTTAGGCAGGAAAAGGTTTGCACGATGAATGGTTGCTCCAGATGATAACATCTTTAGGTGTGTTAGCAATGCTAAAGAAGAACTACACAAACATGGTTCTTGCATATGATATCATTAGCACGAGACACAGACGTCAAATTTGAAAATTGGATGGAACATGTAAATGCAGTATGAAAGACTGCTATAGATCATACTGCAGCTCAGAGACCTTACTGTAACTATGTTGCATGATGGCAACAATGGAGCATGGGCTCTAATCCATGGAAAGATAGCAGAAGAAACAGGTGTTCATTTTCATCATCAAATTGTCAGATGTCCCTGGTAAGAGTTCCATGCTGATACTGTGGACTGTTTCCCTCAGGGATAAATCTGCTACTGATTTCATCTGCAGTGTTTTTTAGCATAAACTGGCCAATAATGAGCCAGCGTTTCAGCTGAAAACCAATCAGGCCTAATGTTCGGTTTACAAATACAGTGAAACCTTTTATAATGACACTATCTGTAGCATCCAAAATGTGTCAGATACCTGAATATGTCTGATAGATCAGCCAAATAGCAAAGGAACTTGACTATAAGTCTCTCCAAACTCATGTTGTTAAGTCAGTTTGTCAGGTACTCAGGTGTTGCTGCAGCAGGGTTTCATTGTACGATGTCAAATGCGTGTATAAAGGGGCATAGATTAACTTCTCTTGAATGTGTAAATCATGTCTTCAGTTTTGCCGGGAAAAGAGACAACTTTTGCCGGACAGTTTGCTATGACATTCTATCACCAGAGCCGTACAGAGGGCACAAGAAGGATAACCGTACAGTCATTTGTATTTCCAGGCACAAAATTTCCCAAATACACTCCAAATCAGAATGTCAGGAGTATTGTTTTCTCAGTTTTATACAGGCTTTCATTCCACATTCAATCTGCCACAATTTATCGGAGTTTGATATTCCAAAAATGGATTTCCTCGGGAAATTTTGGGGATATTTTATCCATCAGGAAAATTTATGATCATACAGCATTTTTGGCTTGCATCAATTGATGCTTTGCATTATATTTGACTTTTTATGATTGGCGTAGATTGAGGAAGGTTGTGATTGTAGAATATATAACAGTTGTTAGTTGTGTCCTCGTGGTCAAGTTTGTTTATGGTGGTCACTGTATTTTACATGTTTAACCCTGTCTGCATAATATTCGGACTGATGTTTAACCCTGTCCCCGGTATGGTGAGACTGATATTTCACTCTGTCCCCAGTATGGTCAGACTGATGTTTCACTCTGTCCCCAGTATGGTCAGACTGATGTTTCACTCTGTCCCCAGTATGGTTAGACTGTTTCGACAGCTTCGCTTACCATGGGCTGTGTGTTGCAGTATCCAAACCTTATGGCAAGGAAAACTGTTGATATGGGGCATGCACTGTATAAACATAAACTGTCACAGGTGCTAAGTTTTCCAAATTGACCAACAATAAAAATGAGGATTTTATTAACCAGAACCTTAAATTTAGCAAGGTGACAGCTCTTACAGAGACCTACTGAAGGCCACTTTTTGAAGAAAAAAAAAACATTCCCAGTTTTATAAACCTGAATGGTATTTTGGGGGAATATGAATACCTTGGGAAAATTTGTGTAATGCCATATCCTGCAAGGTCTCATGTGCTAACTTAATTGAGTAATTGGAATGAGTATGTCGGTACAGATGACCTTTAACCCTTGGGCAGTTTGGGCCACTTTTGAGATGGTATGGGTTAATGTTCATGTATTCAAATTTTAAAATTGTTAACTTTTTATACAGACAATGTATTCATGTGTTAGTGAATAATAAAATTTGATATTTTTATCAGCATTTGTTTTTTATCATAAAAATTGTCAGTGAAGGAATTTATTGTCCACAAGTTTTTACCATTGAAACATCTGTTGAATAATTTGTACCTTTAATTTTATTTTGTCTGAAAAGGTTTGAGCTTTTGCACTGAAAAGCCAATCTTCATTTTCTATGATGAATAAAGCAAAAGACACTTAAAGGTCAAATGACAAGCTCCGATTTTGCCATTAAATTCATATTTTTGCGATGCGAGGTCCCTCTAATGATCAATTATAACGAGTTGATGTAAAAAAAATGAACCAAATCGGTCAAAAAGCGTCCTTTTAGCAGCCTCAAAGTGGGGCATTGTTCCTGAACATTTCTGGACACGGCCAAATGCAAACAGGATATTTTGTTAGCAGTTGGAGGATTATTGGGGAATGCTTCTTATAGTTTTGAAGATATTCAACATAAGGTTTTTAAGAGCCCCAATTAGCATAATTTGAACTATACATCACAGTGTTTTAGATTTGCAGATGTCACGAACCTATATGCACAACGTTTCTGTCAATATATTCGTTTTGAGGAGATGAAGCTTTTGAATTTTTAATCTAATTTTCACAAGTTTGAACTTCGAGGACAATTCAAGGTAAAGAGCCAAGGGTAATAACTCAGATGTAGTGTTCCACCAGTTTTGAAAGCTGTCTTTTTTACGGTGTCTCAGAAAAATGCCATACAGCAGAAATGAATGGAGGAAAGAAAGAATGTCTGTGTTTGCACACAGACATAAAAAATTTACAAATGCAAGAGTTGATCAGATGTGAGAGTATCTTTGAAGAGCACATCTCATTGTACAGGTTACAAGAAGATTTGAAAAAAAAAAAAGCAAATAAACATGACACTCCAGTCTTGTGGAACTCCCTAGTGTGACCCAGATCCACACACTTAATTGTTCCACTCTCCAGTTCTGTGGTTATGAAAGCCATAAAATTGTCAAAAGAATCAATGTAGACTGGAAGACTGCCATGCTTTGAGTGGTGAAGACAACTCTTCCACACCCTGGCTATTTTGGATGGGAGATATATCGCATAGCGGTTTTCAACCCGGGGATGCATCAAAGGCTGGCTGAGATAGCCCCAGGCACAATGCTTCACAGAAGCCTACAGCATGCTCTCTCTCTCTCTCTCTCTCTCTCTCTCTCTCTCTCTCTCTCTCTCTCTCTCTCTCTCTCTCTCTCTCTCTCTCTCTCTCTCTCTCTCTCTCTCTCTCTCTCTCTCTCTCTCTCTCTCTCTCTCTCTCTCTCTCTCTCTCTCTCTCTCTCTCTCTCTCTCTCTCTCTCTCTCTCTCTCTCTCTCTCTCTCTCTCTCGCCCTCGCACACACACATTTCCATTTGCTGCAAGACCTAAGCTTTTCAAAGCAAACAGTCACTTCTACTGGCCATAGTAAGTAGTAAGTTGCCCAGTTGCCCAGGTGATTGGTTCTGACTGTGCAACCTATTTTATTATGCATGCAAAAAGGTTGCATTACAGCATGGAGGGAGATAATAGTAACCAACTCGTACATGTCCATGTTGTGGTAGAAGGAGGAATGTGCATTGTGCAAAGTCTGAAAGGTGTTCAGTGAATTTAGCAAAGATTGAAATTCCTTAATTTTTCTGTGCACACAAAACTGCCAAAAGGAGTTCTTCATGATGCAAACCCATATATCTAATTGAGAATGGCACCTCTATCTAGAATAGTTTTGAAGCTATTAAAGATTTATATTTTGCATATTCACCTGATTTGCATAAATTAAAATCCTACAACTTTGGTTCATGGTTCATTGGATGCGGCTCTGCCACAAACCTATAAGTTGAAGTTGGAATGGCTTCTCTATGTACAATAGTTTTGGAGATATTCAACTTTTAAAGTTTCCAATGCCCCTTATTAGCATAATTTTAAATTCTACAACTCTACTGTCCAGTATAGTAGCAAGTGTCACAAAGGTATATATGCACATTGAAATTTTGAGTCCATCTGCAATAGTTTGGAAGATATGGCGCTTTTAAAATTTTTGTTGCCTCCAAAAATTTGCATAATTTTAAACATCATGACTGTTCCAAATGAGATGCACAATTTCACTGGTTATGTCAGTCACCATGGCAAGTTTGGTGGTTCCCTGAAAAATAATGTCTGAAAAAAAACTCTGGGCCAACTTGGTTGTAAAGAAAGAAGGAAAGAAAAAAACTTTGTTAATTTATCTGAGATGAAAGACCACCTGTCCTGTGTGACCACTTTTGTCTGGCATTAGGGGTGGTCTTAAATTGCAGGTACCATTGTGCAGTGAGCACCCTCACGACCAGAGAAAAGTGTCCACTTCTGAGAGGGTGGGCCCTTCTGGGCAGTATTGATGAGTATATGTGCATATACAGTGTACACATATAATTCAGAGGGATGTGTATACATGCAATACAAAACTGTCTTTCTTCCTTTATTACATAAACAAATTTTAACAGAAGCTGTCAAAAAATTACATAAACATGTACCTGTGAACCAAGACAAAACTATACTTACTCGGTATTGGCTAAGAAGACCAGGCTTCATCTCACTGGTCACAAGAAAACAAAGACATGAAAGTGTCCACTGAGATGACACAAAATCTATCCTCCTTGGTCTGGCCGACTCAGCTCTGTATGTTGTCTATCTTTAAAAGAGGGTACACTCAGGCTTGTTCTGCCTAGAAGTCTGGAGTGTGAGTTCCCTTGGTACTGGTAAGCTCAGCAGACTGACATTGCCTCAGGCAAAAACGGGCCAGCTAGGACACCAGTGGAAACAAAAGCCTGCCTTGTACATATGGCAGCATGGAGTCAATCTGTTCCTGCATGAACAGAAAGAGATACTCTGTATTTTATTGAGAGCCTCATGACACAGTTGTTGGGAATCCCCCCCCCCCAAATTTGCTACAAGACCCAAGCCTTCCAAAGCGTACACTTAGCATGCATTGACAGAAAGCTGTGAGACAGGTTCAAGCTAATTAATTATGAATGCAAAATGGTTGCCTGGCACCATGGAGGTCAAGTAATCGGTCATACAGCAAGCAGTACAAGGCTTGTATGTGGATTCGAGTAAAATATCTAGTAAGTTGTATTAAATGATGGTCGGATTTATACTTTTTGAGAAGCCGTGTGTAGAAAAAAAATCATGTTTACCATCGAGGTTTTCATATTTTACAAACTGATTTCTTAATTTGAAAGAAGTCTGCATATATCATGTCCTGATAATGGTGGGGTTTTTTTTCAAAGTCAGCTTTTTCACATTCAATCCCTTTTATAAGAAAATAGACAAAATTCCCAAATCAATGTCTATGATCAACAGTTAAAAGTATCCAAACCAAACCCATTGACGATGATCCGTAGATTATCACAACTGCTTTAACCAATTACTCTGCTTAATCACGAGTTTTGGGTTATATTTTGGCTGAATAAACAGAAAGCGTCCAAGATGCGTTATCAAATCTTTGAACTGAGCAGTATACAAACGTTATGCATGGTCTGGGCAGTACAACACTGCATTAACTAGCAGGATCTGATGGTGATTTTTTATAAAATAGTATTTTCTATTTAATAATACTTGATTTAATGTTTGATATTATTACTGAAATTGTAATCTTAACTGAGACCATAATTATTAAGAAGAGTTGATAAATGCTACATTGAGAGGTTCATGAAGTTTGTTAAACCTCACAATTGGACTGCAATAGATTAATATGGGATGGGCAGTACAATACTGCCCTGCCTGCAAAGATCTGAATTTCCGATTTATGTTCTCAGCGATGAATAGAGACCATCACGTTTAATAATAGTTTTTACAGTTCAATGAGTTCAATTACATGTTACAAATTATTGTGCACTTAGAAGATGTCTAAAGCACTCAATAAAGGTGCTGAGGTCCAGTTTGTAAATAGTACAAGTAAGTCTACCAAAAATATGAATGTGGATTTAAGGATTGAAAAGAGTCATTCAAAACCATCGCGCATCTTTAAACGCATAAATTTGCAGCTGGCCATATAAACTGTTAAACATTTATTGGCGAAGATAATCTGTAGGCTTACAGTGCCGTAGTCAGGCTGAGGCAGGGGAGGCGCTTGCCTCCTCTGAATTTTGGCTGATGATGTTAGGAGTTAGCATAGAAATAGTTTATTTAGTCTCAACAAAACTTGTTAAGTTTAAGTTGTTATACACAACAAAAACAAAAAGACCCTATTGTAACTAAGACTTTGAGTCACTCATAGTGATAGAAGATAAGAGCATCACAGAAGGCGTGCCTTTTCAATGATTACTTGTATCTTTGCCCTAGTAGTTGTAGGACCAAATTCAATTCATATAAAATAATCAAAAATAGTCTCATTTAAGTAAAATTTTGAGAATATATATATATGTATAAAGTCTTTTTTTTTCCCCCTTTAAAACCCACTAAATTACACTGTTGTATGCTCCATTTTTCAATCTTGGGAGGGGGCACGCCCCCCTCCCAAACCTACCCTCCACCAGTACCCTTTGGCTCCTCTATTTTAGAAGGCTGGCTACGGCCCTGGCTTACACAATTAAGATAAAAATAAGAGTCTCTGTGCACTATGAAGAGAGGGTGTAGGAGGGGGTCTAAGCAGCACTTAAATGTAAATATCTTACACTATACTAGAAAGAAAAACCTTACTTATAATTTACCCACAAGAACAAAAAACACAAATTTCTCTTTCATTTGGGGCCGAGTCAACAGCTTGCCCTGATATGTGATTAAATAGTTATTGCTAACTGTTTTTTCCTCTCTCTTTTGCTACAAGCAGAGAGTCAATTATATGGATAGTAAGTAGCTTATGGGAAACAGGCTGTGATCGTGCAAGCTAACTTATTATGGATGCAAAATGGTTACATAAGAGCATATGAAGGTAAACGACAGTAACCAGCTTATATCTGTTGGGGGTGGGGGGTGGGGTGGGTATGCGCATCGTGGAGAAATTCAGTGAATTTACCAGAAGTTGAAATTACTCAACTTTTGTTTGCATGCTAAAGGGAATTGCCAATAATACAAAACCATATATTGGACTGGGAAAGACACCTCTGTCTAGAATTGGTTTGAAGACATGGAGGATTTAAATTTTCGATTGAATTTTCTCTACTTTGCATCATTTTGAAAACACTGAAATGTTCCAAATCAGAGGATCAATTTCAATACTAGGGTTATGGCCATGCACCAGTTTGGGTTTCTAGCCAAAGCCATCTCCAAGAAAAGCTACGGGCAAGATGTGGGCGGGGAGAGAGAGAGAGAGAGAGAGAGAGAGAGAGAGAGAGAGAGAGAGAGAGAGAGAGAGAGAGAGAGAAAGAAAGAAAGAAAGAAAGAAAGAAAGAAAGAAAAAGCTTTTGCGGCGACTCATGCTAATACGCGGGGCACATGGAAAGGTGCGAGGTCACATAGCGAACAGAAAATGCCCCAGCAGCACTGACTTTATCCCTAAATACTTTCAGCCAAATGATAAGAAGTTTGTTCAACTGTTTTGAATCCATGTGGTCCTACATATCAATAATAATGCAGTAAAACCCCTCTAACCGAACACCTCTGTATACCGAACACCTCTCTATATTGAACATTTTGCAGTCCCAAATATATACTTCCAATGTGAGCAAACCTCCCTATACCGAACACTTTTTTCCGGTCCCAATGGTGCTCGATATAGGGAGGTTTCACTGTATTTACTTAGGCATAGCTGCTCACTGATTATGAAATAATTTTCTCAATAATGTAAGCTTAGCAACAACAACTGTTACACTGCAACAAATCCAGGACCAACCGATACTTGTTTCTTTAACTGAACTCTCAACTAGCATGAAAATTAATTCAAATACATGCTAACTGTTGATGTATATATAAATATATTTATATATATATATATATATATAATATATATATATGTTTGTATGTATGTTTGTATGTATGTATGTATGTATATATATATATATATATATATATATATATATATATATATATATGTATGTGTGTGTGTGTGTATGTGTGTGCCACTGGAGTGACACACTTAGCTGCTTAATGAAGAATTCGAAGATGTTCAAATTAATCAAATTAATTACTAGTCAGCATAAGGGATGGATTTGATCCCTGGGTACTTTATAGGAGTTAATGCCAAGACTCCCTGTACACATCATATTGTCAGTTTTATTCTCACTATCACGTCTTTTTGCACATTTACTTTACTTTCTATGTTTGTCATCAGCATGAATAAAAATATAAATTAATAATTTGTGTGTGGATTAGTGTCATCTCTGGTTTTCTCCAGTCTGCGCCTGCGATGGGGACTCTGATGATTTTTAATGTAATAAAGCAACAAAGGTCGTTATTTAATAAAGTATTAGACGTATATTTTTCCCCGTGGATAATAATGTTATGGATACATTGTATAAGTATGTTTAAATTATGTTGCATATATGGATATCCTCAGCCGTGCTACTCAAAAGGGCTGACCCTATCTGGAACAGGCACTTCCCCGCAGTGGGCACTTTTTCCCCGTCCCAAGGGCCCCTCACTGTAAAAATAGTGTTCAATTCTTTGGTTTGTGTTATATATACAGCCAATGAAACGAAAATGAAAGTCGTAAAAAAATGAATGTATGCTAATTACGCATACTTCTGAACTTTCAATGTTGAATATCTTCAAATGTATTCTAGATAGAGGTGTCAATAGCATCTGCAATTCATTGGTTTGTGATATAGGTCCATCCAATGAAATAAACTTTTTAAAACGTTTTAAAGTTTATCAATTTTCAAGGCTCACAGACATATCTACTCCCAAGCAAATCTGATTTCCTACTCATTTAATTTCATCGTGCGTTTCCATGTTCCAATGGGCTTTGCACAGAGAGGCGACGCACAGTGGGAATACTGTCACTGACGGCGGTCCATCTGCATTCTTGTTGGCAGGAGGTTTGCATGCATTGTGCCAATTTTGTTTGGGCATTATTAAAATAACTTTATGGTCAGTAAAATAGGCATATACATACATATATATATATATATATATATATATATATATATATATATATATATATACGTATATATATATATACATGTATATACTTATATATATATATATATATATATATATATATATATATATATATATATATATATATATATATATATATATATCAACAATGAACATGCATTTAAATTAATTTTCAGGCTAGTTCAGTTAAAGAAACAAATTTTGATTGTTCCTGGATCTGTTACAGTGTAACAGGCTTTGTGTATTTATCTCAAATCCCAGCCAGCCAACGAGAGGCCTACCATCTATCTGGTATCTTGCGCTTGTTACCCTCTTGGGATAAGCACCGGATGATAAATTGATCATGTATTTTAAAAGCAAGCATATTTGTAATGTCTACGTACAATGTCCAGAAATTTGTGCAAAGATTTGTGCACCTAGTGGGCCTAAATGTGCCAAGCCACTGCACGCTATTGTGCAATATCCAATACATGCACACGCAAATACACACGCACGCACACATACATACATACATACATACATACATACATACATACATACATACATACATACATACATACGATACAAATAGGCTTATGTATACGTTTGTGTGGACTAAAATACTGAACAAGTCAGACGCTTGAGTCGATAATTAATATTCAATAATTGGTGCAATGAAAACAACAAAACTGTTGGTTGACTGAGGTTCTCTCCGAGAAGTTTGGAAGTTGGGACATGCATGTTGTTCTTTCTTTCTTTCTTTCTTTCTTTCTTTCTTTCTTTTTTTCTTTCTTTCTTTCTTTCTTTCTTTCTTTTCCTTTCTTTCTATTTTTCTTTCTTCATTCATTCATTCATTCATTCATTCATTCATTTATCGTCTATCCTTCCACTGTATATTTGTATCGGCTTGAGCTCTGACACTACGCAAGCCAATACACGAAATGAAGTGTTGAATAATGGAAAAACTTTTTCAAAACTCCTATAGATAGTGGTGCCATTCAAACTTCAATGTATATACTATATGTTTGTGCTACTGGTGCACCCAATGAATAGTGACTAAAAACTGTCAGATTTTAATTTATTTTAATTTTTAATTTAATACAAAGAGAAACTTAACAAACCTAAATCTGTAAGCCCATGTACCGTTTGAACACTATCAAGTACGATATTCTAAGAGCAAAGTCCTATTCCGTATCATTCACTGAAAAACAGCACAGTTCTAAATCATTATAGCAAATTAATTTGTGAAAGGAAAATATCATATTCATAAAAGTTGAAATTTAGAAGAAAGTTTAAGACATTATCAGCCTTTATAAAATCGGGTCATCAGCGGGGAACCAGCGCAAGACTTGTTTCGGTGCCATTAACCCCCTGACAAGTCATTCTTCTAACTGGCGGCACCATGTTTGCATTTCCAATGCAAACACCCCAAGCTGATGTGTTACGGAATAAAGCAAATATTATGCAAATTTCGGCCAAAACAATAAATGGCAGCGTTTTAAAATCATGAATATCGTCAAAAGTATTACACACAGAGGTGTCATTCCAAGTTCAATGTGTACGTTTGTGCTATAGGCACATCCAACAAACAATGACAGAAACCTGTCAGATTTTAATTTATCCAAATTTCGGCAAATGCACAAAATTGATGTGTTTAAAGGCCATGAATATCTTCAAACTACTGCAGACAGAGGTGCCTTTCCAACTCTGAGTTTTGTATTTGTGCTATGGGCGCATCCAATGAACAGTCAGTGGAAACTGTCAGATTTTTACTTATGCCAATTTCGGCCCATACATACATAAAATTAAAGTGTTTAAAAATGAATATCTTCAAAATTATTATACATACAGATGTCATTGCAACTTCAATATATATGTTTGTGCAATGGGCATATCTAACGAACAGCAAATGGAAACTGACAGATTTTAAATTATGCAAAGTTTGGCTAATGCACAAAATTTCAGGGTTTACAAATGATGGATATCTTTAAAACTGTTGCAGATAGAACTATCATTCCAAGTTCAATTCAGATGTTTGTGGTATTGGCGCATCCAATAAATAGTGATCGGAAACTGTTAATTTCAATTTTTGCAATTTTTTTGCCAATTTCACAAAATTGAATCGTTAAATAATGATGAATATTTTCAAAACTACTGTAGATAAAAGGTGCCATTTCAATTTCAATGTACTTGTTTATGCAAAGGGCGTATCTAATAAACAGTGACTGAAAATTGTCAGATTTTAATTTATGAAAATTTTGGCCAATACGCAAACTTGAAGTGTTGAACATTGATGAATATCTTTAAAACTGTTGTAGCTAGAGATGCCATTCCAACTTCAATCAGCCGATATATGTTTGTGCAATGGGCGCACGCAATGGACAGGGGGTGAAAATGGCCAGTGTTTGTAAATTTTGGCCATTACACAAATAATGAATACCTTCAAAACCACCATAGACAGAGGTGCCATTCCATGTTCCGTTTATATGATGTGCTATGGGCGTATATATCCAATCTGCAGTGACTGAAAACTGTCAGATTTTAATTTATGCTTGCAAGTGTTGGATGATAATTAATGAAGATCTTAAAAATTATCAGAGGTGGAGGTGCCATTCTAATTTCAATTTACATGTTTGAGAAAAGCGCATATTCAATGAACAGTGTTATGCGAGTTAGGCAATACACAAGATTTGAATATTGGATCCCTCAGACCAATATACAGCTATAGGTTTAACTCAAAAATAAATTCATCTTTATTGCTGTATAGGCATATTTTATATTGCTATTGAATTGGGCAAAATTTTCACACACAGAGATATATTTGCTGTCAAGTAAATCTTCTTCTTCTTCTTCTTCTTCTTCTTCTTCTTCTTCTTCTTCTTCTTCTTCTTCTTCTTCTTCTTCTTCTTCTTCTTCTTCTTCTTCTTCTTTTTTTTTTGGGGGGGGGGGGAGGAGAGGGGATCGTTCGAACCAGTCGCCAACCCACCCCGCCCCTCACCCGGCGTGGCGGGGAATGAATAGAGCCGCGTCGCCGATTCCTGATTTTAATCTGGTTGCTGCATGATGCAAGGTTAGCTGAGCACAGGACTGTCACAGTCCTGTTGCTTTAACTTTAGGCATAAGTATCGCCGTTATTGGCTTTAAATCAACATAAATCAAATGTTATTGTTGTAAAATTTAAAGAAATATTTTCCCGCTTTGCTTCTGTTGACAGTGTCACTGTCAGTGTCAGACTATTGAGTCTATTCACAGAAAAAAATACCGTCTGGGACTAGAGCCAAATTAAAGCTGTGTCAGATCGTCACTGCAGGTATATGCTACTATATGAAATTTATTAATTTTTCTTAGATGTGCCAGACACCGTGTATTGTGATGACAGATAATCATGCTGTGGTGTGCCAGAACTTCAGAAGCCCCAGTGGCAGTAGTACCAGCAACCTGTCCGAGATGCGGTTTTCTAGCCTGGACAAGACAGGAAATGATTACCAGATCCGGTTTTTTTGACAACGAGGCCAAGGTTCCACAAACTTGAAAATGGCGGACGGAGAGGACCTCACGGCGGAGCAGACGGAGAAGCTCGTCCAATTTCAGGTCATTCTTTGTTCATAATGAATAAGGAGCATCAAGAGTTGAATAACAGAAGCAGTTGCTCGCATATATGTGGATATTGCTTGGATATTGGTCATCAAACCTGCATCGTAGACCAATACAAGTCTTTGTTTTGATGACAAGTTGCAATTTCGCAAGATTGCAAGAACAAAACTGGCGTGTCATAGTTGTTCATGTTGAGATGCCATTCAGTAGGAAATTTATTCGTATTTTAAATTCAGGAACTAACAAATAAATCGTTTTAGCCAGACCTGTTTAAATATGTTTTGGCTTGTGAATGCCCAAACATTAATATCAGATAAATTCCGACAGGTCGAAGCCTTGATGACCATCATGTCATTCGGCCATGTGCCATGACCATGTGGCTGTGGTCTAGAAATAGAAACTGCGTAAGGGCTTAAGTTCAGGCCATTCATGTGGTTTCCAAGTGCTGCACATAATGACATTGCATGGCTTATATGATATGCAGCTGCTACCATGAGTGCTGGCAGTGTTTTATTCATGTATGCTCACAAAACCTGACACAACCAAAGTCACAGAATCCTGTTACCTAGTATTAGTTCTGTTGCACTCAGCTGCTCAATATTTAGCCTACAATATAAAAATCTGCTTACTGTGAGAATATTCCCTCTCTGCACAACTGAACTTCATGTGAGGTCATGTTGGTATTGACAATAACACTATTGATGGCAAGGTATGCAGGACTCCTATGTAAGTTTCATCCCAAAGAATTTGTTTGTTTGTTTTTTTTAAACCAGTTATTCATGGTAGAAATGAAATAATTCAGACGTGAAATCAACAAAAGCATAAGCACAGATCCCTGCAGATGGCAAACTTTCCAGTGTTTCATGCAATGCGAGATGTCAAGTTCAATACATAGGTTTGTTGCATAGGTTCAAAGCTAATGATTAGTTCACATATGTTATGGAAATCTTTGGCTTCATATTCTTATATTGTCAGAGTAAATAAGGTGGGAATTTTGAGACAGATATGCACTGCATGATACTACCTAGAATACAGTCCCCCCCCCCCCTTCGACAGGTCACCCCTGTCTTGAGAGGCCACATCATAATGCAGCAAGTGTAACCTTTGCACTATATTTTTCCCCTCATGAGAGGAATCCCCTCTTATTAGGCCAAACCTCTGGTGCATTTGGGTAACCTCACAAGAGGGGGACCACTGTATCTAAATGTGACTGTGCAGTCAACTGGCTGTTTGGATGTATTACCATTCCAACCTGGTTGCTTAAAATTGTAATATTGAGCAGCACTGATTCTAGATTTGAGCACATACCTGTATGGATCATCTAGAACGCTATTGTTGAGAGAGTGTTCAAGGCTATGCCACAGTGCAACTCCCCCCTACCAGGAACAAGCATTGACTGCGTACATCATTTTCAAGCACTCTCAAGCCTATGAAATAATATCAAATGAGTACTTAATCATAAACAAGGAGAAATGAGATATTGTTGATTTAACTGTGATGTGATCTAATTTTAATTGAGTGAGTCAGTTAGCATGCAGCCACAATTTTGAAGTTTACCCTTGATTGCTTTAAAGGTCCCAAACGCCAAAAAAATTAATTATTTTTTTTATTTTTCAAAGTGAAGGACTAGGAGTGTTACAGCACTTATGTGTAGAAAATTTGCCTAATCGCACAGGAAAATGACTTGATTTGCAAAAAAATTTCGTTGTCCATAATGGGGCCGAAGTTGACAAGTTTGGGCCTTTTTGGCCCTCAAGTAGGCTCTAGGTCGTGATGTCACGGACAAGTCACTGTATAGGAAGTTTTGCACAATGACTTTTAAAAAGCATCCCTTACCAGTCTAAACTTCCCTAGCACCAGCTTTGGTCATCTTCTGCAGCAGTTAGGCACAGACTCTGTCCCATTTGCACAGGTCTGCCAAGACCGGCTTTATGGTAGCCTGTGGCTCCTTCCAACATCAGTGCACCATGGTTGATGAGTCAGGGCACGAAAAATTTTTGAAAAAGCACTCGTCTGCAGGACAAGTGAATTTTAAAATCCACTTGTCCGAATATAACCTGGTGCAACAATCATAGTAATATTCCTCTTCACCAATCCATACATAAAGGCCTGGACAAACCATTTACCCTAATTTGGCACTTATTGTCGCTTGCAGTTGCAAATCTGCAAAAATCTGTCAATTTTTACCACAATTCTAGCTATGACTGCAAACAGCAAAACTGGCAAAAATATCAAAAATACAAATTGAAAAGTAAACTACTTGCATAGGGTGACTCATGATGAAAAATAATGTGTAATTTCTGGGAGCCACTGTTCCAGATAAATTTAATACAGATTAATAGTTGTATTGGTTTTAGCATCGTCTTTTTTCTTGCCGATGATGGGATGCACATCGACGCCATCGTTTTCGTACTACCATATACACTATCCGTACATCGTTGTGAATTTGTGTATACAGTATCGGCAAGTTCCTAGTAATAAATGGTGTTCTAAATTCAAATTCAAACGAAGAATTTCAAATCAGAAATCCGTTCCTTGTAATGCACATAGACTATAGTCTATCAACCTTGCTCTACGGAAACGGATTTTGTGAATATTACAACAATGGATTATTACTTGCCAACATATATAACGCATAACCTTTTCTCATCAATATACCTTACTTTTGAGGCAAATGCGGTAGCTATATGCACTTTGTATTTCTTTTCAGCCGCAAGCAAAACTTAGTGCAATCCATATCGTCCAAGAAATGATAAGTGCGCGTGCGCATGTGATTAACGGCTCCTTTTAAACTGCCAGCACCGTTCATGAGCTGACCGCAAAAACGCTAAAATTGCTGGTTACAGAAATAAATACAAACCACACTGCAAACAAATTTCTTTCAACAGTAAGGTAAACTGCTCAGATTTGGTTATGTATGACATACATGATCATTTTGCCTGCTGTTTACGAAATATTCGAAAAATTCCCTTCCGTAACTCGGGGTTGACAGACTATAGTGTGCGGTCACCATCTTTCCTACCACTGTATACAAACAGCTGCATTGGCCATGTGGTCTGACATACAACACATCACTTGATTGGTCAATTGAGTCACATGCAAAAATGAGCCAATCACGGCTCGTGTTACAGTGTGTTCATCATGACTTCCACTCTGTGGACGTGTGTGAACCTTTCAAAATTTACGGAGGGCACACACAAACGGGAAGCTTTTTTTGTATTGCAGCATGCGAAAATAAAGATTCCAGTGTTTATAGAAACAATTATTTGGAGTCACAGGCAAATACGCGAAGGTAGGGCGATGGAGAAAAATGCCGAATGTGTGACAGATCAGTCAGCATGATGCTCCGTTATTCCAGTGTTTATAGAAACAATTATTTGGAGTCACAGGCAAATACGCGAAGGTAGGGCGATGGAGAAAAATGCCGAATGTGTGACAGATCAGTCAGCATGATGCTCCGTTATTCCAGTGTTTATAGAAACAATTATTTGGAGTCACAGGCAAATACGCGAAGGTAGGGCGATGGAGAAAAATGCCGAATGTGTGACAGATCAGTCAGCATGATGCTCCGTTCACCGTACGTAGATTACTCCACGCGGTTACCTGCGTGTGACTGGCAGATGTGTGTTTGGTTTGGCCGGGAAGTCAACTTGCTGCACCTTTACATGATCTTTCCAACACTTTTAGAACCCACTGATAAATGGCCTTTGATGATAATTTGCTCAAGAATTCGCCATGCAAGTTTTAAAGTTTTTTTTATGTTCCTTTGTCATCGTTCGACTGACGGTGAGGTGCTGTGACCTTGCCCCGAGAACGGGCGAAAGCCAATACGCCCCAATGCATTACTGCTGGTACCTTTGATCTCGTCGTCGTTTGTACGCGCAACGGTCAAAATACCTGCTTGTTTTGACAGAAATCCAGTAGGTAGTCATCCTGTTGAATACACCAGCTGACCATGTAATTGTTTAAACCTGGATGGTTTACTTTAGGCCAGGGGATTATCATCACCTATTGCGCATTAGGCCTAATTGGCGTCCCGTCGCACATGCCTGCATTGGTGTGTATGTTCGGTTTACACGGACCACGGTAATGGCGAACATATGGAGAGTCGCGAAGGCTGTGACTGCTCATCATCAATGTTGCCGTGCATGCAAACAGACGTAATTTCAGTCCAATTAAAAAAGAAAAAATTAGCTTGTCCGCAGGACAAGCTGAATTTGAAAGGAACTTGTCCGAGAAGAGCTTTAGCTTGTCCCCGAACGTCGGATCATAGGATTTTTCGCACCCTGTGAGTTTACATTGGACAAGTGGAAACAGTATCTTGTTTGCATCCCCGTTTTAACCCAGTAGGCCATAAGCACATGGACATTCACTGCTGCGAGTCAATGTTTACAATCAAAGTTGGTGTAGAAACTCCCTTCTGTGACGTCACAGACCATGGTGGTCAAACTGTGTATCTGAAAATATACTCAGAATAAACAGATGAAACTTAATAGAGTGTTGTCATATGGGCACATCTCCACTTTACAAAATGTTCGTAATTTATACACTCACAAATAAAAATACAGTCTATACTTCCCATACTAAAATGTTGCTAGCCTCCACCATAATCACACACTAGAGTGTTTGAAGGAAAGAAGAATGAAATGAGTGGAAAGCCACACTTGTTCAAAAATGTTGATGGTTCTTCATTGTGGAGTTCATGAATGGTAAAAAAAATTCAAAAATGCAAGGTCAAAGATTTTGCTGATTACCTGACCAAGAGACCTGGTACTTCCTTGTGGGTGTGGGTGCAGACTTTTGCATAACAAAGTAGCACACAAGGTTGTGTTCCTGTTTTGGCTGTTTAATAAACCATACCATAAAACTATATAAAACCTTAGCCATTAATGTATGATATTAAAGGTCCAGATCTTCATATCCGTGTTACTGTCTATCATAGTAACCACATAGTGACACTTATTTTTCACTCAAAATTGTATTGAAACATCTTGCTCTATTTTTGAGGACCTTGAGAGATTAGTGAGGAGTCACCCTCATGAAGAAAGTTTTATCTATATTAAAAAGCCATTTATGAAGATATATAATGTTCAAGACAGTGTAAGTTGTGCCCCTCCATGTATTATACATAGTCTTATTCTCTACTCTTTTTTAATATCAGTAGTCCTGCGTCATGATCACATACAACATTGTGTCATCACTGTGCATCATCATCGGGAACTAGCTAATTTTTGGGCCAAGTTAAGATGTGACAAACATTATAATAATATACATTTTGATAACAAAACCTAATATTAAGTGTATGTCATTATACATTTTATTATGTTAATGTCCAACCCATTATGGTTATTTATGCATTTTTTTCATTATTGATAATATTTATATGTCAGGCAAAATTCGAAAGCACTCCGTTTTTTTTTTTTTTTTTACATCCACATGAATTTTTGCCCGCATTTAAACCTGGCGGTTGGAAATTGTGATGTGAAGACAACTATTCAGCATCAGGCTTTTTACGTAAAGTATGTTACTAAGGTCGGTCGTACCATATACATGTGTGTTATATGAAGGCACCCCCAATCCATTGCAGATCAGTCACTGATGAAACCCATTAAGGTGGAAACCAGTCTGGTGATTTTCTGGTTATTGTGATAAAACAGGCATTCCAGCTTGCCACCACACTTGCCCAACCTGCTGTCAATCAGACAGTCAGTTGGCACAGCTTAGCAACCTGCGAAGTGACCCCTTATTGCTTAATCATGGCAATGGTCATACAACATCCCACTAGCAGACATGTAATGGTGGCAGTTACGATGTGAAGAGCACAGATTTGAAAGCGTGGCACTGAATAAGAACTAACTATTATTAATAATAATAACTTGAACACAAATAAGCAGGTAAAATGACGAGTCCGATGATAAAAAAAAAAAAAGGTAAAGGCTATGGAATGCAATGCAAAACCCCACCAAATTACATTAAATGACTGCCACACAGATGGGTCCACAGGTGTCAAACAAATATTGTTGACATAGTGAAGGCAAGAAGTTTTCAGGTTCGTTCGAAGTGACAGTGATGGAAAAATCTGTATTGTCCACTAATGTGAATAATATATTCTTTATTGTTTAAGAGATCATAAATAAAAACTATGGTATCACAAGTGAAACTGCAACACAATTGAAAAGTGGAAGAGCAGTGAAATCGGGGCAATGAAATCAGATTTCTGTGTGGGTTGTTTGGACACCGCAGAGATTCACATTGGCTTGGATTAGTGTTTCCTTCACATTGTTTGAGAGAAAGAGATTCGGCAACACTCTCTAAATGGTCAATAAAGGTATGATAGTTCTGGATCAGAACGGATGCAAGGGGGTATTGTAGAAAGTCCAAAGGTAGATGGTGTAGCTGACAATACCAACAGTTCTATCATAGGTACCGAGAAAAAATAAAAATCACTATGACCACAAATTATGTTTTTTACATATGAGGCTCCCTTAATTCCAGACTAGTTTTGGTGAGGAGTTCACCTTCTTCAGGTGAGGGAGCGTATTTTTATTAAACTTGGGTAAGTATATTTGCAAAAGAGCAGGTACATAATTTCCGGTAATGTTACCTGGTGTGACGTCATAATGATTTATCAAGGTCAATGTGTACAAAAGTCATTGCTGATTTTTAAACAGTTTACTGTGGAGTTCAGTTGTTTCTGATTCATGTCCTCATATGATGTAAGAAAGATTATTATTAAAAAATGGCTTACTCATCATTATGGTAGAAATTCTTTGTGGTGCTTCCTTACGTAATTTATTCCCACAAGTATTCTATTCTGATGCTCAATAAATTAGTGCACAATTTTTTACTGCTGGAGTAGTCCATAATTGCGAGAATTAAATGAAGAAATTACAGAAATTAAAATCCAGTCTAGGGTTGGGTCTTGGGTCTGTTGTTACTCTGGAATGGTGTGGTCAAGTATTCTGGTATCGGGTCGAAAAATAGCTGGGGGTCCTCCGGTCTATCTATCAGGCTCTTCTTCATCTTCATTTCCTGTATGTGAAGAAAGGCGGATTTGTTACTATGGTGAACACGATAAAATTGTTGTACAGGTACATCACACGGCATGGGGTTGGAATTAAGTTGGTAAAGGATTATGTTTTTATGGTCCTTAACAAATTGTTTGGGCGTTATATCTATCTCGCTAGTGCATGGCGTTGGTTTTTGACTGGTATCGTCCGAGTTGCTTAGATCTAGGCCCAAGCCCCGTAACATTTTTTCTTTCCTGATTTACTTGTCGACTTGTTTTTTTGTTGGTAACCTTATGATCGGTAAGCGTAGCTTCCCCTGCTGGTCATATGGGAGCGTCGTCATAGGTATCCCTGAGGCGGTGGTCCAGTTTTTGGCGAACGTCCGGAAGGTTGCTATAGGCGTTTTTTTTTTTCATGCTAATGAGTTGTTTTGGTTTGTCTTTAACTCTTTGTGGTTGGATGGAGTCCAGAACGATGGGTGTGGCTTTGATCCTCTGGTGTTTGGTTCTCATGTGCCCATTGTAATTGTCTGTGCGCTTGCACGATACGCCGCATATAGTACAATTATACCGGCGTGTCGGGTGCTGGTGGTGTCTCGTAATATGTTGTTTTAAGTTTTTCCACTTGGAAAAATCCCTAATATGAGGGCAGAAGTAATTTCCAGGTTATTGTTTTTTACTAAAAAAGAAAAAAAGACCTTATTCAATTCCGAAAACAAAAGGGAGATACTGGTGCAAGTCAATACATGTAGCTTTGTGCATGCCAATAAATTTGCTGACTCAGTCTGAATAATTCAGCACTGAAAGAGTGAAACTACAGTTTTGTTTTCTGTAACAATATTAATTTGGTGCAGTTTAACAGAACATATGATCATCATGGGCCTCTTTATTTTTAAAATCTAGGACCTGACCAGCATGGACATGGACAGATGTCGAGCAATTTTAGAACGTCATAATTGGGACATAGAGGTAAGCATATTATCTTATGGTTTGTTATAGACACCATAGCATGATAATTTATGTCAGGGGTGCAGTGGTTCACCATTAATGGTATGCTTGATGGAAATACAAGACAGTATGATTCTTCAATTTGTGCAATTGTGATGTGCAAGTGATTGGAACAAGGCACTGAATTATGGCTCACTTTGTTACCCCCCAGTTCAATTTTGGAGGCAACAATCAAATGCAGCAAACATGTGAAAATAATGTCCTTGGATACCAATAGAAACAACTTTTTTTTTGGTTTTGTTTTTGTTTTGTTTTTATTCTTTAAAGTTTTTCCTGGAGAATTCCCCAAGTGACATCTAATAAAGTGCACGTTTTGTGTGCTGCCATTGATTTGAGCCTGGGGGGGGGGGGGGTCTGGTCTTTAAATCAGTAATGTCAGAGTACTGTATCATGACACTGGAAATTCACCGAATTTCACTTCTAGCACAAAATCATAAAAATGAGAAGAATATAGTGCAACAGTATTCTAACATACCTTTTTTAGTAGGATCCATGTCCAAAATATTTTACTTTTTTTTTTAGTGCATGAAATGCAAAAAAAAAAGTGACAATTTATACTTCAAAGCTATGGATAAGTACATTCACAGTAATGTGATAGTTCAAATCTGTATTCATTAAAACATGTTGCATTACCTGTGCTGAAAAAAAGTTTTTGATCTGAGCAAATACATGTACATTTACTTTTATTCTAGAAGAAATAGTTTGATACAGAAATTACATCTTCATTAAATGCAAACTATGTGACATTGTATATCATAACATGTAGTGAAAATGAGCAATATTGTAAGCTTAAACAACTATTCTGTTTCATTGTATGTATTATTCAATGGGTACTTGGTTGTGTAGACAGACAGGTTAAAATTGCATATTCCACTGGGAAAAAAAATGTATACATATACATGTACTGGCTCATTAAAAATGTAGTAAGATTAGTCAAGTGTTAAAGATTTAATTGCAACATGAGTTGCTGCTGAAACTGATTACAGTGGGCCCTGTCTCAAGAGGCTGCCCCTAGGTCAAAAGTGGTTTCTCAAAACAGGTGGTCTTTCATTAGAGGTATAAATAATAACATGGAAAAGATAGCACAGTGTTCTAAGAGAGCGGTCTTAAAAAGATGTGCGGCCTCTCATTGGAGGGGCCTCTCAAGACAGGTGCCACTGTAACTGGTTTAACATGTTGATTTGTCATGTTACATGTAACACCTTAAACATATTTGTCAGTAAAACTGCTATGTGTTGATTCTGAGCTTACCCAAGTCAGACGTCCACTTGCCAAAGCCAAGTGAAAATTTCAGAGCACTTCCCCACAGGTAGGAGGCATTCAGACATTTTTGCAAAAAAATATGGATTTTCAATAGATGGACAAGTGATTTAGAGGAGGGAACAAATAAAACATCAAAAGAAATTTCAAAAAGGGTAACAGAGAAGGAGGCAGAGTAGAGCCCTGTCAAGGGTTTCTTGCAAAGATAAATTTAAGGGTGTGCAGTTTATAAGTCAAATTCAAGGATACAAAATTTGTTGAGAGGGAGGCCACAGACTCTCAAAATTGCGAAGCAAACTTTGAAGTTATAACTGCTCTGAAACAACAATTTTAGGGTACACAAGCATACCCTCAGAAAACTTAGTGTACCAAATTTTCCCCTCTGGGAGAAACCTTGCGCTGTGCTTTTCAATAGGCTGCATCAGTTTTGTGTGCCTTTTGTCCAGGGAAAATAAATTTTTGGTCACCTGGGACAAGTGAAAATTTTTTCTTGCTTTTTTTTACATGTAACACAGAACTTCACCTAAATTGAGGTAAAAGTGTTTGTCAGACAAGTGGGGAAAAACCTTAAAATCAACCCCTGCATGATGATGAAATGATTGTCTCATGATTTTGTTTTACTTTGGTCACCAGGTGGCAGTGCAAGACAGGTTCAATGAGGAGGAGGGGAGGTCAGGGCTATTCACAGAGCAACGACAGGAACCAAGGCCGCCCGTGGTACACACAGGTCTTGCTAGTCAGAGGTAAAGAGTCTTTCATTACTTTGCTGAAAATGCCCGCGTCAGTAAATATGCTTACATGATTATTATTTTTAGCCTTCACACAGACAAGTGCTTGTGAGCAGGTTATAGGTCCCTGTTACACAGTTCACACAACAGATACCAACTTTGATTATTTGCATCTGATTTATGATATTGTGTTTTTTTCAGTGTGTTTCACTAAGAAATCATCTCCATTTTGCAATTTGATTTTGCGTTTAAAAAAAAAAAAGAATGGAGGAAGATGATGTAATTATATATTTTTTGGTGTCATTTGGCCCAAAACTGTGACAAATCTGGGTTACGTACATAAATACGACCCTATGCCTCAATATCAGCAGCACTGCTGTCAGAGAGAGGATAATGTCCATCAATTGTAGCTATTAATAATAAATAGCATAGGAAAAGCTTCAAAGTGTTTTCTGTGCAAACAGCTCAGTTGTGCATTATGTCATGTGTGTAGATAGGGGTAGAACTAAAAATTTGGCAAAAACAAAAAAATAAATAAATAAATAAATACATGCATAAGTACAGTGTATCTTTATCATGCCTAAAATCTTGGAGCTCCAGTTTCTATGCTTACCATTATTAGATTTTAGCAGATTATAATTTTGAAATACTGAAGTACCATGATTGGGAAAAGACAATTGGTCTTACAAGTATATTTTACTTTTCTTTCCCTGAATTTTAATTTTTCCAAACTTTTTTTTTCTCGAGAACTTTAGGATATTGGACTTTCTTTGTTGTGAAAATTAGGGTGAAATTTAGATTCTTTCCACATGGCATAAATTGATGCATTTCAGAGTAGGCAGAGGTTGATGTATAATGGGCTTATATACTCCAGTCATTATAATACAGGTACAGATGACAGAATGGTGTGCTCTGTATTAACCCTTTCCCCCTTAAACCGACCAAAACCGACTGGTGGTCAAATGTCGTCTGCTTCAGTGTTTTCAACTAATTGCAACAGTAATGAAAAACAATTTTGACTGAGAATTGCACATGAGCCCTATCAAGATCACGTGCCCCAGGTCAACAACTTTCCTTGGCATGAGTTGGGCACTTAGTGTCCAACTCATGCCAAGGAAAGTTGTTGACTCATGCATCAATTCAAGGGGGAAAGGGTTAATTAAGACTGAGTCAACACCTTCCTTGGCATGATATACAATTCTCAGTCAAATTGTTTTTCGTTGCTGTTGAAATTAGTTGAAAACACTGAAGCAGACGACATTTGACCAACAGGCAGTTTTAGGGGGGCAGGGCGAAGCAGCTGGGAACTAGGTCAGCAGCTTACCTCAGCACCCTCTGCATGTGATCCATTCAGAGCGTAATGGAGAAATCTAATTCGGGAGGGGAGGGGGAGGGGGAGGGGCAGAGACAGAGAGATTCATGGCTTGACCATTTTCTGACTTTCCACAGATTTGCCCTAGAAAACTGCCCACATGACACAGATGCCCCCACCTATCATCATTTATATGGTCGCTTGGAAACAGTAACAGATCTCATAACAGAACATCTAGCTGATATGAACAAAAGTAAAATATCTTACAAGGTACATGTGACTACATCAAATTTTACAAACTATGACTAGGTGTGTGAATTGCGGTAAGGCCAATGTAAACCTGTCTTGATTTCACCTGAGGATGCTGTTTCTGACTTCTTTAACTGTCTCTAATCTATTGTCTCCCCGTTGCAAAGAGAACTGAATATGGGACAGACATTAGTCATTTCCACAAAATCAGGAGTCTTGTTCGGACACCCCAGACAAACAAAACCCCATGTTCACATTTTCATATATTGATTAATAATCCTTTAAAGTTCATAACTGTAGGTCAAATAGTATTGGAGATATGCACAAGACAGGTTTCATGTTGGATGTGGATTGGGTTCTTTCCACAAAGTCAAGGGTATTTTACAGTACAGAGACAGACACAGACAAACAAATCGCAGGTGCACATCTTCATTACATATACTGATTAATAGTCCTTGTGAAGTTTTATAACTGTAGGTAAAATAGTTTAAGGGATAAGCACAACACAAGTTTCATGTCTGATGTGGGATGGACTGTAGTCGTTTTCAGTAAACTAAGAGTGTCGTACAGATACTGACAGAAACACAAATATAACCCAGGTGCACATCTTCATATACTGATTAATAATCCTGAAAAGTTTCACGACTGTAGATCAACTAGTTTTGGGGGTATGCACGACAGGAGTTTCATGTTAGACTAAGAGTGGATGATGGTCATCCCCATTAAGTCAAGGGTCTTGTACAAACATGCGGACCAACAAAACCCAAGGTGCACATTTTCATATACAGATCCTGTCAAGTTTCATAACTGTAGGTCATATAGTTTTAGATATCTACACGTCACAAGTTTCATGTTGGATTTTGGAGGCATGAATGAATGGCCAGATAGACAGAAAAGGGCAAATCTATATGACCCCCTTCCCCAAAGTGGTGGGGGCATAAAAATTGAAAATGTGGGTCATTTGGCCATGTGAAAAGGGAGTGCATTTCTCTGTCAGCTCCCATCTTATAATTATCAGTCTTCATTATATCAAGAGACTTATTTGTTGTATGTAATAATTAAATCTTATGAGTGAAGATTGTCAATATTGGAGTGTGGGCTAAAAATAAGCTTTTTCTCTACAATTGGCTATGGTCAGAGACATCTACAGCATTCGCTTAGGCCTTGAAAAGCCTGGAATTTCACAGTCAAGTCTTGAAAAGTTTGGAAAATCATATTTTTGCATCATTTATGGCTGAAATGTTGTAAGCTCTGTGAGATAATACTGATATTTTTTTTTACATATTGGCCTGATGTAGCCTGGAGTTAGTTTGGAATTTTGGAAAAATCAGTGTGGAAAAGTCTTGAAAAAGTATGAAATTCTATGGCCAGACAGATGTATGAACCATGCATCTATTTTCTCCTTTTTTTTTTCTTACAGAACATATACAGTGGCCAGGCCAAGGCCCCATGGTTTCCTAGGCTGGGGATACTTCATCATTCTTTTTCCATTTAGATTTGTATATACTACAGTGTTGGATCTGTTGAGATTTGCATGTAAGTATACCAGGAGAATATAGCTTACATTAATTGTACGGATTCACTGTGATATTTCAGTCAGTTTTGTAGTTGTATACTTCATATAATCCCGGAAGTTATCACCAAGGCTGTTCTGCTGTAAGTTCAGTTCATTGAGTGCTGATGCTACTTTGTACATTTTGAATCTTACCTTATCGAGATGTTTTTTGTAAAAGTAATGTACCTGGTCAGAGACCAGTCTAGGCTTTCAGAATCTTGAGTCAAAATGAGAAGTACATGTTTTTGCAAAAGTAACGTATACCCTGTCACACCTCTTTAAAATGCATGTGTAAGTAGTTTGGCCATTTACATATTTTTTTTATCCAAATGGAAGAGGCCATTAGCATTTGACTGGCAGGATAATGGTACCAGTAGTGCCCGCTTTACCACCCATGCTGTACTGGTATGAGTACCAGTGGTGCCCACTTGACCATCCTGCTGCACTCGTATGAGTACCAGTGGTGCCCACTTGACCATCCATGCTGTACTCGTATGAGTACAAGTGGTGCCCACTTGACCACCCATGCTGTACTCGTATGAGTACCAGTGGTGCCGCTTGACCACCCATGCTGTACTCGTATGAGTACCAGTGGTGCAGGCTTGACTGCCCATGCTGTACTCGCTTGACCATCCATGCTGTACTCGTATGAGCACCAGTGATGCCCGCATGACTACCCATGCTGTACTCATATGAGTACCAGTGCTGCCCACTTGACTGCCCATGCTGTACTCGCTTGACCACCCATGCTGTACTTGTATGAGTAGGACTCAAAATATTTAATTTTGACAAAGCTATTGACCTGGGGCAAAAAATGCTGATCTATAGGTCTCATGTAAAACTGGTGTGTAAATTGTATAACATTACCATTGAAAGTGGTCCAAAACAAGGAATCAGATAGCATTGGGGCAGCTTCCCATTTTAGTTGGCTTTGTGGTCAGTGGTCATACATGCTACAGGTGATGTATTTTTCACATGGATCATAGATACATGTATACCATATGTAGGAAATGTAGAGAGCATGAGCTTGATGTTCGAATTATGTCTTGATTATTATACAGTAGCATTATTTTTACGTAATGAAGGGTAATAAATTTGGAATACAGTGGTCCCTCTCTAATAAGGCCTTCTCTACAAAGACCAGTTCCGTATCTCCTGAAAGTGCTATTGCCGTTGTGTTGTCCCTCTCAAGGGAGGCCACCCCTCTAATGTGGCCATTTTTTTATTGTACTTGGGGTGGCCTTTAATATTATAGGGTTACCACTGTATATACATTGTACATATCTTAAGCGTTTTGAGTCTACAAATGAGAGGTATCAAGGGGGCGGGGTGCCAAAAGGGTATGATGTGTATAGCACCGAACTCTGTCTTGGAAGATGGTCTCTGAAGACACACCACTATTGTAATGACCCTTCAGATGAAATCAGTATCAAGTTAATTTGTTTTAATTTTTGCCAATGAATGTGTCAGTGTTTTTTTTTCGTGTTGCTTACAGATCGACTGCTACGTCCAGATCCAAGAAGATGTAAGTCCTTCACCAAAATGGTCATGGCTGTGTGTGTGTAAGATAGTAGAGAGTATAACAGTAATGCTCTATGCCTGCATAGATATGATGACAGCAAAATGATGTACACTACAGTTGTCCCTCCTTTGAAAGACCACTCCTTTGGGAGACCACCTCCTTTGAGAGACCATAGGTGTCAGGTCTTTCTGTAGTACTTTCCATGTTATTTATACCTCCTATGAGGGACCACCTGCTTTATGTTACCACCTTTTGGATGGCAGTAGGGGCGGTCTCTCAAAGGAGGGACTACTGTACTCATGTTAAGCGTACCCCCCCCCCCCATTTTTTTCAAAGAAAGAACCCCCAAAATATCCCATACAAGTATTATTTATCATTGTACTCAGGATGTACGTTTTTTAGCTTTTGTGGGTGAAGTTTTGTTTATAGCGCACTGTGCGCTCAATAAGATGAATATGAATGTGATTGAAATTTTGAAATTCCCTTAATTAGCTTAATTTTAAAAGTTAAAACTTCAATGTATTGTTCGTTGTAAATACCTTTAACATAAATGTCTATGTGGAAGTTATAGTGGTAACTCTATCTGGAATAATTTTAAAGATATTAACACTTTAATCTTTGATTAACCCATACTAGCATAATTGTGAAGACCGACTCATGTCATATATTTATGGGATGCACCTTCATCACAAAACTACAAACAAAAGTTGGAACTGCATGTCATTCCTTAATACTTTTGAAGGTGGATGAAGACACTGAAATTATTTTAAAACATACTTCTCCTGGATGTGGGCATACACATGAAGAGAGGCCTTTGACAAACGCAATGTGCCAAATATTTTGCTGAAAGTGTGTGAAAGTTTAAAAGTGCTTGAACAGAATTCTGGAATTGTTTCAAATGATTACCACGTAATGTGCAGGTGTTTTCAAACACCAACCACACAACATAAGTGTGCATGACTGTTATTTTAGGTGGGCAAAACTGTAAATGCACTGGAATCGTCACATAAGGGACTGAAAAAATGTGGTCTTAAAAGTAGGGAATGGTCTCAATAGAAGATAGAATTTAAGTATAAAGAAGATGGGGCTGTAAATTGATCTTAACCCTTAAAGCACTGATTTAAGATTGAGTCAACAGCTTTTTGCTTTAGATTAGGCTTGCTGGTGTCTGAATGAAAGGTATCTTCGTGAGGAATTTGAATCTTTTAACCGTTATATGTTTAACAGTAATGAGAAACGACTATAGCTGTGATAAGCATTTTAAGGGTTAATATAGAAATGTCTTTTACGGAGGTGGTCTTAACCCTGTCCTGGTCAGAGTAACACCAAGTCAACAGCTTTCATTGGCATAGGTTGGGTTCATTGTCCATAGCCCACACCAGTGAAAACTGTTGACCAATGAGGTGCATTGATGATAGGTCTTATTTACAGTCCCTTGCAAAAATGTTTTTTGTTACTGTGAAATTTAATTTCAACGAGTAAAGCAGATGACACTTTACATCCTGTCACTTTTAAGTGGCAAAGTGGTAATAGAGATTCTGTTTTACATGTATATAGGAAAATCAGGGTCTGGTGTGCCACATTTTGTACTGAGTCAACAGCTTTCCTTGATATGCTTTGGTCACAGTGAACCCAAAGCATGCTAAGGAAAACTGTTGACCTGGACTAGTATATTTAATGTAACAGCAGGCATGCTGCTACTTGAGTGAAAGGTCTTTTTATAAGGAACATGAACCAAGCACTCTTATTATAATTAAGAGCAGTTTGTTTTTCAGTTGCTCAATTATAGTCGTACTTGGCACTGAAAGGGTTGATTATTGTTCTCAATGTAGATTTCTGAAACAAATGTAAATATGAATATGGCCGAAGTGTTGGCTACAGATGATCCACACATAACAGTTAGTGGAATACTTGAAAGTTAAATTGAGGGTGCTTTTCTTTTATATTCAGATGTAACAGACCCCTTGGGTGATGTAATGTCATTTATCCGCCAATATGAAGAGAAATATGGTGCTCAGCATCCCACATTTTACCAAGGAACATACAGCCAGGTATGTACTGTGCATATGAGATAGCTTATAAATTTACCATAATTATTATCGCTTTGACGTGCCCCTGCCCTCTTAAGCACCAATCCCATTTTGCTGGCATGGAAATTCTGAAATATTGGAAAGTAACATGTTTGAGTTATGATATACCAATCGATACAGCCATGGAGGAATATTTATTCCTCCATGATACAGCTAAAATATTCCAAATTTAGGTCTGTGAGGGAGGCTCAGTGTATTGCGATTAAATTTCCTGTGTGATATGGTAATTTATAGCTCAGCTGATTTGTCAGCTGAGCTTGTGAGAGGCATGTGTCCATCATTGGTCAACAATGCACAGAATCAAATTCTCAAGCACTGGGGGGTCAGAAACTCTTCAAATTAGGTCAGGATGTACTTTGAGCAGGTCTCTGCCAAGTTTTTCCATTGAATGTGTCCATGAATTCCGAAGTGTTTTCACCTCTGCTGAGCTAACAGTAGGCTTGTGCATTCATAGGGCGTTAACTCATGAAAATTTTGAAAGGCCAGGCTCAAGTTAAGTCATTCCATACTGTGGTCACAGGCCTTGGTCAGTGGTTCTAGCACTACCTAGCAAGTCATGCTGCAGCTGCGCTTGGGGCAGCTGCAGCATGACTTGCCAGGCAGTGCCAGAACCACTGACTTAAGACTATAGGCATGTTGGTACTTGAACAGAAATAAAATATTATTCATCTCATGATATTAAGCATAGTCAAAAATGACAAAACAAGTGATTTTCGACCAAACATGATGAATACGAATTGAATAAGAGCTCCCAAAATATAGAATGTGAACCAATTTGTATCTTATGATGACAAAGTGTATAGGAATATCAGTTAGTGGCATGAGGCCACATGCAAGTTTATCTCTTGCACAGTGGTACCTGCCAAACAGACCATCTCCCACCTATGACTGTATGCTTTTATAAAGTGACTCTGTAAGAAACTTGATTTTATTTGTCTGTTAAATTTACTTGCATATAAAGACTGATTGCAATATAAGATATTAACCTTTTACTGGCAGTTTTGGTGGTCATAAATGTAAGGCATAGCTAGACATGGATTGTGCTGGAGAATGGACAACAAAGTGGTCTTTTATTACAAAATGTATTCACAGAGTGGCACCTGCTAGTTATCATGTTTATGCCCTGCTACCAGCAAAAGTGGTGTTGTGGTGCAGATGGTCTTAGAATTAAGGTAAACTTTACAAAGAAGTGTAAAGTGGGACTGAACTGTGGTCCTAAAATGATGTGTGGTCCTCACTAGAGGTGGTATATGTAGCAGGTGCCACTGGAACGCTGTAAATGTATTGTATTTTGAAGGACTGTTCCTAGCTGCTTATTTCACAGCTGGTTAAAAAAACAAAATGGAAAAATATTGAGTTAAAATAGGTTAATGAGTGTTCAAAATTGCCACTTTAAAACTTTGGTAAATTGTGGAAATGATGCACTTTGGTAAATAGTGTAAATGATGCAAGATGTTAAATTTTAAAATAAGTGCATTCAACGTAACATAGAAAAAATTCCACAGAATTATACAACCCTTCCTTGAATTGAGACTGAGTAAAGTGTTCTTTGGCGTGGGTCAAGTGCGAGTCACCCAACCCATACTGAGGAAAGCTGTTGACCTGAGGCATGTGATAGGTGTCCTCTTCAGTTCTCATTCAAATTGTTTTTCGTCACTGTTGGATTTGGTCAAAAAACACCAAATCAGGCCACATTTGACCACCAGCCAGTTTTGGCCGGTTTAAAGCAAGAGAATTAAAACTGTATCATGCTAATGGTGGTGTCCCTTCTGTTTGACAGGCGCTGACAGATGCCAAGAGAGAGCTGCGTTTCTTGCTGGTATACCTACATGGGGAGGATCATCAAGACACACCAGGCTTCTGTAGGTAAGTATATCAGCTGTGGCAACATGTTTTTGTTTTATAGGGAGTACACAGACATAATCTTGCCGTGTCACTGTTCTGATGAAACGTTGTATTGACCCTTTCAGTGCAAATCTGTACAAAGTCTTCCTCATCAGAACAATAATGATTCCAGATTAAAATTCCAGATTTAGATTTGTAATAAAAGAACTTTCATCACATTCAGGTAGTAGTGGATGCAGTGAAACCCGTGTTGAGAGGCCACTGCTAAGGATGACCGAATTGTGGTCTTCTAAGACAGGTGGTCTTTCTATGAGGTATGGATAACAGAGAAAGTTATCGTGGAAAGTATTTTGGAATGGTGGTCCTTTAAAGCAGGTGACTGAAGACAGGGATCACTTGACTGAAGAGAAAGAAAAAGGGTGTCTATCAACAGCTTTCCTCATCAATAAAGAAAGCTGCTGACTCAGATCTAAATCCAGCACCAAAAGCGTGTAAGTTAAGCCCTTTTGAATACAAAATACCTGCCTCAGAGAAGGCCAGGAGACAGCAGGTGTTCTAGTGAGACCTTCAATGCCAGACATAATGGCTACTGCTGATGGGGAATTTCACATGTTTAACCAACAGAATATACACATGTTCATAAGATTTGGAATGAGAATGAAATGTGAGAGGCTCTTTGATGATACTTTTCCTAGTAACCCTTCTCCCTGTGAACTAAGATGCGAGTTCAAGACTGAGTCAATAGCTTTCTTTAACATGGGTTGGTCATGCCAAAGAAACCTCTTGATCTGGGGCAATGTCTCTTGACAGGTTTCATCTACAATTTTCAATCCCTTTTTTTTCTTTTTTTTTTTTTTTTTAAATTTTGAAATCAGTTAAACAGATTGAAGCAAATGACATTTGACTGCATGAGAGTGGGAAGGGGAAAGGGTTATTACAGTTACCAACATTCTTGTGCATATGTTTCATTGAGTGTGGAAAATGAAAATTTGTAACAGCAAAACCTCCCTCTGCACACAAAATAATTGTAAACTGGATTCACAACAAGAAAGTGATGTAAAGACATTTTGAATTGTAAATTTCCAAAAATAGTCTTGTATAAAAAACATTTAAAATCTGTATGTGTGTCTTTTTTTCATTTTGCAGGAGCACATTAAGCAGTATGGAGGTGGCAGAATTTATCAACACTAATATGCTGTTCTGGGCATGTAGCACAAACAGCCCCGAGGGCTACAGAGGTAATTTGAAACTTCTTAACTGAGAAAAGCATTCGAAGTGCCTTCAACCCTTCATTTTGGTGCCAATGCATGATGGTAGATTTGGAAGGTAATTTTGGATAGCTTATGTATGGTGCATTTGTGAGAGTATAAGTATACTTCATGTAAGTGCAGCTTAGGTTTACCTGTCCTTTATTCCCTAAACATTGTGATAGACTAGCATATAGCATTTATATATATATTTCACAAGACATTGAGGGCTATAAAGGTAGGTAAACAGAGGCTGTACATTTACTTAATTGTGTGTGTTTACACTTCGTACATTTCACTGTTTTGGCCATCGTACCTGTTAAACATGTTTGAATACTATGTCATTGTGTAAATATTTTCAAGTACGTGTCATCAGTGAAATGAGCAGAAATAAAAAAAAACAGTGAAATTGAGTGAATTTGCCCTACAAAAATGTACGTTTGATGCTGTGGCAAACTGTAGGACCAAGAACTGTCCATAAACTTTCATAATAAAGCAGACTTTTTTGATACCAGGTTGATCAAGGTGTCTGTCAGAGGTACTTGCTTGGTCATTCTCCAGCCTCCCTTGTTCTTAGTTGAGAAGCGTGCCATTGCTTTGATGAATTTATAACACAAATTGACAGGCTCCCCAAATTTGGAGCCTGTATAATGAACTGAAGCAATCAGTTGGTATTGTGATTACATATCCTTCCAACCCCCAACCAATATCTGGTCACAGGGTGAACTTTGTCAATTGCATGGGATTTATTTTGGGGCTTTTTGTTCCTAATTACGTTTACTATTTCCCAAAATTGACATGTCAAACTAACATTGTACATGAGAAGAGCCTGTGTGTACACATATTTTTTTCCTATTCATATAGTGTCTGTGAAGAAGTACAGTCAGTCATTACTTTTTATCACTGTATGTACAGGTTAACTCATTGCACCCTGATAGAGGACTGAGTCAACAGCTTTCCTTGGCACGCTCTGGGCGCATTGCGCCCAGAGCGTGCCAAGGAAAGCTGTTGACCATGGGCATATAATTTGGAATGATCTTCCTTGCAAGTTTCATCCAAAATTTTGAAAAATAATCCCTAAATTAGTAAAATACAATTAACAGACGACATTAAGATATTAGTGGGAAAAAGTGTCATTAGGGTGGAATGAGTTAAAGGCTGTCATTTGAGACTGTACCAGTTTGCCTGTGACAAAACTAAAGGCTACCATTAAGCGTTTTCTGCATTTTGTTTTTTATTCAGTATCTCAAGCACTGAGGGAAAATACGTATCCATTCCTAGCTGTCATAGTACTACGAGAGAACCGCATGACTGTTGTAGCTCGCATGGAGGGCCCCATCGGTGAGTAACACAGTGAAGTTGCAGGGCTGGGTACAACTGAACTTGTTATTAAATACGTGAAGTTTTATGCGTGCATGTAGCACAGTGCCTGTCCACTGACTCATGTACATCAACAAAGTGCAGTATATTTGTGTACAGAAGGGCGCCATCTGGTGACCAAAGCGAGAGCCCAGATTAGATGACATGGGCAGGAGGCACTCCCATCATTCCTTGACATGGTCTTGTCTACACATTGTGAGAACGGGGAACCAGCTTACTAAAAGCCATGTGCAGGTCAAACATTTCATCAGCTTCAAATGTATGAATACAAAAATAAATGAATAAATAGATAGATAAATAAATCAATAGATGAATGAATGAATAAATAAACAAAGAAATAAACAAACTTATTAAAAAATATAACATGACTTCCCCTAGAGGGGCCTGACTGATGTAGAAAGTTGACTTTCTTACAGTCACGTATGAATATAATGTGGCTGTCAGAGTAGGCTACATGTAGATTGCATGGGTGATAAGGGAGTGTGCACAAGTATGCTTCCTGGCATGATTTTCCACTATGGACATATATTTTTTCCATCCTTTAATCATGAATTTCATTCGTATCTTGTTCTGTCATACAGATTTGTTCCATTCAAACATTTTATTAAAATTGAAAGTGCAAAATTTTGTTGAAAACATCAATAATGATGTGATGCACAGGAGACAAGATCCAACAACACATTGTGTTAACGCAAATCTTGGCTTAATATTTTTGTGGCTTTCTGCTCATCTGTCCTGGTGACAGGGCAGTGACTGATCTGCATATTTTCTTGTGTTCCATGAAGAATTTTCACACCTGCTTTTATCTGTGTCTAGATTTGTTTGACTGAAATCTTATGAGAGAATATGGTGTGAAAATGTAGCAATCTTGTCCAATAATCTTTGCTTGAATATGAATTTTTTCCAACGTTGCGGACATAAGACATGCACACGGCATGGGCAAAAATTGAGTTTGATTGGACAGTCAGCTGAATGTGATCAAAGGGATTTATAATGAGGTAAAATGACATCTCCATTCCTGTTCTGGGCAATTTTTGTAGGGATAACCCAGGAATATTTTTTTTCCTAGCCAATAAGATAGCTTGTTACATAAAAGACAAAGTTTGATTTTTATCCATTTAATGGGAAGATACTTTTTTTACCACAAAATCAAAATAGCCGTCTGCAAGTATTGAAGTTTGCCTTTAATGAAAATGCACACGCTTGCAGGTAAACATTGTTATTGCAGGCCAGAGGGAAGCTGATGAAGGTTGGCTTGCGTTGTGTGCGGTGTGAATTGACAACAATGGCAAATGATGTTCAAATATTTATTGATATGCTCCCATCAGTAAGAAGTTTTTAGATGTATTTTGGTGATGGAGCTTAAAATTTGGCCTTATAATATTATTGTTCAGTGATGAAGGACAGTGTACAATAAGTTGGAAGATTTTATTGTTTAATCTCAATTATTTGCTTGCATGCTCAGATAGTAGGTACATAATGTACCAACCAGTTATGATAGAGTTTACTGAATTTTAGGCATTGGGTTTTTTACCTCTGTATTTCTTTCTTTTTTTTTTTTTTTTGGTTCACTTTGGCATAATGGCATCAAATGTACTGTATCAGACGCTCGGAAGTGCTGATTCTATAGGTTTTAGGCATTGTTTTATCTTCTATGCTTAACTGCTGTGCAGTTGTCACTTTTTCAGGATCCTCCCCATTGGGGGACCCTTTCTGTTTTCAGGATGATCTGATTAGATATTGGCATCATCATGACTTAATTTGAGCAAATGGCAGCCTAATTACATGTTTGTTAGGGCCAGTTACCACGATATCTCCAGAATGCTTCCATGTATTTTGTTCACATTTTGCAGTATAATTGTCTTACATGACAGTATGAACTGATTAGAATTTGGTGTCACCAGCAGCTGATTTGAGCAAATGGCAGCTTAATTAGATGTTTGTTAGGGCTTGTTACCATATCTCCAGAATGCCTCCATGTATTATGCTCTTATTAAATTTTGATAGGAATAATTAAGGGTCTGCCCCTTGGGGGATCCTCCATTTTTTGGGGTTGTCTGTCCCTCCAGGTGTCCATCTGGATTTCCGTCCGTCCGGATGTGCGCATTCTCGTTGCCACGATATCTACAGAATGCCTCCATCTTTTTCCTCAAATTTGGCAATATGCTTGTCATACCTGGCAAGATGAACTGATTAGATTTTGGTATCACCATGACCTAATTTGAGTAAATGGCAGACCCATCAGTCAACACTTTGCGTTGAAGGTATGTCTTGTTTTTCATGAATTCAGTGTGGACTTATTTTGTTATGTTGACCAGGTGGGGAAGACTTGGTGAGAAGACTAGGGCGTGCAATGGCAGATAATGAAACCTCCCTTATAGCAGCACGAGCAGAACGGTGAGTAGAGAATTTTTTTACCCACAATGCTTCATCTAAACCTTTTCTGTTTAAAAGAACCTTGAGGAAAAATAATTGGGTGCAGAGAAATTAATGAATTATATTTTACATTGGTCAGTTGTAGAGAAAAAATTATATGTTACGATTAAAAAAAGGAAATATTATCCTATATATCTAGAAATTGATAGGAACTGGCTGTTCACGATTTGCAAGAGCCCTTCTTGTGAGCCAGATTCTTCAATTTGTCCCTCCTATGGATTTTTCAGTGTGTTTGTGATAGTTCTTTTTCCTTCTTAGATACCATGTTATCTGGAAGAATAAAAGTATTACTTTCACAGGTGCTTGTGCAGTAGTTTAGATCCTTCTATCAACATATGCTTCCCCCTCCCCCCCAAAAAAAGGAAAAAAGAAGAAAGAAAGAAATTAAAAATTTGTAAGCACGTTCAATCATAAATCGGTATTAATTTGGATGCTTTTCAGTGATATACATTTACATGTATTTGAAATAAAAGTGCAAAAATGCAATATGGGCCTGCATCATGTTACATAAAACAATTCCTGAGGAACTTAAAACAGTTTAGCCGGTGCGAGTCTCACATTTAGCATCAGGTAAAGGTAAATTTAATAAACATTAACCCTTTCCAGGTCAGAATAAAATTTGTCGTGAATGGCTTTTACTTGATGCAGATTGGGTCCATAGATGCCCAGCCAGCATTGAACAAAGCTGTTGACCCCAGGCATGAATGTTCGGCCAAAACTATTTGCTGTTAAGTTAAAAATTAATGAAAAACCTCGAAGCAGAGGACAGTGTACATGTACATCCAGGCACTGTAAATTGCTTATATTTCGCTGTATTTTTATTTTCGCTTATTTCGCTGATGGAACAAAATCATGAAAATAAATACACAGGGAAATAGTATTTTTACATTGTTTGAATAGGAAACTGTCCAAAATAGTGAAATCAAAACTGTGGTGAATTGTCAAAAATACAAAAGCTGTGAAATTTGAACATATGAAATAAAGCAATTTACAGTACTTTCAGATGTATGAGTGAGCAAGAGTTCGTCAGGTGTGATCTCACTGCATTACCAAAGGTTTGGATCCAACGAGCTAAATTTAAAGGTTACATGTACGTATATATTGGCTGCTTGTAGAGAAGAGAGGAATTTTAACCAGACTCTGAGAGAACAGCAGGACTTAGCCTATCAAGAATCTCTGCGGGCAGATCAAGAGAAGGTAAAATATTTACAGTTATAAAATCATTGGAAGTGGTAAGCCATAGAGATGTAAGAAGGTCATGTGACTAGTCTTCATTGTAGGATGCGGGCCCAGCCTCATAGTATCAAAGAGACAATGTACACACATAACATTTTCAAGCTTAGACCAAGCCTGTTGCACTGCAATCCAGCATGGAGGATTTGAATTCGTTGACATTTAGCAACATTTTGTGTGTCATGATGTTGTATTTCAAGAGGAGACATATCTCATGAATATATCAAAACATGGCCGCACTTTACAGAAAGAATTGTATCATCAGAAAGAGGAGCTTGGGCCTTAACAGGCCTTCACCGGTCTTCTGCCTGTGGATACAATCCTCTCTGTCAGGCTACAGCGTGTTTTCATCTTTTAGTATGCGTGCATGCATTCTAGCTGATGCTTTCCAAATGAATTCCAAATGCGTTCAGTGGAAGCAAAGTGTACATCAAATGTGTTGCAAAACATTTCGCATCAACATCTAGAGAAAAGATTGAGCACTTTGGCATGATTTGTGCAATATTCCAAATGCAGTATATCATGAACCTCTTCTCTTTTCACAATACAAGAGAATCATAAGCCTGTTGTGCAGTGTGTCACTTAATTATTTGAATGGTGACACCTGTGACCCACTGTCTGCCCTGCGACAACCTACTTGTGTAAAACATATTTTTGTTGACCCCATTGCAAAACCACATGTAATTTATGAAACTGTCTTGCGGTTGCAGCGAGATAGTTTGGTGTGTTACATGGTGTGCTGTGACCCCCAAGCTTTCTTTTGTGTATGACTTGGTTTGGCATTAGACGTGACCCAACAGTTGTGTGCATAGCAGGTACAGCCACAGTATGTATGTAAACTACAGCCTGAAAGAACATGTATTTTGAAACCGAACCGGGTACTCGGTACTCGGTACACATTACCGATCCCGAACCGGGCACCATTCGGGTTCGGTATCTGCAGTTCAAACATGTCATAAATAAACTTAGACATCCTAGAATGCTCATTTAAAGCTTCATCTAAACAGGTTTTTGTAGCTGTTACCCTTTTGCACTGGGACATTACTATTGTTAATGTAATTCAGGCGATTAATGCAACCCATGTGACGTATTTAATTGCAAAGTAGCGTTTGTTGCATTGTTTAAGGTGTATACAAGTATGAAAAGTAACCTCAGTGACCTTCTCATTTAGCTTTATTGCCAACATTGACAGTGATAACCGAACCCAAAGATTTAGTGACTGCAAAAGCCGAACCCGAGCCGGGCTTCATTCCTGAAAACCTGGTAAGCTTGGGTTCGGTTGTTCGGGTTCGGTCAGGCTCTAATGTAAACATGTGCAAGCAGGGCAACAATGTGGGTATTTCTGCCCAAGTATGTTCACAAGTACAAGTATACTCAAGTTCAGCACTTTGAATTTAAGTGCAGTACCACCTGCTGTGTGCAGCCGCCACCATGAGAGATCACCTGCTGTTTGTGGCCACATTTGTCTAGCCGCTTAGAGTAAATTCTTTGTTAATTTAACTAGGGTGACAAGTAGGGTGTGTGTGGCCACCATTTGTGGTAGAAACAGTGACCGCATACAGCAGGTATCATTATAGCTCTCATTCAGTGTATGCAAGGTCAGGTGAGTGCAGGACAACCATGGTCGTCTTGTTATATCTTAGCAATAAAAGGTATCTTTATTTGTGGATTAACTGCTCAGACACAGAACAATCATGGTCTTCTTGTTATATCTTAGCTATAAAAGGTGTCTTTATTCATGGATTAACTGGGCACAGGTCAATCATGGTCTTCTTGTAATATCTTTAGGTATGAAAGGTGACTTTATTCATGGATTAACTTGGCGCAAGTCAATCATGGCCTTCTTGTTATATTTTAGCTATAAAAGGTGTCTTTATTCAAGGATTAATTCTTACAGTGCAACATTTTAGACCGAGTCAACAGCTCTCCATGGCACACTTTGGGCACAATGTTTGCTTGAAGGAAAGGTCTCTTTACAGGAAACATGAGTCCAGCATCCTGATCACATGTATAATTCAGAGCGGGTCATTGTTAGGAAGTTTGACTTTAGTAGCAGTTGGCAGTGAAACACACTGGACAGTGCTGTAGTTGATTTGTACATGTACATACATGAAATACTGTGGTACATAAGCACATGTGCATGAAACATTTGAAATGTGTTTGGACAAGATGTTCCAAAAAATTTCAAAATTCATTTGTCAAGGTGTGACACATGACACACTGGAATTGCTTTAAATTTGTATGTGTGTATGCATGTGCAATATGTAGACATGCATATTTGGCATTATAAGTGTGTTTGGACAAACTGTTCGAGGGTCTTTCAGAAAGTACTTTTTACAGGTTAGCTTACACAGAGTAAAGAGTTTGGACTGCGGAATAGTGTAATGACTACTAGGAAGTGGTTCTGGACCATAAGACTCAAATACAATACATGGATGGAAATGTTTGAAATGCAAAATCTGAATGGCTTGCAAACCAAAAGCAGACACATTTAACTCATTCCATACTATGGTCACAGGCCTTGGTCAGTGGTTCTGGCACTGCCTGGCAAGTCATGCTGCAGCTGCCCTTGCGGCAGCTGCAGCATGACTTGCCAGGCAGTGCCAGAACCACTGACTCAAGACTATAGGCATGTTGGTACTTGAATGAAAGCTCTTGTCATGAAGAATTTAAATATGCAATTGTCGTCTTAAATCTGGGTAAAAAGACAGGAAAATGAGGGACTGGTATGGAATGAGAGAAAGCTTTTCAAAGATGTGTCAGCCGCAGATGGCAGGTACTGTACATGTATTTTTACAGAGAAGATTGATCTGGCTGTCAAGTGCACAAGGTGGCAGTAATAGTAGAGTATGTTGCATATTGATTTTTAGCATTCAAAGATATGAACCCCAGCTTGGCTGTCGATCCAGGCCTTTTCTTACACTATCAAAATTGGATGTCTTCACATTGTTCAAAAAACCGCCTTGTTACGATGCCCGGCTTCTGAATATTAGCAGAACTCCACAAAGAATGACAACAAGGATATAACTTTAACAATAACAGTATATTAACAATCAGAATCAGTACAAAGTAGGTCAACTTATATGTATCTCTGCGGGTATTTCAGTAGTTAAACAGCCTTAGGTAAATTGTAATCCCTGGTGAGATTACCCACAGGTACTGTCCCACAGTTGTAAGTTATATGACAGGTGCCAAATGATCTGGTACAAATCCCACAGAGGTATGGTTTGGGTCCAATGTGGTACTGAAAGGTGTGGTGCTGATCCAAATCCCACAGAGGTGCAGTTTGGTTCCAGTGTGGTACAATTAACACCAGATATACAAGTCCAGTCAAAGATACTGTCCACACTCCACAGGCACAATGTAAAAATGGGTATCTATCAAACTGGCAATAACAATGGCTCACAGTCCCACTGGCTTGTCGTCTCACAGCTTCTGTCAGATCTTTTCAAAATTCTCTCCCCAGTCAGGAAAATAGCTGCTTTATATATATAGACAGAGAAATCTCACCATTATTCCAGAGTTTTCCTATTAGTCACACATCTCAGTGCATTGAGTGACACCTGTCTCTGATCTTTCTAGGTCACCTCCGAAATATGTACAGACAGCACAATAAAATGAGTCACATGAATATAGGTCAACACTTTGTTTACAGGCTGCCTGAGAGTCACCCCAACAAAGCAGGCTAACTCTGTGACCTGGTACACACTCAATGAGTACAGTGACCTCTAAAATCAAAACAAGCAGGCGGACCCACACTCATAGCAATCCTAAGTTTCAATACAATTTTTTTCCACCTTGCCATGAGAAGTGAAAAAAAACTTCTACCATGGATGTTCCTTAAAAAACCCAGACTGAGGTCTTATACTAGATGCAGCATCAGTGAGACATAATTGGAGACATTCATATGTAACTGCGATCCTGCTCACTTCCTGTGTGGCTGAGGCAACAGACTGATGCTTCCACCATGATCAGGGCAGATTTGTATTATATAGTACATAAACATCTATAAATAACACTTTTTCAACCAAAACAGAGCCCGTTTCTAATCAACTTAGGCATCCTTTATGTTTCAAATGTATGTAAATACATTTTCTTAATATTGTTGTGTGTTTGTGTTGTTCATTTTGTTGAGAAAGTGCTTTTGACCATGCTAAATACATGGATCTGCCCTGATGCAGGTGGCTCCCTCTTTTGCTCAATAGGTGTTGGAGTAGGACCCCATTTAGATATGAATACATCCTACTCATAGTACATTATGTGTATGTTATTATTCATTTTTTTTTTCCAGGAAAAAAAGAAACGAGAAGAACGGGAAAGACAAGAGAGAGAAAAACAGGAGGCCATTGAGAGACAGCAAGAAGAGGAGAGGAAGCTGGAGGTATGTAGGAGGAACAGGTCCATTGAAGCATTTTACTTTGTGTGTGGCCAGTTAACCCTTTCCCCCTCAAACCGGCTGGTGGTCAAATGTCGTCTGCTTCAGTGTATTCTATTAATTTCAACAGTTATGAAAAACAATTTGACTGAGAAATGTACATGAGACTTATCAAGATTACATGCCCCAGGTCAATAGCTTTCCTTGGCATGGGTTGGGCACTAAGTGCCCAACCCATGCCAAGGAAAGCTGTCGACTCAGTCTTAATTCAAGGGGGAAAGGGTTAATACAGCCACACACATTTACATCAGAACACCTGTCTCCACAGGTACATGTAACTTTGTCAAACTGACTTCTGTCTCACAAAATGGTTTAATGGCATCATACCTTAGATGCCACGGTAGAAATAACTAAAGGTGGAAGGACATATTTAAGAAAATGATGTTTATGCTAAAGATGGCCTTTAGTTTCATTGCATATACTGTAAATTACTTTATTTTTGCATGTATAAATTTTCACTGTTTTTGACATAATTCCCATTTAAACAATGTTAAATACTATTTCACTGTGTTTTTATTTTCACTGTTTTGTGCCATCAGCACAATGAGCAAAAATAAGAATTCAGTGAAATTAAAGCAATTTACAGTAAATCTGAAATTTATCGCTCTGTCTCCATATACTTGTATATAGATACATTGTATATTTGCCAACTTTGACATTTCAGGAGTTAGCATTGCGTAAGGAAGAGTTACGGAAAACAATTCCAGATGAGCCTGCAGCTGACGATCCTGATGCCATACGAGTCAGCCTCAAGCTCCCTAATGGCTCACGGTTGCAAAGAACGTTCCGTAGGAGTGAATCCCTGAAGGTACAAAAACTTATTTGACATACAGCATTGAGTCTTAACCCTCTTATGACTGAGTCATGAACTTTCCTCCCTGCACCTGGCACAGAGTGCATTAAGGAAAGCTGTGGAGTAATTGCCTAATTTCCTTCTTCAGAAAAAACCCAAGTAGCTTTAAAAAGCTCTATATATTGAAAGTCAGGTTCTTTTGTTTTTGTATTTTTTTTTTTTTTTTTTTTTGAACTGAGCTCAGTTACTGAGTGTGATGAGAGATGTTCCCAGCTTTTAATCCCCTTATTGAACCAAGTGTACCAAGAATTTTAAACTGAGGCCTGTCCAATAATGAAGATACCACTCAACCTAGCTGCAGTGTACCTTTCCAGCTTGCTGATGTTCTGGTGAAGTGATTCTAAGTTTATAAACCTTGATACATTCTACATGTTCTAGGCAAAGCACATGCCAAAATTCATGTTAAAAAAAAAAAAAAGAAGTCCGTTAGTGGAAATGGAAGATTTTTTTTAATTTGGCCTTACAAACAAACACGGCCCGGGCATGGTTTTCCATTATGTGTGTATGTTTTTGCCAACCTTCAGTCATAAATTTCATTTCTCTCTTATTTTGTTGTACAGATTTTTTCCTTTCCAACATTTTCGGAAAATTAAAACAACAAACTTTGGTTAAAAACATCGTGATGTTACGTGTCTGAGACAGGATCAACAACACATCATGTTTACGCATATCTTAGGCTCAACTTCGTCACCGTGCGGTGACAGAATCTACATATTTTCCTTGCCTTGCATACAGAATTTTCATTCCTGCCTTTATCTGTATCTAGATTAGTTCCATCGATGTTTTTTTATGAAAGTATGATGCAAAAATTTGGCATCTTTGTCCAAGAAGCTTTGCGTGAATACGGCATGTTTTCCTGCCCAACCAATGGAACATGACTCGAGCACATGGCAAACAACCAGTTTGATTGGATGGTGACTGGCATGTGACCAAATCCATCCAATAAGAAACCTGGAAATGTCCTAGAGCATTTATAATGAGTGTAAATAAAGTTGCGATTCCCTTCAATCGCCGTACATTTGCCGTGTTGTATCTCCGGCCTCTCTAGTGACAAAACACAAAAACTTTGACTGATTGATTCTTCATTAGCTAGGATTTGTTCTAAAAACTTGTAAGTAATACATATCTGTGCAGATACTGTTGATTTATAAAGGTTTTAATGTACTTGAACGCTCTGTTCATGAGCTAGGTACTTTTTCTCCTAATGTTGCCCACCCAGTTCAACTAAATGTGAAAGCGCGCAAAAACTCAGCAGAGCACAGTTTGTACAGGAAAGCCTTTATTTCAGAACGCACCGTTTGAAGTGTTGTAAACCAGAATGCTGCATACAACTGAACTCAGTCCAACTCGCGCTGCATGACCTTCTTACAGGAGACGGGCAAACACTTACGCACTTCTATCGATCATATTCATGTTATATAATAAGATTTGGGCCTGTTTATTCGTTTAAAGAAATGCTTATACATTTGACGACATGCCATGATGCAAAATATTTTCCACAATATAATACAGAGGATTAGTTCACTTGCTTTTTTTACTTTAATACATTGCACTTTTTTTTGGTCGGATGTATGGTTGTAAATGCATTGTGATTCGGGCTCATTTGCTTATTTCAGGACTCTTCACTTTCCAAACAGAAGTGTGCACAGTTAAAACTCAACTTGTGCGCATGAATACCATGCCAATGGCCAGAACTGATTGTAATATTGAAAGTCGTAGGACTTTCAATAAAAAGAGAAGCATATGATGTTTATGATACTGGGCCGTTTCTGGTAATTTTCAATGAGAAAAAGTGCTGTTTGGACGCACTGGTATTATATTTCTGCAGTGTTTCCTATGAATTATCAATGAAAAAGGTGTCAAGAAGCCAGCATTGTTTAATGTAACTCCAGTGTTCTTTAACAAAACTGTTGGACTCCCCAGCAATTCACAAAGTACATATAGTAGACAGTAAAAAAAAAACTGGCTCCGGAGGTGTACAGATAACACTTATGAGAACACAGTTTACTTAATTAAGAGTATGTTACCCAATGCCAAAATTGTGAACTGCATATTGCACAATTATGGGAAGAAAATACATGTAATTTGGTGAAATTAACTGAAGTCAAGGTTGCAGAGAACCCCCCCCCCCCCCAAAAAAAAAAAAAAAAAAAATCACAACAATGAAAAATGAGGCTGACCAGCCAGGAGAATGGGGTCCACTAACTGCGTGCCTTGATTCTCAATAGTGCATGTGCGTGAAATGCATGAGCGAACATGAAGAACAATAAAAATTCCTGCAAACTTTGATAAATTTGAATAAAGTATGTATTCCACCATTGACTGGGCATTTCAAAATTCAAGTATGCAAAGCACTAAGTGTGACTGAAAAACTTTCTTTTCAGCATTTTTCATACAAAGTGTATCCCTGGTTTCTGTGGTCAGTTTTTACGGAAAATGTACATATTCCTAGTGTATTTCTTTGTAAAATACCCACACCCTTGCAGGACATCAGGCAAGACCACTGGGGTGTGACTTGTGTATTCAGCTATAAACAGGCCAATTAAGCCATTGTTCTTGTATTCTCGCACATGGGTTATCCCCAGCTTAGTGAGAAAAGCTGTTGACTCAGACCACAGCTTGGCACTGGAAAAGTTAATAAGCTGTTCAAACATCTATCTATCTATCTGTCTGTCTGTCTGTCTGTCTGTCTGTCCATCCGTCCATCTGTCTGTCTATCTATGTATCCATCTATCTATGTATCCATCTAATATCTATGTATCTATCTATCTATCTATCTATATATCTATCTATCTATCTATCTATCTCTATCTATCTATCTATCTATCTATCTATCTAGTTTATTCTATTTTATTTTTAGCTCAGCTGACTTGTCAGTCAGCTGAGCTTATCTTATGGTCCTCCGTCTGTCCGTCCATCGTCCGTCAACAATTTACATTTTCGACTTCTTCTCCGAAACCATCAGCCAGATCCTCTTCAAACTTGGTGGGGATGTGCCTTGGGTAGGTGTCTACCAAGTTTGTTCAAATGGTCACGGTCCAGTGATTTTTGGATTTTTAATGAATTTTTTTGTTCTTTTTTGGGCAAATCTTAAAAAATCTTCTTCTCTGAAACCGCTTACTCAATTACTTTGATATCACACAGAAACACTCCCTGGGACACCTAGTTCTTAATTTGTTCACCAGGTGGCGCTGCAATTTTTTTCTAATTTGTTATGAATATTTGTGTGGTATAGCTATTTTCGACTTCTTCTCCAGAACCGTCACTCAGATTAAGCTGAAATATGGTGAATATGTTCCTTGTAGAAGGGTCAAACAAAGTTGTTCTCTATGTGGGAATGCCGCGGATTCCTGATTTTTAACGATTTTTTCAATTCGGGTACTTATCGGTCAATGCAGCTTTCCTATTGATTACTATGGAAGTCAATGGGCATTCTAATGCTAATTCACATTTTTGACTTCTTCTCCAAAACCGTCATCCAGATTAACTTCAAACTTGGTGGGGATGTACCTTGGGTGGTTGTCTACCAGGTTTGTTCAAATGGTCATGCTCCAGTGATTTTTGGATTTTTAATGCATTTTTTTGTTCTTTTTTTGGACAAATCTTTAAAAAATCTGCTTCTCCAAAAGCGCTTACTCAATTGGTCTGATATCACACGGGAAGACACCTAGGGACTCCTTGTTCTTAATTTGTTCACCAGGTGGCGCTGCAATTTTTTTCTCATTTTTTTATGAATTTTTGTGTGTTATAGCTATTTTCGACTTCTTCTCCAGAACCGTCACTCAGATTAAGCTGAAACATGGTGAATATGTTCCTTGTGGAAGGGTCAAACAAAGTTGTTCACTATACGGGAATGCTGATTTTCAAGCATTTTTTTTCAATTTGGGTACTTACCGGTCAATGTAGCTTTCCTATTGATACTATGTAAGTCAATGGACATCCTAATGCTAATTCATATTTTTTACTTCTCCAAGACCATCATCCAGATTAACTTCAAACTTGGTGGGGGTGTACCTTGGGTGGGTGTCTACCAGGTTTGTCCAAATGGTCATGTTCCAATGAATTTTGGATTTTTTATGATTATTTTAAAAAAATCTTTACAAAAGTTTTAATAGGAAAGTTTAACATGGGAATTTCTTGTAATGGTTATAACTTAAATAGTTTTGGCCAGATTTACTTCAAACTTGGTGGGGATGTGCCTTGTGTAGATCTCTACCAAGTATGTTCAAATGGTCACGCTCTATTGATTTTTGGAATTTTTATGAATTTTTTTGTTCTTTTTTGGGGCAAACCTTAAGAACTCTTCACCTCTGAAACTGCTCACCCAATTTTTTAATATCGTACATAGACACTCCCAGGGACACGTAGTTCCCGATTTGTTGACCAGGTGGCGCTGCAATTTTTTCTCTTTTTTTTATGAATTTTATGGTTTTTTTATTTTTCACTTGTTCTCCGAATCGTCACTCAGATTAAGCTGAAATGTGATGGATATGTTGTTGTGGAAGGTGAAACAAAGTTGTTTACTAGGTGGCACTGCTTTAGATTCCTGATTTTTAAGTATTTTCAACTTGGGTACTTTTCGGTCAATGCATCTTTCCTATTGATTACTATGTAAGTCAATGGGCATTCTAATGCTAATTCACAGGACAACTGACATGAAATTTACTGTTTACTTGATAACTTGAGATGTTTTGAGTTAGTACTGTGATGCTGCACATGTTAATGTTTTTGTATGAAGTTCATGCTCAGACAGTACATGAATGACTTTGACCTTGTTTCTCGGGTCACAGTGCAACATACATGAATTTTACTCTTCATTATAACTTGAGAACTACTTGAACCTTGATGTTGCACATGTTAGTGTTCTTTTATAATGGTCAGACTTACTCAGAACATCGGTGACCTTGATCCTTTCCCAAGTTCATAGATCTGCAAGTGTGATGAATTTCAAGATCAGCTGAGCATGGGCTGTTCACACAGCCCTCTTGTTTTATATATTTGTTTGTTTGTTTATTTTATTTGTTATTTGTGTATTTTATTTATGTATGTATGTATGTATGTATGTATGTATGTATGTATGTATGTATGTATGTATGTTATTTTATTAAGGCCTCTCTACAGTTCCCTGTCTATGGAGGCGTGCCATCCTTTTATACAGTCAACTCTTCATACTTGTACACGACGTGCATGTGTAACCTTTCATGTTTTGTTGCAGCACCTGCAGAACTTTGTGTTCTGTCACAACGAGGCTCCTGATGATTTCCAAATTATCACAAACTTTCCACGGAGGACATTACCATGTCAGAACACTGCTGACAACTCAGATCCACCAACTTTTGCAGATGTTGGACTTGGCAAATCGGAGTCGTTGTTTGTACATGATAATGAGGCTTAAGAGCCCAAGGAATGATGGGATACAATGTTTATAATGGCAGGCAGGAAGAGAAGTGGCCCTTCTGTGTCACCAATGGGGGTCAAACCTTGAAGGAAGCGAGACAAGGAGATGATGACTACACAACTTTGTGGCAAGTGGGAGGTCACATTAAATACATAGTAACATTTTATCACCATTGTTACACTGAACAATCAACATGATAAAGGATAAGTCAGATCACCCTGTGGTGGGTTATGCCCTGGTTACATTGTAACAATAATGAATGGCTTGGGTGCATGTACATGGTGACAGCAATGATAACCATGGTTACGTGATGACAGGAATGGCAACTGTGGTTACATGGTGACTGTATTTTATGGTAGCCTTGGTTACAGCATGACAACAGTATTTTTGGCTACACTGTGGCAATAACCATGGTAAAAATAGCCTTAACAACTCGTGACAGTATTCCTGTAAGTCCATGTTTATAGTTTCAGGGCGATCTGGGAAGTTGTCACCGATGGGCATGTCAAGGCTTATATGACTGCATGTGTCAATTATATTTAAAGAAGGAAGTTCCAAAGGTGAAGGATAAAACTGACTGGGCTGATTTATGTCGAATTTGAATTTAAATGCCTGCTTATAAGTAAAGGCAGTTGGTCTGTATGTGGAATGGAAAACTCATCACAAGCCAGTCATGATATGGTGCGTAACAGGGCTATATCTCACAAAGTGCACAAAGATGTTTAGAGGTGACACTGGTGACTGACTCTAGTTCACAGAGGTCAAGAGGTCACCCCAATATATACAGCCAATGAAGATGAATAGTGTACATGGAAGTTTGCATCAATGGATAATTATTGTATTATACTGAAAAGCAACAGCTTATTGCCTCTGGGAGGATATGAATATTTGAGCTATTGATTTTATCACAATTTTAGACATTTCTTAATTGTGTCTCTTTGTAATAATGATAGTATTGGTGACACCAACTGGAATGCTTGACCAGTAAAACAAATCAATTGTGCCTGAGTGTTGTTGTGTTTTTAAAATGGAGGGAAAACATGCTGGTTCTGTCCATTTGCTGAGGAAGTCTGCAACTCTGTCACATAAAATACTCAAGCAGTGGGTCAGTGGATTTAACCTGTGTGGGTCATAAAGGTATTATACTTGGAAATTCATCTTTTGTAAGGGGGGGGGGGGGAATTAATGTTTAGTTTGCATACTCCCCCCCCCCCCCCCCCCCCCCCCGTCTCTCCTGTATCCTCTCACAAAACATTTTTAGACATTTTTGTGATGAAAGATCCTTCTTGATTTCCCAGCCATGCTGATTAGATGGGGGAAGGAAAATTAAGTACTGAAAATTGTGATGTAAGTGTTCAAAAAATTAAAAAACGCCATCATTGAAAACATTGCAAAAGTGCCATATAAACTAAACTTAAAATTCATTGGCCCAAAATTTATCCCATTTGTTCAATGGAAAAAAAAAAAAAAACTTAAAAAAAAAAGACTGAATCGCAATCTATCGAGTACACTTGGTAGTACAGTGGACCACCCAGGGTACATCTCATCATGTTTCAAGTGGATGTGGCCCATGATTTTTAAGAAAACAACAAATACATGCATATACACTGGTATGTCTATATCATGTACTCTTTTTGATCATTATGCAATTGCCAAAATCTGAAAATACAGTGAAAACTTGTTAACATGACACCATCTGTTCCGTAAAAAAGTGTCAGATAACTGAATATGTCAGATAAATGAATCAAATAAGAGAAGAAAATGAACTTTACCCATGAAAATTTGTGTCATTATATTGAATATGTCGGATATCTGAGTGTCGTTATAATGAGGTTTCACTGTATATGGTAGTACCAACTAGTTACAAGAGGAATTTATATAGGGCTTCACCCCGTTTCCCAATTGCCTTGTAATAAAATATGTTTAAACCAACTAGTGGACAACTCTAGTGGAGACTGAGGCAGGCTAGCTAACCACTAAGGTTGACCAGCACCCAGCTTGCTCGTTAAGAGAGGAAGTTCGAAATTACAAAAATCTATGAAAAGAAGAGAAAAACACGTGTTGAATAAACTAGTAAAAAACCAAGGAGACCCAGAAGTCTCTTTGCTTATCTCAAAGTCAAATGTCCAACAAAACTTCTGGGTTATCAAAAAAACCTGAAAGTCATTCAGAGTTCTATACTCTTCGAATACATTCCTGTCATTGCCTACCTAAAATATTAACACTTTCCCCCTTAAACCAGCTAGTGGTCAAATGCCATTTGCTTTAGGGATTTCCACCAATGTCAACATAAGTTGTTGATGAGGCCTATATCAAGATCACATGACCCAGGCCAACAGCTTTCCTTGGCATGGGTTAAGCACCTAGCACCCAACCCATGCCAAGGTATGTTGTTGACTTAATTCAAGGAAGAAAAGGTTTAAATACAGAAACTGAAGAATTTCATCTGCTTTGCATAATTTTTGAAGCAATTGGCAAAGTCGTTTTTTAATATTTTTTTAATTTTAGCATTTTACCCCAAAGTGAACAAAAAGCATGTCTATTTGAACAATCTGGATTGAGGCTCATTCAAGGTACAGTGGAACCTGCAATTTAAGACCACCTCTAATGCCAGGCAAAAGTGGTAACATATGACAGGTGGTCTTTCATTGCAGGTAAATTAACAAAGAATGTCTTGAAAGGGTGGTCTTAAAAACTAATGTGGTCTCTCATGAGAGGTGGTCTTTAGAGCAGGTACCATTGTACATCCTCACCAGCTGTGAAGACTAGCTTCCCAGGAAGTTTTGAGAAATGGGAAAATTTCAATTGTCTTTTTTTTTTTTCTTTTCTTGACTTGCACATATATAATTATCTTGGACATACAACCCAACAGGTGATATCTCTGCAATATTTATTAAGCTTTCAAGCATATACAGATGATGGTCACTGGCAGGAAAATGATAGGACAGACATAGGACCACAAAAAACCTAATGTTCATGTACAATACACCTCACAGCCAACATTTGATTTGTATATAGACCTAGTTATGTTGTGATAATTACTCCTTATATTGGGCAATACATACAGTAAAACCTGTGGACCATGGGCATAATAAAAGTGCCCATGGTCAGTGCATGGAAGTGCCCATAAGAGAGAGTTTACTCCTGGGCAGTTCAGATCGGAACTGCTGTGCTTGCAAGGCATTTTACAGTGAAATCTCATTATTACGATACTGAGATAGCCAACATTCATTTAATAACACAAGTTTTTTTTTGACTTAAAGTCAAATTCCTTTATTTTACTCATTTTTCTGATATATTTAGACATCCTGACACATTTCACAGCATACAGATTTATTTATTATAATGTGGTTTCACTGTATTACACATACTAAACTCACAGGATTCTTTGAAAAAAAAAAAAAAAGAATGCCAAGTTGTCAAAAAATGGTCCTCCTGACACAAATGCCAATAAACGTATGAAAACAAGCAATAATACTTTACCGAAATATGAAATAAAATGACAAACTTTGGGTAAAATTTGTCAAAATTTTGGAGCACAGTGGTCTCCCTCTAATAAGGCCACCTCAACTGCAACCAAAAAGCAGCGACATTAGAAGGGTGGTCCTTCTCGATAGGGATAAGCAGATGGAAATACCAGTTTTGTGGCATGGAGAAGTAGGCTTTGTAGAGCAGGTGGCCTCTATTGAGGGGGCTTTGTTAGAGGGGGACCTCTATACAAATGCTGATTTAAGAGTACTAGCTGCCCACAGGGAAGCGCCCCCTGTTTGCAGGTACCTACTGCTGGCTGGCCAGCAGTGCAGGTTTTTCTCTAGTCTTTAATAGTCCAACAGTCAAAGAAACAAATTAAGAAATTTGCTTGTAAAGACTTTACATGATCAGCTAATTGACTGCTAATCACAACAAAAGTTGTTCATGTCTGAATTACACAATTCAGATTCCTTGTATCACAACCTTACTGAAGAACAGTGAAAACTCAATAACATGTAATGGCACCACGTGTTCCCTAAAAAAGGTGTCTGATAACTGAATATGTTGGATGAGTTAATCACATCAAGCAATTGGACCTTGAAACCTTTGTCACCAAGTAAGTATGTTGGATATTTGAGTGTCGCTATAATGAGGTTTGACTGTATCCGCACAGTTGTAGTTCCATGGAAGGCCACTAGGTGAGTAGCTTTCTTCAGCATGCTTAGGAAAGCTGTTGACTCAGTCTTTAACTTAATACTGACAGGGATTAGCAAGTTTCTCCGATCCCTTCAACTAATTTCTTTATGTTTGGAAAGATTTTTTTTTCCAATCTTTATAATAATTCAATGAAACCATGTTGGGAAAATCTCATTGACATGTTTGAGTTGTACATAATTTTTTCACAAAAACAACTCAAAGCTGTACATATGTCAGAGAATGAAGAGCAGAGAAAGACAGTTGGGACCTCTCCCATTGGGCAGAGCCAAATCCCCATCCACTGGCTGTTGTAGTTCCATCGAAGGATTAGTATAGGTCCCAGAGTGTATGTCCATAGTCCCATCTGTTTCAATTTTCAAGCACTTGGGTGGCCTTTTATGACTGGTTTTGCTGGCAGTGCAAGTAAGTACACTGTACATGTAAATGTACATATACGTACACGCACTACAATTATATAGGAAACTATTTTGAAATTTTCCAATTGTCATAAATGAACACAGTTGATCTAAATGAAACTTCATAGCATCAATATGCTGGCCACAAACAAAACAGTTTACTGGATCATGATAACACACAAGTGTTTTTTTAATCCAACTCACATTGTATTGTAAAACAAGACTGCATAAATTTTACCCATTGTAACCCCTAAGATCTAGAGCTACATGAGCATGTACTGTGCTTCCTCTTATAATACTGGTGTTCAGATTCACACAACAGACCCTGTTGCAGCAAAACCACCTTATAACCAGGCAACTTTTAACTTTAAAGTAATGACAAAAGCACTTCAATGGGAGCCCTAGTAACCACCATGTTATATCAGATTAAATACGTTTTATCATAAAATAAAGTAAGATTATTTGTATATGTTACCAAGTTCATTATCTCTACTTCCAAAAAGGAGTTTTCAATGGGAGACATAAAAACACAAAAAGTTCCTGAAGATGCTGGTACCAGACATACTGTCAAGACCACTTTTCACAATATACCACCCAAAATACGCACTTTCACAATATCATGAACTTAATTTTGTTTTACCAGTAAACATGGTAAACAAAACATTACACACCATTATCACTGATTCTGCAGATGCACAATGAAATGGAAAAATCTGGTGGCATGAGGAAAGCAACAGTTGACGTGAACCAACAAATCCATCAGCAATCTTGCACAGGCAAAAAGCGGCCTTGAGCAAAAACTGAACAGCTTATTTTCAAAGATCGATTCACTATAAGTATATTGGAGAAAGGGCTGTTTGTTTCATTTGTTTTCATGAGATGTTATTTCAACTGATAATGCTCTTTCTCCCTCTTTCTATTGTATACAGTACTCCCCTCAAGACTCACTAAAATAAGGCCAAGTGAAATGAGCAGTGAGTTTCTCGGGTACATTTGAACAAAATTATTTTGCTAAATATTATTTATGAACAGAAAAGGTCCTAGATATGGTCTAAATCATGTTAAAGTAGTGGCCAAAATTGCACAAAATCATTTTTTACAGAGTGGAGTCATGGCAGGTCTTTACTGTGGTACCTCAGAAACTTTTTTTTTTTTTTTGGCCTTAAATAGAGTTCAAATTTCATGAACTTATGAGACTGATGCATGATCGCGTTGATTCCAATTCATCAGGGGCAAAAAAGAAAATGCCACATGTTCAGTTTGTCCAACTACATAGAGTGTTAGGGACTCCAATACATAGTCCATGAAATTTTACAGTAGATGAAAATCATCATTTGACTGCTCCCAGGCCTTGTAAAATACTACAATTTGCCCCCCTTCTGACTTATGCACAGTCCTAAAGACAGAGCATGAAAAGTTTATCAACTGAACAGAAAAAAGGAATGTCATTTATTCAGCTAATTTACATGGTTACAGGGGCTGTAAGTAGTAATTTGTGTATAAAAAGCTGAATACAGAACTCGTAATACCACATACTTGAAGGCTAAAGATTTCAATTCCCACTGGACTGTTCATTGACATTTGAATAATTCAGCTGCAATTAAACCCAGGATAAAATTGTAGATTAAGTTGGTTATAATTAATGTTCCTACATTTAGGCACAGCAATTTTGAAGTACAAGTTGCAAATTACATTACCAAGTTACTATGGCTCCGAAGCATGTTCTGCTAGTTACCCTCTGGGAATCGATAACGACAGCCATCGAGTGCAAAACCTCTCATCCAAAAATTACATGTTAGCTGTTGAACACATTAATGGTGCAACAGAAAGTCAAATTCTGCTTCACAACATCGTGTAACCTGTGGCAGCAATTGAAACTGACACAATGCCATGTGACTGATAGATTTCAGGGGCAATTTTAATTGGTCTAGATGCTTCCGAACACTATTATTTCTGTTCAATATATAAACTTTTCATACTCTGTCTTTAGGACTGCGCATACATCAACTAAGGAAATAACTTAATGTCCCACATCTCCTTCATGGCTACAAATTCCATTCAAGAAATCACATTTTATGTTTACCATATTTATCTTAGCAAGCGCACCCGCCCCCCATTTTTCCCCCAAGAAAGAACCCCAAAAATATCACATAGTTTACAAACAAGTGGTAGAATTTATTATTACACTTCGGATCTACACTTTTTTTTAGCTATTACTGCACTGTGTGTTCATTAAGATGAATGCGGTAATTCTGTTTTTACCAATATAAGCGCAGGAATCACAGTTGCATTTATTTGTCCAATGAAACTGACAAAGGCCACTTCCTCTCCTGTGAGAGAACCAGGCAGCCACCTGGAAATGAAATCCAGCCATTTCTTTTAGAGAGCGTACTCTCAAAAGAATGAGTTGCTTCATTACCTTCTTTCCATCTGTTTATTATTATTATCATTATCTATTCATTATCTTTCATTATGAACTTTCTTCAACGGATTCATTTGAAGAAATGGAAAAGAAAGTTGGTGTGGTCACTTTGTGCAAACATTTATGAAGTCCTGACCATTATCACATATATGAAGTATACATCAAACCCCAATATCATTCAGTGGACATACTCCTGCATATTTGGGGAATACAGTTTTAACCCTTTCCCCTTTGAATTAAGACTGAGTCAACAGCTTTCCTTGGCATGAGTTGGGCACTTAGTGCCCAACCCATGCCAAGGAAAGCCTGGTACATGTCATCTTGATAGGTCATGTCATCTTGATAGGTCTCATCTACAATTCTCTGTAATGTTTTTTTTTTTTTTTCCCCCTTCATTACAGTTGAAATTAGTTGAAAACACTGAAGCAGATGACATTTGACAACCAGCCAGTTTTGGTTGGTTTAAGGGGGAAAGGGTAAACCCTGTGGGGACAGAATCAAGATCTTTATTCAGGAAACTCTGAGCACAATGCATCCAGACTGCATTCCAGAAAGACAGTGACTAATAGCAAAATATACTGGATCACTCTTGGTGTAAAAGAGGCAATCTTTATTTCTTTCCTAAATTACTTAAAATTCATTGTTCCACATGTACCACTTGAGGGAAGGGAGCAAGGGAGGGGTGTGTGTATCCCAGTACGCCAGTACTGGTAATAATTTTGCCCCAGTAAAAGGCAAAGAAAATGAGACAAAAAATTGCTTTGACATACAAAAATAAGGGGCCTCCAGTTTGCATGAATGGAAAATAAAAATGCCCGATACAACCGTACGAAAAAACCCTTTACCCCCTGCTTCAGTTTAAAGGACTGCATGAACTGTTTTGTGGTTACACTATTAATGATATGGTAAACCTAATTGTGTGTGGAAGTTGTCTCTGGTGTGACAAAGGGCCCTCCATGGACTTCATTGTCTACTACTAGGATCAAAGTGTTCATTCAACATTGTCTGGACCATACATTTTCGATATTTAAGTACCAAATTTGTCCTGTGTCGAGGTATCTTTTTTCTTATCTGATGATGGGGCGTCTTTCTTGAAATAATGCAAAACAAAATATAATCATGCGCACATCACTGTTACTAGTTAAATCCAGAGCATTGACATACAAAACAAAATAAAAAAGAAAACCTCCAAGCACTTTTCACAGTAGTTAAAGTGATGACACTTAACTCTTTCAGTGCCAAATGCTTGACTAAGTCAACAGCCTTCCTTGGCACACTTTGGGTGCAATGTGAAAGTATGCTGAAGAAAGCTGTTGACCTTGAAAATTGTATTCTACATGACTACAGGCATGTTGGTACTTGAATGAAAGATCCTTTCACAGCAAATAGAGAATCTAGCATCCTCATTATGATTCAGAGCAGCCTGTTTTAAGCAGTTCAACTTTAGGCATAGTTGGCACTGAAAGAGTTAAAGTATAATCAAGTGGACTGAATAAAGGTCTCACAAAAATGCAAGGAAAATATCACCATCAGACCTGTGTTTGAACAAAATGTTGCTACAACCAAAATACCCTGTTGCTGGCAATGCAAAAAGATATACCAGCAATGTACATTTCCATCACAAGCTGGTGTAAGCTCTTGCGCAAAAAATTTTTAGAAGTGTCGTCACTAACAGCTGGAATTAGCATTCCTGACTAGCCTCAAGAGCTGGGTCAAAGGTCAAAGTCACAGTCTAAAAGGGAAATTGGATATATGTCCAGGTGTTTAAGCTGGCAGGTCAATGACATTATGTCTGGGTGTATAGACTGGCAGCAAACACGATATCTCGTTTAATGGCTGTCGATGCTTCCTCCATTTTGCTGCTTAAGGTGGGGTCACCCACCATGCGAGCAGCATTGCGTACGTCTTTCAGAACCTCGTCCAAGCGCTGTATGCAGCGGACGATGATGCCCTCTTGCACGTCTGTCAGCTCCGTTATTTGTGAGAATGGCTGTAAAGATAGCAAAACAAAATTCAAATCATGGCGAATTCAATGAATTTTGCTCATGATGATTACAGTATGCTCAAAGATTGAAAAAGTCTTGCCCTCATTACTTCAATGGCCACATAGGGTGTACATAACATCTTTATTCTATCCCCCTTGTGTTTACTCATGCTAATTTGTCTGATAAGAAAACTCCAGGGAGATTGTTCCTGTTCAGGGCACTCGTTTTAATACTGTAACAAATCTGTTTATAAAAATGCATCTTATCTTTATGTGCCTCATCAGCTTGACAGTTTATCAGTGATTATAACAGCCACATGTATCTGGAATGGTCACAAGATTTTCACATTTTGACCAACATATTACATAATACTGTAGGTGGCACCACCAATATCGAACTTGACCTAGATTTTCATGCACTTGATAGGTCTTGAAAGTTACATGGGGCTATCTTGACAACTGTGGACTGTATCGAGCTCACAAGCAAAAGTTGAGGGACGGACAGATGGAGGGACAGACATGAGTGATTGCATGAGCTATGGTCAGCAGAGCTATGAAAACATTGAAGCGGATAAACTACCTTTTTAAGGGGAAAAAGGTTAAGTTGCAAAATTGCAGTCACTCACCATGCCCCTGGCCCACTCAAAGACCACCTCCATCAAACCAAAATGAAACTCTTCCACAAATTCTTCCTCCGGAATGTTAAGTCCACACTGCTGTTGTATTATGGCTATGTCCTCAGCTATAGCCAGAAACTCGTCCTTTGCCTGAAAGTATTCCAGAGTCCATGTTTTATGTTGTCATCCTTGCAACATGAACAAATGGTCACTTGCATGAAAATCAGCACTATAGACATTTTACTGCAGCTGCATTAAAATGGAACATCATGACGCTGAGCTTCACCTGTGGCTGACACTTTGATGTCACCCACAACTGAGAGGAAAGACAATATTTTATTTCAGCGAGACATGTACGGGTAAGAGGCTCTGAAACATGTTCTGAGTAGTTACCTGCTGAAGACCCTTGAATTTATTTGGGCTAATACAGCCTATGTCAAAATTTTACAGAGGAACGTGTGCAGTATGGACAATATTACTTCCATATGTATATAGGTCAGACAGGGACAGGTTAGCTTATGGAGAGTAAAGAGTTTGGACTGCAGAATAGGGTAATGACTACTAGGAAGTGGTTCTGGACAAAAAGACACAAATACAATTATGTTGTTTTTGATGATGATATGACAGAAAAGATCATTTATTTCGTAATAAAAGGCCTCCGGCCTGTCAATACATAATATGTACATTAAAATAGTATTTTGAAATAATGGAAAAAGACACCAGGTTTATATTTTTACATATTTAACAAAAGAAACTCTCCCTTCTTAAAAGTTTGATACAAATAATTTCCTAATGAACATAATATTTCTGGTTTGTCACTTTTAAATAGATTAATCATTTTCTCAGTAGAAGGATATAAATAATAGTTCTTATTCAAGTACTTCTCACGTAAGTCTGAGTAAAATGGGCACACCATCAAGAAATGAAATTCATTTTTAACACACTTAATCTTGTTAGTATTACATAATAAACAAATTCTCTCTTCCCTCACTGTACCATTATATCTTCCTTTCTCAATGTGCAGACCATGACTTGAGCATCTAAAGCGAGTAATAGCATTTCGAAAAGTGATAACATTTACACAGTTAAGATATTTTTCTGGTTCTAACAAAGATTTGAAAAGGCAATAAGTATTCAACTTTTGATTTTCTGTGACTGAATCATGCCAAATTTGCATGGCACAGTCCTTCAATCTTTTAGAGAAAACTTCTTTAAACCATGCAACATTTCCGACTTCTTGTGATATCCAGACTGTGCCAAAACCAAATTTGAATAATAAAGACTTGACATGTGTAGCCCAGTTACACCTTCCAGCTATATCCAACTCAAACAACATATTATAGCATTGTTTTGGGTATCTATGGGAGTCCATTTGAAAAATCTTGCACCAATAACTGATGCATCGTAGATGATATTTCACAAAAAGAGGGTATTTTCCACATTCCCCCAAGGCAGCACCATCAGATGAACTTTGAGGGAGACCAAGCCACTGTTTACAATACTTAATCTGCACTTTTTCTATTACTTTTGTATACTGATAACCCCAAATTTCAGATCCATATAGTAAAATAGGTGTGATCATTTTATCGAATAAATGGAATACGGTTTTATATGGTAATTTACCAACTTTATATTGGAAACACTGTAACATATCTATGACTTTTTGTGCTTGGCTGGCCAAAGTTTTGGTTGCTACAGACCATGATAGTCTTGATGAAACCATGAGACCTAAATACTTATAATAATACAGCCTATGTCAAAATTTTACAGAGGAACGTGTGCAATATGGACAATAGTACTTCCATATGTATATAGGTCAGACAGGGACAGGTTAGCTTATGGAGAGTAAAGAGTTTGGACTGCGGAATAGGGTAATGACTACTAGGAAGTGGTTCTGGACAAAAAGACACAAATACAATTATGTTGTTTTTGATGATGATATGACATATTATAATCAAAGCAGTGTTTAATTTTTTCTCGTTCTCTTATTGGATAACAAACATTTATGATACAATACAGTATATACAGTGAAAACTCGTTATAATGACACCATCTGTTCCCTTAAAAATGTGTAAGACAACTGAATCAAACAACAAAGAAAATGAACTTTTGCCATTCAAAACTTGTGTCATTATAATGAATATGTCGGATATCTGAGTGTCATTATAATGAGGTTTCACTGTATATGTATGATGTGCACACAATACAATGAGTTTTACCTTCTGTAAATCGGCATTGAGTTCAGGTGCACTGCAGCGCTTCTGTTCGAAGACCACACAGGAGAGAACGGCTGCAATCTCAGTTGGGTGTAACTCTGTCAGTTTATTCTGGAAGACCAGTTCTGTGATGATGAGCTCATGGTTGCTTATCTCGCAGGCCACTTTGCCCTTCAACTGCACCATGTTTTGATCGTCAATGTGATTAAGAGCTCGTAGCACCTGAAATATACGATAATCTTTGCATGTTAATAACATGCATGCACATGAACATGTATATTGATGAGTAGTGATATAGTTCATATTGTATTAAAACTAGGGCTCGTAGCACCTGCAATATACAATAATCTTTACATGTTAATAACATGCATGCACATGAGCACATATATTGGTGAGTAGTGATATAGCTCATATTGTATTAAAACTAATTTATTTTTACAGTTTTATGAAATTTAAGAATTGTGTGGAATTAAACAGCAAAATGTTCACATCATCCACATGCTCTGTTCTCATACTTTTTACTTGTAGCACTTTGGTCAGTCCCATTATTTACTACAGTATCAATTAGTATAATTTCAGTAATATCAAAATTAGAAAATTTAAGCATTTAATTTTGAGGTGCATGAAAATGCAGTGATTTGGGGTTATTATCATTATACAATCAGTTTTTAAACTGCTGAATGCCTCTAAGTATTGCTATTGACCAAAGAATGAAAAAAAAAAAAAAATGTTCATTTCTATCATCCCAATGTTTCTGTTCCAAAATTAGGTTTACATTACAGATACCAATTTTACAAATTGCTGTGCTTTTTTTCTGTTTTTTTTTTTTTAAATTATTGTTTGTTTTTTTGTTTTTTTTTTTTTTGTTAGCCCTTTATTTTTCCACGACTGGTCAACCAATTTTCTTGAACAGCTGGACATAAGAAAGACAGTGTTCAACCCTTTCATCATTCAAATTCGACTGAGCCAACAGCTTTCCTTTACATGGCTTTGGGACAATGCACCAAACTCCGGCCAAAGCAAGCTGTTGACCTACAGCACACTGTCATGAAAGGTCTTACCCACAATCCTCACAGAAAATGTTTTCTAGGAATAAGAAATTTTAGAAAACGAAACAAAACATAACATACAACAATTTCTATATGGAAACGTTTGGGCTATTTGAGGAGGCATGGCGGTGGTGGTGGTGGTGGTGTGGATGTGGGTGGGGGGAAAGTACCCCCCCCCTCCCTACCTTCATCCTCTGCTGGTACTCCAGAGACAACTGTAGGCTCTGGTCTGACAGCTGGAACTGAAGCAATTGTTTCTTCTCCTTCAGCTTCATATTGAACCTCAGCTGCATGAACTGAAACAACAGAGACAGATGCATGTGTACACAAAAAGTTGAACATTGAAAATAGGTCAAAAAGTCATCTGCCTGCAATGAGTTATCCCACAAAAACAGAATTACTTTCCTCTGCCAAGTGCTGTCTTACCAAGACATCTCTATAATCTGATCAACTTTCATCAAACTCTTCTTTGATATAATACAAAATCAAAACAGCATTGTGACCTTGAGAATGACAACAAGGTCATCTGGCGAGAATCACAACTGAGGCCCATACGGGATGTAATTGGATCAGATTTGATCAACCTTCGTGAAATCTATCTGGAGTTTATTTACGACACGAAGAAGCACATTTTCTGTCATTCATCCTGCGATCTTGAAAATGAGGTCACAATCACACACCTGCAAATTTAAACAAAGCCTTCATAAAGTGCACAATCTGACCATCTTCATTCAACTTTCATCTTGTTGTTCTGATGTTATTGCACAGAAATACATTTATGGTCATGTGGCCTTAAAAAGTGAGTTCTGCAAGTTCTTATCAATACATACATGTACGTGTACTTTAATCTGCCCAAGTTTGATCCATTTTTGTCAAAATCTCTGAACTACTGCAAGGCAACCAATTTACTGAATAAGGAGGAAAAGAATGTGAACCAGAGACTGAGGAAATGGACACAAAGGCAATGTCTTCCATGAAGTATGTATGGGACGCATAATCCCTGACAGTAGGACTGAACTCAACAGTGCTCCCAGTTTCACTTTTATGTCATGCAATCAAATCACTGCCGTGGCTTTTCTGGGTCCATGCCACATAAAACATCTTGGTCTATCATCAGCACCTGCATCATTTTTTCCTGATCAATTTTTTTTTTTTTTTCAAAAATAAATATGTGGGCTATACACAATATCAGCGAACAGGATCCACTCCAGAGTCATTTTAATATAGCCAAAATTATTTTGTTAGTCACCAGACCTGCAAGAAAGTGAATATTTGAATATAAAAATCAATAAAATTATCAAATGTGCGCGAATGAAAGAGAGAAATACAAGCATGGAGGAAAGGGACTTATGAATGGCTTTAAGAAGTCATTAAAAATTATAAGTAAATAAATAAAAACCTTGATCCATTCCCGATCACTTTTTTTTTTTTTTTGAAAGCCACTTCTGATAAATCAGGATATTTTTTGCACATAATGTCTTATAGGCAGCTAGATTTCATACCTTCTCCTCAAACTGGGGGTCATGGATACAGGCGTACTGACGAAAGCTTTCTTCCAGAGCTTTTAATCTCTGTATATCGTCCACCTGTCCCATATCTCGGATATGCAAGTCTCGCAGAGGATCAAGCTCTGGCAGACCTGAGGGATTGCTTTCTGTCAAACGAAGAAGTTCCTGTGTTGCCATGGTAACTGACTGACCAGGAGGATCATTCCTGATTAGATAAAAAAAAACATGATGAAAACTCATCCCACAGTAGACCAAATACATATATACAAGAATATTAGCTTGTGACAGCTGCAAGTGATGCAAAGAATACATGTGAAGGGCAACGAAAACACTTGTGCTGAGCTCTAACCAAACAATTCATGTACTTTATCAAAACAGTTGTCGCCAATTGCAACAGACGATACACCCTTCCCCCTTGCTTTGCACACACATACGGGTCCAGTGACCTTCAGAATTAGGTCAAGGTCACTAAAATATATATCTTTCCATCTGTCTGGCTGCCTTCAGTGATCACAGAAAGTCAAACTTGTTACATGTAAAATAATACACTATAAACATGTACGTCTTTTTTCTTCCCTCAACCCACACTTCCTCTTTTCCTTTAACCTTTAAACCCTCCATCATTTGCATCAGACTAAGGCAACAATAAAATTATTAACATTTGAAGAACAGTCATATTAAGTGGCTGATTCATTGATAATCACTGTCCCTTGACTGATGATAAACATAAATATAAATCAACCTTTTAATCATAGACCCACTTTCCTCTTGAATGTAGGCTTGTTTCCATGGAAACAAACTTTATGAAGATATACAAACCTGAACCTTGGTTGCTGTCTCTTCTTGAAATCATCGACAATGCGGTCCCCATTAATCTTTATAGTCTTAAGAGTTATAGCACCAATGTCTGTCGCTTTGAGTTGAAGCACTTTATGGCCACATGGACCTTCAGGTAAAAACAGTGGCCTTGCTGCTAACATAGGCCTGGGCCACTCCTCGTCACCATCTGACACCTTGCAGTCCTCAGCTGAACTCTGCTCACAGAGAATGAGAGCAGTGTATGTCCTCTCCTGACCACTAGGCCCGGCTTGCACGATGACGCCAAGTACATTCTGATGAGCAGCGTTATCCATCACGATGACTCGACCTGGTGTCAGACTCTTAATTGCTTGAGGGTGCGTCATTAAGATATGCTGCAAAAGTTACAAAGCAAATGAAAGGTCTCTAGGTATGGTTTGATTTATGCAAATTTAGTGTGCAACATATTTTCACGAGTTTTGTGTTTCACAAGTGTCAATGAGGTTTCAAATCACCAGCAAATCATGATTTCATAAAAAGTTGTGTTTAAGGAATGTTTAACCACGACAAACAGGCTAATTTTCACTGCAAATTTTTTAACAGAATTAAATGCAAAGTTTGTCCACAGGAATTAATAACCTATTGTGAGGTTTCAGCAATAACTGCGAGCCATCGCTCATCAAGGGATTTCTAGTCTACCTGTTTTTGATTCTTTCAAGATACCAGTATGTTCCTGGGTGTCTTGAGAGGTTTGCACTGATTTCTTCTCTGTTTATCTTGCTTTGTTGTGGTTAGCACTGTGCCGATTTGCATTGAATAGGAACATACTAAAATCTTCATTGAAAAAAAACCCAATTAATTGCCTTTAAGGCATTGAAAAGACACGGCAAGGGCCCGACATCAATCATGGCAATGGTGACAAACAGGTAAGCACACTTCAACCAGTTTCGCCACTAATGGGGTATCAGCAGAAACTGTTATGCTACAGGAGGCAGTTGGTTTATATATGAAGGTGTATTTATACAAAAAGACGTGCCTATATGACCCCTCAGCTGCTGAGGTCTTGACCCCCTGGTGACCTTGAAAATAGGTCAAGGTCACTAACTGTTGAACTCATCCAAGGTTTCCATGAGATGCTTCCACAGTGCAAGTTTCATGGTGGTAGCTCAATTTGTTAAAAAAATTACCATTAATATACATGTATGTAGCACACTGGTTAAAACAGGAAATATAATGCTAAAGGCCAAGACAGCCACAGGCAAGAAAATGTCCGGACTTGTAAAGAAACCATCCTGTGCATGCAGACATATGGATATGGTACCCCCTCCCCCCCCCCCAATCCCCAACATAAAGGTCATATATGTGCAATTTTGTAAGAATGAATGGTACATGTAGGTGGTGGCTTCAATAAAAACAACAACAGCAACAACAACTTCACTTGGGAAAACTACTCATTTGTAAAGCAAGGGGGCTGAAGGGACACCATGACAGTTCTGGGTTGATCTCTGACATGTTCCGGGTTACAAGAAGCCTACAGAGCAACTTAGTGCATGTTTGATTGTTTTTTTTTTTTTACTTGTTTAGAAAGTAAAATAATATTCATCATAATTTCTATGTTTCACATTAGTTTTCCCTAGATGGTAACTATAACGAATAGAAGGCTATTTTTTTCACTTGTACATATACTTTCACACTATTTGTTTGTGATCTAAATATTGGTTATTACTTTTTGGGATTTCTGTTTAGATGTGGGATTATGCAAAGCAGCTTGCTACCATAATGAAATACTTAAAATTAATATATTTTTTTTTGTCGAGCATGCTTGATAACTTAAATTCCCTTACCCTAAGTTTATCTTTTAATGTGAAATACTCATGACAAGCCTGGTAGTAAACCTCAAGGTCACCGTCAAGGTCAACCACCTGTGGTAACTTTTCGATCTGCTCATGCACTTCTTTCAGAGATTCTTGAAGCTTGGTGGAATCACGCTGGGTATGGAACTCGCTGAAGCTTCGTTTCATCATGTCTTCCACACGTAGCTGCTCCACTCGCAGCAAATTGAGGATCATCGAATAGCGTAAGCGAAACTGAGACTCCAGTTTTGTTGGCTTGCCCTAAATGACAGGTGCAGTCACTTCCATTGATTAGTATGTGACATTATGGGGGAAAACACAAAGCGTCTTGATCTTGTAACTGACTGTCATTCAAATTGGTAAACACTGACTCATTTCAATAATGAATATTTGAAGACAGATCTCATGTCTTTATATTAAAAATTGTTTAATACTGCAACATTTAAATATATTTATCAAACTGAACAAATGTTGAAAAAACTTTGGAAACTAATTACATGGTACAAGCTGACATATACAGATACTGTACAGTGCCGGCAGAAAGTCTTGCTCCGAAACTCTGGGGGGTCACCAGTGGAGCCACTTGCAGTACAACTTTTCAAAGTATGATAAACATTATAATTCTGACACCATAACCAGTTTAGGGCCAATGGGGGGCCACAGGTAGGTACAAGAAACACATTGAGTTCCTAACATCAAACTTCCTAACAGTGTTCCATGCAGGAGTCCCTTGTACAATATGTACCTGTGGGGGACCATGCGTAGGGGCCACAAGAGGAGATGGTGCAAGACTTTCTGGCGGCACTGTACATTAAAATCGCATAATTGCACCTTATGTACATGTAACATGAGAGGTATTTTAATGTACATGACTGTCATCTTATGGTATGTTGCTGATGTTCACAGTCTGTCTATGTGTACTCAGCTTGATGAAAATAACGGGACACTGCCAAGAAAGTCACCGCTATTAAATCATTTCAGGCATTTAGAAATTAATCTTTCTTTGATGATCCATAATTTCACCCCACTGCCAGGGAATTTTTATGGTTCCAAATTTAATTGAAATATGAACATGGCAGTTTTAGAGAACAACGTGTATATCAGATTATGGGTTTAATTTACCTTAACTTTGGTCTGTTATATTTTTGACAAATAAACAAAAAAAAAAAAAAAAAACTGAATCAGCTATTTTTTCATGTTTGGAATTGTTATTATTGTTTCATGCAGAATACTGATAAATCAGCATTTCTTTGTTACCTTTGAGATACATTTCATTTTTAAAAATTTCCCTAGCCACAATGGAAGTGTATTCTCTCTGACACGGCTTCTTTCAAGTGTACTGTGTGTAGCAGCACTTGTTTCAGAAACCAGTTCTGGTTACTCTACCAAAGGACTTTATTATGCTTATGAGACATCAGCATGGCTCTGTCTATTTCGATGGCTTGACTGGTAGTCATAGCATGTGTTTTGACATGCTACTGAAGTGACGTTCCGTTTACGTACATAAGCAACATTACCCCCTGCTTTATAAGCAGCAGTCAACAGTGTTCTGATTGCCACTGATGAGAATTGTGTACATTCAAAACCGGTCTGGTTGCTTAGCTGTTCCTGGGGGTTTCTGTCACTAGTCTTGCCCGGTTTTTATTATTTTTCATGTTTGGGTTTTTGCATTCTGCTTCCATCAACAGTCTCATGATTAATTCTAAAATTCACCTCGATGGAATCGGTTTTCCTTGGTTGAAAACTAGAGAAGCTCTTTTAAAGTATGACATTTGCTTGCATATTCTTCACCATCAATATGACACAAAGAAACCCCATTATAAGGACACTATCCATTGCCTGCAAAATGTGTCAGATCTGAAGATGTCACATCAATGAGTCAAGTAGCAAAGGAAGTTGATTTTAAGTCAATCAATGGGGTTACACTGTATTGCTTATCACTGACTACTGTAAAGATGCCAACTCACCAGCATCATCTTGTGTAGATCAGACATGACTGGTACGTCTCCCTTGCACAGAATGATGACAGTTCCTGTTGTGTCCAGCCCACGTCTCCCTGCACGCCCCGCCATCTGTATGTACTCTCCAGGCAACAAGTCCCGGCGTCCCTTCCCATCATGCTTTTGGTTTGCATCAAATACAACTGTTCTGGCAGGCATGTTGACACCCATGGCAAAGGTCTCTGTAGCAAACAGGACCTGGTACGACACAAAATTAAAGTCCATGACAATATGTGAGGAAGTGTTCGTTGTAACATTCTCCAATGTTCACTGTCCAAAATCAAACAGTACGGAATTGAATCTGGGCCTGGATTCCTTGACACTTGACTTTGATTGGGGCTAAGTGAATGATAACACAAAGGGATCAGTGTTTCACTATAATGAGGTAATTAATAAGCTTTGCTAACAAATGGAGCGAAACCCATTTTCGAGCAACAGTTCATGTGCATGCAAGACCAAGTGTACATGTATGTCACAACTGTTGAAAGTATGCTGTAGTTGTTTCCTTATTGTGAATGACAACTTAACCCTTTCCTGTCCTCTCTTAACCCTTTCTTGTCCTCTCTTAACCCTTTTTTGTCCTCTCTTAACCTTTCCTTGTCCTCTTTTAACCCTTTCTTGTCCTCTCTTAACCCTTTCCTGTCCTCTCTTAACCCTTTCCTGTCCTGTCTTAACCCAGTCCTTTCCTCTCTTAACCCTTTCTTGTCCTCTCCTAACCCTTTTTTGTCCTCTCTTAACCTTTCCTTGTTCTCTTTTAACCCTTTCCTGTCCTCTTTTAACCCTTTCTTGTCCTCTCTTAACCCTTTCCTGTCCTCTCTTAACCCTTTCCTGTCCTCTTTTAACATTTTCTTGTCCTCTCTTAACCCTTTCCTGTCCTCTCTTAACCCTTTCTTGTCCTCTCTTAACCCTTTCCTGTCCTCTCAAACTACGCCAGCTATAATAAAATGTGGTGTTTCACAAACTTTGTCCATGTACCTAAATTGTGAAAAAAAAAGAAAATAATCAGAATAAGTGCAATACATACAGATGATGAACAAGAGGACAGTGACAGTCCTCTGCTCAGCTGACCATGCATGCACAGAATTCCAATTGGTATAAGCGTATGTAGGTATAATGCTGTTGAGACCAGGGCTAGGGCAAGCGGCCTCCGTGGCTCATGTGTAACAGAACATTTTCCTAGTATTGTTGGGACTAATCAGGAACTGTTGGGAGCACAGTGTGGTGCCTGTACAGGTTCATATGTAGCATGGAGTAACATCATTGTGCTGCCTCATACACTCATGTATTGTGGTTACATAGCAGCCAACTGGCACTGCACGAAATTGGTTTCCACAGTAAAGCTTGGTTCACTGGGATTTGAATCTTCAGCTCACAGCATGAGATTATCTCTCATTTATTTAAGCTTGGATTCAAACTGTCCCCAAGCTGTGAATCTAATGAAGATGTGTGGCACTTTTTCTTTGAGTGTCTATTGTATGTAGTCGTCTCACACGTTTATCTCAAGATATGCTCCTTTTTTTCCTACAAACTGTCCTGTACGGCTCTGTTAAGAGCACTCTTCAGGAAAATATCCAATTTTTTTTTTCACTGTTCAAGATTATATCATTTCAACTGCTCAATTTTCATCAACTGGCATTGGTTAAATTTAATAACGTCATAGATGTATATACAACATTATTCATGGTGGTAACATTGAGTTACTTTGGCATACATATATTCAGCCTATAATGATGCCCCTCTATCTGTCCTGGTTCAGTGTCTGCATTTTCCTTACAAGTAGCTGTGTTTCAACGCATCATTAGTCAGCCACAATAAGGGCCTGGCTGAGTATTCATTGCTAGAGTGCATTTTGTAATGTCCTGTACTCATGTTGTCCTCTTTTTTGCCAAGACGGATTAATATAGGGCTCCACCCTTTTTCCCATATGGATCATCTTTATTTCTACAACTTTTGTTATATTGTTATGAAACAAAAAATTTGATCAAACCAATCTTCAGGGAAGACCACCAGTTTTAAAGGCACTCTTCTCAGGATACATTGCTCAGAACTTTTCATCTTATTTATACCTACTACAAAATACCATCTCTCTTCACAGACCATAAATTGATATTCCTAAGGGTCCCCTTTGAAGACAGGTTTCACTGTACACTATCTGCACAGAAAAGAGATTTTCAAGAAGTGAGTGGTTGACAGAGAGCATGACCTCCACTGTGTAATGACCTCACCTTCACCAGCCCTCTGCCAAACAGCATCTCAACCACCTCCTTCAGGATAGGCAACACCCCACTGTGATGGATCCCAAGGCCTCTCTTCAACAGGTCTGCCATGTTTTTTACCTAAAACGCGACACATTTTACATTATTTTAAATCATTACAAGCATAGAAATTAAAACAGCCTTTATTTTCGATGAAATATCTCCTGAGGAAGTAGGTAAATCATGTTCGCACAGATATCAACGTGACGTAAAAAGCTCCTCCTTCCATCCACCTACAAGAACACTCCTCATGGGTCAGATGTTTGGACACATCAAAAATAGTACATCTGGCTTTTTGGATATTACACTAAAATCCATCCATTCAGATGTTAAAATTATGCAACTGCTGCAGAGAAACTGATAGGAAAATTCAATGTAAATACAATAATATAAGTGGGAGTGGTCGGCCAATCAGATGTAAAAACTACGTCATGTGACCAGTCTGTATTCTGTGATGAAGACCTGGCTTGTTTTGATATTGACCTAACTGTGCATAACAGACACACACACACACACACACACGCACACACACAGTGGTCCCCCTCTTGAGAAGCCCCCCTGATTAGAGGCCACCCCTTCATGAGAGGCTACATGTACTTCTCAATGCATTAAGGACAGCCTTTGCACTATTCCCCCCCCCCCCCCCCCCAAGTGAGTGCCCAACCCATGCCAAGGAAAACTGTTGACCTGGGGCATGTGATCTTGATAAGTCTCATGTACATTTCTCAGTCAAAACGCTGAAGCAGACGACATTTGACCATCAGCCAGTTTTGGCTGGTTTAAGGGGGAATATGGAACATGATGTTTCCTGTTACCATGATTGAGGTAACCTGGACATGACCCTGGTGCTTCCAAGCAGCCTACGACACACAGGAAATCAGTCAACATTCAATGCTGCAGTACAGTGACTTGTCTTCTGTTCTCAGGGCAAAGTATTTTTAAAAATCATGCGCGTTTTCAAACTCCCTTTGCTCAGCTACTAGCCAATAATTACAAAAGTGTGAGTACAATGTCAGCCTTGCTTTCTCCTGAGACCAGGCTCCACCACTTTGCTATCATACATGTATGTAGTATAATGTAGTATCCTTCTTGACAAACCCAGCTTCCAACTAGAACAGACTGATTTTCCAACAGAAAATCAAATGTCTCCCGGTGGAACACTTACGTCTCTGAATAAGCTACAGGTGACAACAAATTACAAATGACCAAGTTTGCTTGAAAATTACAATCCTATTTTAGCTCTCACCTAGATACATTACTCTAGCAATTTTCATCAAGTTCTTCATGACTTATTGCAGAGAAACCAATTTCACATAAATGACCCTGTGACCTTGAAAATTAGGTCAAGGTCACCCAAATACAATTCCAACCTTGGTCTTACCTTGATACATAATCCTACCAAGTTTCATCAAATTCCATCAAGTTCTTCATGACTTATCAAACGGAAATCAATTTCACATACGTGACCCTGTGACCTTGAGAATTCGCTCAAGGTCATCAAATACAATCCCAACCTAGGTCTTGCCTAGATACATAATCCTACCAAGTTTCATCAAATTCCATCACGTTCTTCAGGACTTATCGCATGGAAACCAGTTTCACATAAGTGACCCTGTGACCTTGAAAATTAGGTCAAGGTCACCCAAATACAATCCAAACCTAGGTCTTGCCTAGATACATAATCCTACCAAGTTTCATCAAATTCCACCAAGTTCTTCAAGACTTATTGCACAGAAACCAATTTCACATAAGTGACCCTGTGACCTTGAGAATTTGCTCATGGTCATCCAGATACAATTCCAACCTAGGTCTTGCCAAGATACATAATCCCACCAAGTTTCATCATATTCCATCCTGTTCTTCATGACTTACAAAACAGAAACCAATTTCACATAAGTGACCCTGTGACCTTGAAAATTAGGTCAAGGTCATCCAAATACAATCCCAACCTAGGTCTTGCCTAGATACATAATCCTACCAAGTTTCATCAAATTCCATCAAGTTCTTCAAGACTTATCGCACGGAAACCAATTTCCCATAAATGCCCCTGTGACCTTGAAAATTAGGTCAAGGTCACCCAAATACAACCCAAACTTGGTCTTACCTTGATACATAATCCTACCAAGTTTCATCAAATTCTGCCAAGTCCTTCAAGACTTATCGCACGGAAACCAATTTCCCATAAATGCCCCTGTGACCTTGAAAATTAGGTCAAGGTCACCCAAATACAACTCCAACCTTGGTCTTACCTTGATACATAATCCTACCATGTTTCATCAAATTTCATCCTGTTCTTCATGACTTATCGAATGGAAATCAATTTCACATAAGTGACCCTGTGACCTTGAGAATTCGCTCAAGGTCACCCAAATACAATCCCAACCTAGGTCTTGCCTAGATACATAGTCCTACAAAGTTTCATCAAATTCCATCAAGTTCTTCAAGACTTATCGCACGGAAACCAATTTCACATAAGTGACCCTGTGACCTTGAGAATTCGCTCAAGGTCACCCAAATACAATCCCAACCTAGGTCTTGCCTAGATACATAATCCTACCAAGTTTCATCAAATTCCATCAAGTTCTTCATGACTTATCGAACGGAAACCAATTTCACATAAGTGACCCTGTGAGCTTGAAAATTAGGTCAAGGTCACCCAAATACAATCCCAACCTAGGTCTTGCCTAGATACATAATCCTACCAAGTTTCATCAAATTCTGTCAAGTCCTTCAAGACTTATCGCACGGAAACCAAGTGTTGAAGAACCTGAAGAAGAAGAAGAAGAAGAAGAAGAAGAAGAAGAAGAAGAAGAAGAAGAAGAAGAAGAAGAAGAAGAAGCGGAAGAAACGGGCACTAAACCAATATGTCCCCCGGCTTCCACCGGGAGACATAATTATCACCACTGTACCTGAATCAAGAAATATGAAGCATAGTTTGCTCAACACACACATAAATCCTTACCTGTGGCAATGCTCGATCTGGCTCTTTCAGTCTGCGGATACACATCTTGAAGAATAAGTGTATCTCGCTCTTCTCTGCTGCTGTGGTGAGGTCCATACTTTGAAGATGGTTGGCATTCTCCTCAATGCGTTTCTTTGAGAATGTAAAGGCCACAATGGGCAATTTGTCCTTTTTGCGCAACATGTCAATCACCGAGATCCAGACATTTTTGTCCTGAGGAGATACAAGAAGGCTATATCACATTTTTAACCCTTTCTACTTTGAATTAAGACTGTATCAAGGGTTTGCTAACATTCATGCACACATACATACTGGTATTTGTGTACTTTAGCCATCATCACAGAGAGGAAATAAACAATGTGAAGAACATCAATACGTCACATGCTGTTGGGACATCAACCTGCAAATTTTGTTCCAGTTTTACACAGAGATTTTAAAATTTTAAATGGTTGGGACAGCAAAATATGACACATGAACTGATAATACAAATATTATTGTGGCTTTAACTCTGAGGGAGCTAATTGTTACACTAATATTAATGTACCAGCCTGCAACTGCTTTTCATAACCCCCAGTAAACTTCTAATGTCGTTAAATGTCTGCTTCTTTTTTTAAAAATTAATACTTCCTCACTTGAGTTTACCAAAATTACCCAGATGTAAATTGTCATCTCCGTTAACATTTTTTACTTAAATTTCTCATTACCAGAAAACATTTTTTTTTCTGAGAATTTTTAAGTAAAGTCATTCATGACAGCATGCCCTAGGCCAATACCTTTCCTTGGCCTGGGTTGTGTGCATTGTGCCCAAGGAAAGCTATTGATTTGGTCGTATTTTGACCATGAATGAGTTCAGAATACATCTCATTCAACAGTGATGAGAAATTCAGTTTGCTAGAAAACCCAGCTGCATTCTAACCAGGAGTTTGGGGCAAAACCCAGAGTTTAGTACAGTCTTTGATGTATTCCCATATGTTTATTTACGATCATTAATCTGATAAGAGAAGAAACTAACACAAGCGGTGCATGCTGTTAACCTAGTGTATACCTAAAAGAGAAAATCTTCCCCTCTGATGATCATGGCGGGGAAGAGTTCTTGTCTACAGTTATATCAGTTGACGTTTATTGATGACTGTTTACACATAAGATAATAAGAGTTATAAAGGCAGTAACCACAAAATTTCACTACATTGTGGTTGGTCTTGGTTTCTAGAGGCTGGTATCCAGCACAAGCTTCCCTGCACCAAGGAAAGCAGTAGTTGGGGATCAGTAGAAGATTCCACGTTGACTTTCATGAGAGAAAAAGTTTTAACCTGTGCTGGGTTCCCTCCTCTGTACCCTTTGGCCCCAAATGACTGGGACGACTTGGAGGCTCTCTGCTTCTTGGCATCAACCGCCTTGTTGTACCTGATCATGGAATCACGGAATCACAATTACATGTATTACGTACGTTGAATAATGGGCTGGTGCTAGGCAATTTACAACTGTGGCCAGTTTGGCTAAGGAGGTTAATGTTACTTTAGCCACATGCTAATTATGTCAGCCAAAACTGTGAGTAAAATTCTATATTTTCCTATTGTGCTAAATACACATATTATAACTGAGTAAAATGCCCCGATATATGCATAAAAAGTTGAACAAATCAAAGAAATATCCTCAGCCAAATTTGGTTTAAACTTACACAATATTTTTGTTAGCCAAATCACACCTTTTTAGCCACTGTCTATTTGGCTAATGGTTAGCATTAGCCTAGCCATTACATTACATACATATACATGTGTGCATGCACACGCACACACACATACATACATACAATGAAAACTTGTTATAATGACACAATCTGTTCCCTATGAAATGTCTCAGATAACTGAATATGTCAGATAAATGAATCAAATAACAAAAGAAATAAACTTTTTCCCATGAAAATTTGTGTCATTATAGTGAATATGTCAGATATCCGAATGTCGTTATACTGAGGTTTACTGTACACACACACACACGCACGCAGAAGAGATGCAAAACTATGGAATATATTTCCAGGCAAAAGTGATCTACATCTACAGTGCATGCTGTAAAAATCTGCAGAAACATTTCTTGCATGTACACTTTTCAATATAATATTATAAGCTAATATCAAATCTTACGCTATCATCTGTTTTTGACATCCTCACCTCCTGACCCTTTCCCACTCAAACCACAGCAGGACAGGACTAAGCATCACTTTCTACACTTATGACTCAGAAAATGCTGAAGTAATGCAACTTTCTACCTGTCCAGTAATTATTTACATATAGTGTTACAATATTCAAAACAAATATTTTCAACAACTTCAGGTTAACATTCTCATAATTTCCACAGTGCCAGGGGTGTTTAATAGGAAAAATATTGTTGTATACATGTATCTCAAACACAGGGGGCGTGGTCTGAGTTAGGGTCAGACAGGCAACATAAGTTTTAATCTGTTCAAATTTAAACAAATTAAGAATGTGGAGTCAATGACTTGCAGAACATACATGTAAAACCTTCATCATACCCATGCAAATGAGAAATACGAGACAAAGCCAGAAAAGCTGGCATGCTAGCTGTAGTGTTTTCTTGTGCGACGCGTTTCACCCTCTGTTGGGCTCATCAGGCACACTCTACAACTGTGTAAGTTCTAACAGAAAAGCTCAGCTTCTAATGGAAAAGCTGACGTATGGGTTCTTTTATACGGCAGGTAATGTTGCTAGAAACAGTAGTCAAAATCAACTATCATAACATCACACTCATGATGACTGCACTTAGTTTGAACTGGTTGTTCAGGGTCTGCCAAGTGGCACGACGTCAAACAGACTGTAGATTCATTCTACACGTGCCCAAATTCAAAGTACAAACTGGACCCCAGAAAAACATTTTTCTGGGGCCCTTCAGGAGAAAGATTCCCTTCACTGTTGAAATGGTTTGTCTAGATATATTGAGAAATATAAAAATGAATAGACTATGTGTGTCATGTGAAAGGTCTTGTTCGTGTGATTGCAGCTGTTTCCTTCGTGGAGATCCTGATGGATCTCAGTAGATCCAGGTGGGTCTACTAAGAACTATAAACAGTTGAGCTAGACTGACAAGGAGACTTCGAACAATATTTTTTTTTATCATACCCAGTCAGCAGGAACTTTTTGTTGGAATCCACAAGAAGGAAGAGTTCGTTACTGGTTTTGCCGCTGTTACCAGTGTATAGATGATGTTCCAGTGGCACGGGACGCTTCTGAGTGCTCACCACAAACACCTTTCTCTTCTTTGTCCGCCTGAAACAGAATGCACTGATTAATCTTACGGGACCTCATGCACCTTGAGTGTGCACAGTAAAACTGTTCCAAGAGGGTCACAGAACATTTATCGAACACTTTCTGGTTAGCCTGATACAAGATGAGTAAGTTAGGTGCCACATGTCCTTACAATGTTCAGTATATTTACAACTTTAACACCCAGATATCATTATATGCATGTTGCCATTTTGTCACAAGGAAAATAAAATTTGTTTTTATTGAACTTTAGGGGGCTCTGAGTACAAGTACAGTAGTCCCTCTTTTGAGAGAATGCCCCGAATGCACCCCAAAAGGTGGTACCTTAAAGCAGGTGGTCTCTCAAAGGAGGTATAAATAATATGAAAAGTACTAGAGAAGGACCCGAAAAATGTGGTCTCTCAAAGGAGGAACTACTGTTACACAGTATTGGTGTAACATTCATATTTACTATGTGTTGTCATTTCCATCACAGAGAAAATAAGATCTGTTTGAGTGAGAATTTCAGTATCTACAGTTAGTACCTATAATTGGCATACAGTTGCTGTCATTTGTGTTATCAATAGTAATACCTGTTATTTACGGAACACATCCTCAAACATGGTGGAGTCAAATCTAGTTTGGGGCATGCAGCGGCCACCAAGTGAAGGACTGAGTGTCACTGAACGCCTGAACTGATCCCATACTATACCATGCATGTATACATGTACAATATTTGATGGAATTTTTTTTTGGCCCTGCTCAGTTCAAAGAAGACCACTGTGTTCATCCACATCATGAGCTCTAAGTTGCAGCTAATTCTTTTAAGAGATAAAAAATTCTGTGGCTTGGTATCTTGCTTCTCTCAAGTACACTCACCTGGTCGTTAAACAAATCCAGCCTCACTGATCGGCTACTAGTTGTCCGCCAAAAGTGGTGTCACAGGTACTTTATAATTAGTTCAACAGGAAGCAGTGTCACATGCAATTTATCTCCCAAAAAACCTCCATTGAAAATACAAGTTTCTTTCACTGGTGCCTATGTGTGGGACCTTTCATTCTTTCTCCTCAAATGAGCTAACGTACATTTGCACATCCTACCTATAACCTTACATGTAATGTACTTGTCTGCTTTGAGAACAGTATAATATTACTATACATGTTCAAGGCTCACCCATTCACATCACAGCCTTGTCCAGGAAAAGTCAACTGAAAGTCCAGTTGGGCAAGTCAAGGCTTCAAAGCACTTTGCTTTAATTTGTTGCCTTGGGCCCACCAAAAATTTGCAATTTGCTTTTACAAACAGGATGAATGGAAGGACAAGTGAGTGAGATAGGGCACAATTAAAATATCAAATCAACTATTAAACTTTCCCTGGGGACTAACCCAGACAAAAAAAAAAAAAAAAAAAAAAGAATTTGTGAGCCCTGACATTTGTGAAATAAGATGCCAAAATCTTACCCAACCCAGTCTGCAAATTCAATGGCATTGGGAACTGTGGCGCTGAGCAGGATGATGTTGACTTGTTGTGGCAGCATGATTAGCACCTCCTCCCACACCACGCCACGCTGTTGAATAAAAAAATAAACAAACAAAAAAACAAACAAATAAACAAAACTTTTAAGGATGATGTACACATTTGATCATTTTAACAGCAGTCTTTCCCTCTGTTAACTCATTCCATACCAGTCCCTGATTTTTCTGTATATTTACCTAGATTGAAGACAACAATTGTATATTTAAATTCTTCATGAAAAGAGCTTTCATTCAAGTACCAACATGCCTATAGTGGTAAGTCAGTGGTTCTGGCACTGCCTGGCAAGTCATGCTGCTGCTGCCACAAGGGCAACTGCAGCATGACTTGCCAGGCAGTGCCAGAACCACTGACCAAGGCCTGTCACCAAAGTATGGAATGAGTTAAACCTTTCAGTTTTAGGTTTAAGTCAACAGCTTTCCTTGACATGCTTCGGATGCAACAAGGAAGGCTTTGCCCGAAGTGTGCCAAGGAAAGCTGATGACCTGGACCATCATCTTCTCTAGAACTTCAGACATGCCGGTATTTTTTATGAGGCATTTGAATCTGCAATCATAACATTTATTCATGCAAGAACAAAATTATGATGTGATTAGCAGTAGTAAAGTTAGTTCCAACACCCAATCCTAAACCCAATCTATATTAAAATCTTCTCCATACATGCTTTAACCCCAGAGACTTTACAAGGATGTTTTGACAATCAATATTTTCTCAATGAAGGTGACTGGCAAGTGTCCGATGTTGTTAATGTCATATGATTCTCTTTTGTTGTTTCAATTAATATGTTATCAGTCTACAGAAGCTTATGTCATTCTATACCTGGCTTTAGGCATCGTGTCAATTTGACTGAGGATTTGAACATGTGTGCACGTGCATATTGGTTCCCATTCTATGATTTTCATATCATGCTGGAATACCTGCAGGTTTCCTGAGGGTTGCCGTATTAGAAAATTGTGTACGGTAACATTTGACCATTCAAATTTCATACACGGTCTTATAAGAGTAACATTTATTTATTCTATATTTGCAGGAGAATTATCATTTTCTTGAGTAAAATTCAAAGAAGTAACTCACTGTAGATCACATGACCTAAACATTGTTACAACTAAATTGTGACGCACATGCAGCACTGACGTAGTGCACTAACATATAGACAAAATCAAGAGTGTGTGAGGGATGTTTGATAATACATCACACCTGACAAAGAACTTCGGCAAAGGTAAACAAACATGGCACATCAGGTTGACATTGAAAGCATGCCTGGGATATATTTTTGGAATGAATACCCAATTAGACAAAAAATAAACAAAATCTTACATGGCTTGAGAGTGAGTTGCTATTTTTCTCTTGCTATCAGCTATGTAAGATTCTCTATGTATATACAAAGCATAGCAAAAATCAACAAACACAGGTTTGTACACACACACAAGCCCATAGTGTGTCACCACTGATCTCCAGTCTCTATTCATGCTGTGTGAAATCATCCTTACAAAGACACTGTGACTAATGCTACAAGGAGTCAGATTTTCCTCTTTAAGTATTTGGATGAGCCAATAGCCCACTTGAATAAAACACCAATGGACTTGAATCAACACAGAATGTGATAATCTCACAATGAACACTCATAAGCATCCATTATGATTTTGTCTTTTAGCATATAGAAAGCCTGTTTTTCACATACGTACCTCTGGGTCATTTATGTAATGGACCTCATCAAAAATCACCCATTCTAGATCACGAATCACATCAGAACCATTGTATAACATCGACCTGGCAAGTAAAAAGAACAGATGATGCTGCCTGACTCTTTGTATGAATGAAACAGCCTGACTACCTACATTTATGATACAGCCTGACTGCCTACATTAATGATACAGCCTGGATCCCTACATTGATGATATAGCCTGGCTCCCTACATTAATGATACAGCCTGGATCCCTACATTGATGATATAGCCTGGCTCCCTACATTAATGATACAGCCTGGCTCCCTACATTAATGATACAGCCTGACTCCATATGTAAAGATACAGCCTGGCTCCCTACACTTATGATATAGCCTGACTCCCTACACTAATGATACAGCCTGGCTCTACATTAACAACACAGCCTGACTCACTATATTATTAATCAATACAGGCCAACTTCTACATAATAGTCTAACCCCCTACACAAAGATATAGCATGACTTCTTACTCTTTCTATGCTGTAGATCCTATGTAATCCATCTTACTGTGCAATAGGATGTATTCATATTTAAATGCAGTCCTACTTTAACACCTATTGAACAAAAGAGGGAGCCACCTGCATCAGGGCAGATCCATGTATTTGGCATGATCAAAAGTACTTTCTCAATAAAATAAACAACACGAACACAGAATAATCTTAAGAAAATGTTTTAACATATATTTGAAACATAAAGGATGCCTAAATTGATTAGAAATGGGCTCTCTTTTGGTTGAAAAGATATTATTTATGGATGTTTATATAGTATATAATACAAATCTGCCCTGATCATGGTGGAAGCATCAGTCTGTTGCCCTGGCAACACAGGAAGTGAGCAGGATCGCAGTTAAATATGAATGTCTCCTATTGCTTAACATAACAATAGCTAGAGATAAATATTAGTTGTAAAATAAAACCTGTCTGATTTAAGATCCTGCTTTCTTGTGCTATTAAGATAGGTTCATTTGGTACAGACATGCCCACATTAAAGGCAGTTTTTGGGAAGAGGCTGAAAATATGAATTTTTGACCTAGACGATGGCTGTCCTGACAAGTCCCTATATACTCTGCTGACTGACAAGTATTGAGCAAACATCAAGTATCAAGCAACACACATGTAAAACCAGGGGGAAGTCACTTTAAAACTCAGTAATCAATAACCGTCCCTTTTGAAGTGTTTTCATCTTACAGATATAAAACATATGTATGCACATACATAACTGCATACCGTGTTCATTCCAATGGTAACACATGCCCTAATAGAAGCATGCCCCTACTTTTTAATATTGTAGATCTTATTCAAAGTTCTGTACTTTTCAATATTTTAAAAAAATTATCATGACAGATGATAAGATTAGTTCACTATTATCATTTTAATAAGCTATATGGATTCTGTAATAAGCGTAATTGCCATTGGTACTACAAAATAAGACAAATATTTATCACAAAATTTCGCAAAAACCATGTCTGATCCATGAAATCTTTGCAGTAGCATGGTCTGCTACTACTGGAACGAATACGGTACACACAATGTATACAGTGGTTAATGTGGATTTTCCTGGTTAATGTGGATTTTCCTGTACTGTTCTCAATACTTGTCTGTTTACTGTGGATTTTGGTCTCTTATGCATATCCACTGGTCTGTAATTATGCTGTGTTTGTGGGATACATGCACACAGAGTCAATATGATTAAAGTTTATTTGACATGATAACTAACCTGAGGATCTCTGTGGTCATTATCAGACACGCTGCCTCTGGACGGATCTGCACATCTCCAGTTATCAACCCCACGTCTTCAAATGTTGTTTTGAAATCTCGGAACTTCTGATTGGACAAGGCTTTAATTGGCGAGGTATAAATAGTTCTGAAAGGAAAACAAGAATTTCTTCATGCACCTGGTCCACATGATGCACATCCCAATAATGAGATATGAGTTGGAAAAACAAACAACAAAAATAAATGAATGAAATAAAAATTAAAAACAATAGGGCTGTGTGAACAGTCCATCCTCAGCTGAACTTGACATTCAACCCATAAGTCCCACTCTAGTTTTAGTGGATGAGGATTTTGGAAAATAAGTAAAACTTGGAAGTTTCCATTAGAATTCCCATTGACTTACATGGTAATCACTATAGGAATGCATGTATTAACTGACCAGTAACCAAATTGAAAAAAAAAATGCTAAAAATCAGGGATCCAGAGTCACCAACCAGTGAACACATTTGATTAATCCTCAGGGTACCTGTTTCCCTCAAGTTTCAGAACAATCTGAGTGACGGTATTGGAGAAGAAGTCAAAATAAGGAACCCACATAACAATTCTTTGAAAAAAATCTGAAAAAAATTGCAGTGTCACCTCTTGGAAAAATTAAGGTCTGGGGGGACCCCAGAAGCATTGCTATGTAAGTGGAGAGACCCACCTTAGGTACAACTCCACCAAGTTTGAAGTGAATATGGCTAACGATTTTGGGGAGGTCGAATATGTGAATTGTGGACAGATGGACGATGGACCATACTATGACCTCAAGTCAGCTGAGGTACAAAAATGAAATGAATAAACAAATGAATAAATCAAAACATTGTACGTGTATGTCAGCACATGTTTGAGTCAATAATCATCATCATCTGATAAGAATTCATGTTACTACATATTGATAACATCATGCTTGTGGGGACATCCATCTGATAGAAATTCATACTGCTAGTGTTATAGTAACAACATACATACACACATGTATATCTGGTTTTGCTCCATACAGTAGAATCTCCAATTAAGACCACATTTTTCCAGTCCTTTAGGTGGTCTCAATAGGGCAATTCCACTGTATATACTTTAATGCACATATGCCAGACTTATCATGTTAACCCTTAGATATACAGGTACATGTATGTCAGAATAATATCATTTATTTGCTTATCAGCACAAAGTGTGCATATGAGCATGGTTTCTACTCAGCATGAGAGATGGATAGTGAACAAACAGCATCTACTCCCACTCTTCTCCCTGTAGCTTGTGTCTTCAGGCCACTGGTCACATCTGCATCATGTTGTGTGTCACAATGATATACATATTTCATATATCCTCAGTATGTTATGTATTATAGGACCTGTATTTCTTGTCGAATAAAGAGTTCGAATCTGAATTATGTCTGCACACATTGTGTGTCTGATCACATGTTGCACCTACTGGACAGAGCTCTTGTTTACACACTTCATTATCTGCCTCTCATGCAGTACTCACAGTGTCACATCTAATGGACGGAAATCACATTTGCTCAGTGTATTTCATGGACAGTTCCTTTAGTCAAGGCATCCTGCTTTCTATCGGACAGAGTTCAAGTCTATTTACAGTGTCATACGTTTAATACAGACAGCTCATGTCTATTCAGCATCCTATGTCTCATGGAAGCAATTTGTTTACTCACCATATCATGTTCTACAGAGACAGTCCATGTCCACTCACCATATCATGTCCCACTGAGACCACTCATGTCTACTCACTGTATTCTGCGTCCAACAGAGATAGCACCAAGTCCACTAATTGTATAATGCGCACCAAGTCCACTAACTGTATAATGCCTCCCACAGAGTTCATGTCTACTCATTGTACCACAAGTCATGCACACAGCACATGTCTACTCACCACATCATGTGTCCAACAGAGAAACCCAGAAAAGCTCCATGTCTACTCAATGCATCATGTGTTCCACTGAGACAGTCCATGTCTACTCACTGTACCATGTCACACAGAGGTAGCCCATGTCTACTCATGGCATGTGCCGTGTCCCACAGACAGAGCCTATGTTTACTCTCTGTATCATGTCCTACAGATATATATCATACTTTTTCATCATTTCACATACAGAGCCCACATAGACAGCACATGTCTGTTAACTATATCATGTGTCCCACAGAGAAAGTACAGGTATATTTAATTATAAAATATCACGCCTTACAAACATAACTCATGGTTTCTTCATCATGTCATGTGGCAGATAAAGCTCACATCCATGTCACCAGAGCTCATGTGTCACATGACCTGAGCCCATGTGTCACATGACCTGAGCTCATGTGTACTCACCGCGTCATGTGCCTCATGGAGAGAGCTATGGCATACTCAGCCACCACCGTCTTGCCGGCTGACGTGTGAGCAGCTACGAAGACACTCTCGTGTTGCTCCAGGCACAACACCGCCTGTTTCTGGAAGACATCCAGCTCAAATGGCCACTGTCAGCAAAAACACACAGGTATGGTCCTCAATCCATTTTACTATGTTGAACGCAATGAAAAGACCACTGATTGGTCTAAATGGGTATCCCATCATGTTGGAGACAACGAACTGCTTAAAGACAGCAGACCTTCATGCCCCTACTTGGGTACAAGGATATGTGCATTACACGTGTTATGCTAATAAGAACAGTAGGGTGGCAGTGTTGCCAACTCTTATGGAATTCCCATAAGTTGTACGGAATATCATTTCAGTTACATTTTCCAAAAATTTGCCAAGAAATGGCAAAATTTTAACCTTAAAAAAACCTGCAAAACTTAAAAAATAATGCACCAAAAGGCAGCATTTCAGTTACATTTTCAAAATATTCGCTGCGGTCCTTCGCTGAATCTTACTGATTTACAACACTTTAAGGGTGCCAACACTGGGGTGGCTACTATACTCATTTGACAGACACAAAGAAAAGAATTGACAGCCACTGTTATCTGGTATTTGGGTCACTAATTAAATACCTCTCCATTTAACTGTTTATCGGTAATAAAGGGGACTGTATGCTGTACATAAACATACATGTAGTTGTTCCTACTAGTTTTAAAAGACTTTCCAGTATGATATTTGGTGTACATGGTGTACAAAATCTATGCCGCAGTTGCCTTGTTTTCATGTAAATGACAACAATCACAAAAAAAAAAAAAAAAGAAGAGGACAAGCAAAACTTTGTTGCTGAGGGCGACTTTTTCAAATGTCAAAGCACATTCACAAGGCAAGGCCAATAAGTCCAGCAGGGTTAGGCTTAAAAGTTGCCTTTGGTAAAATTCTTGACAGAGTTCAGGTTGAGGCACAGGATAAAAGATATGTAACATATTGTGATTGAAGTATAATGTATACAGAACTGTAGCCTTGACCTATGAACATCACGTAAATTCATTCATTGATGCTGATCAATGTACATGTATTGGGCTGAAAGATCAATACATGTACATTGCTGGTGTCTCAGCTCCATGTCAGCCGTGTCCCTATTTCATGGTCAAAGTTACTTTTGTGGTCATATGGGCTGCTATTTTACCATTTGAAATTTTTTTAGGTCAGTTTTTTGTGCTTCACCTCAAGAAAGCAAAAAGCTGCACATCATGAATATAATTATAATGATGTCTGTGATACATCCATGAGTATATGTAATTGAAAGTTCCAATAAAATTAATTTCAAGCATAACTTGAAATTAGCATTTTTTCAAACACATATCTAACATAAAACTAACAATTTAACATTTGCTCCTTGGTCTTAAGCTTTTAAATAAATCTGAATTGAACCCATATGACACGAGGAAAAAATCAATTCATCGAGGCATAAAGTCATCCTATGTCCTTCCGCTAAAAGCTATGATGACATGTGAGCAGCCATTTTGAAAATCGTCCACAAAACTGCAAACTGGCATGCATCAGGTGATATCGTGAGGTTTTGTTTTTTCTTTTGTACAAGCCAATTTAGTTTACCACAATATATGTATAACAAAAGGAAAGTGAAATTTAGTTTCAATGTTCAGTCTAGTATGTCAAAAGTTATGAACAGAACTCTCAGGGTATTGACCATAACCAGAACAGTTACTGCAGATAAATGAAAACCCCCTGCTTTCCACACACACACACACAGGTCCTATGATCTTGAAAATGTGGTCAAGGTCACAAAAATGTAAAGAGATCAAGAAATAGTGTCGAGGCACAGTTGAGGTAAATGTAAGTTTATGTGGCTTGTGAATTATGAGATATTTTGCTCACATGAATTCTTCTACAGATGGACATTTCAATGGACAGTTGGAGGGTGCGAGCAACACTGCCAACAGTTGGAAAAGCTGAAAACAGTATACCCCCAATTTTTTTTTTTGGGGGGGGGGTATGATGATGTCGAATGAATATATGTATATTACATAGTGATAGGTACATTCACTTGTTAACTAGCAAGCAGTGAGTTGTGAGTCCAATTGTTCATCTTGTGCTAACCTTACGAGCCATATCTGGCACCCTCTTATGAAAGTCATCCACAGGGCTGGAGACATCCACTGGAACAGCCCATTGCTCTTTGTGGGCTGGCTGTTCCACTTGTCCTAAGCTTTCCCATTCCAATCCATATCTGCTATCCAGCTGAAAATGTAAAAAAAATAAACATGAAAACAACGGTCAGTCATTCATATGAACCCCCTGGGGCATTTTTTTTTCTTCAAAATGACAGCACTGTAACAATATCGTGCTCTGCTCACCAGTTTAACCTTTTCCCGTGAATTAAGACCCAGTCAACAACTTTCCTTCACAAGGTGGATGCTCAGCACCCAATCCACATCAAAGAAAGCTGTTGACCTGGGGCATGTTATCTTTAAAGGTCTCATATACAATTCCCACTGAAATTGTTTTTCATTACTGTTAAAGTTTGTCAACATCATTGAAACAAACACCATTTTACCAAGGAGCGTTCATTTCATTGTACTTTCCTTGATTTTACCAACAGCATGATTTGAACAGTTTAACTGGGCAATGGGTAAAGTAAAAAATGCATGAACATGATGAAAGGAAGAACTGACAGCTGAATTCTTTCTAACACCATTGTCCACACCTGAATCAAAACTTTAATTGTCCTGCCTTGCTGAAATATGAGAGAAACTTATTATTAAGTCATGATCAGTGTACATAATTATGATTTGTGTGTCCTAATATGAAACCGCTCCCATTACTATGTTACTAGGTGGTCAGTCAGGCTATTTACAAAATATCTCACTCTATTTGTTCTTTATATGGCATGTAAAAATCTTTATCTTGCAATCAGCCACACGAACCTCCATGTATAAATACATTTCTTTTTCATTGGGAGATTTTAAAAAACACCAAGAATGCCCTATATGACCGTACATACAGGGGCTCCCTTCATGTAAGGCTCTTCTCACCAAAGGCCACCCCTATTAAAAGGCTTCCACTTCTATACAGAAAGGAATAGCACTTCCATTATACTACCCCCCACCCCCGAGAGACCAACCCTCTTATAATAACACCTTTTGGTTGCATTTGGGGTGGTCTTACAACAGGTGGACCACTGTATAGTTACATGATGAATATCTGTATACAATCACCTGGATGATGTCATTCTAGTGACGAATGTCTGAATACACTAACTGTGATGATGTCATGGATGTCTGCGTACACTCACCTTGATGATGTCATCCAAGTCTCCTGCTGTCTGCACCTCTTTGGCAGTGACCTGTATCAAACATACACTGCAGGTTAATCATGTGGTTATTACAGATACAGAATTGATAAGTCGTTGAGACACCAGAAAAAAAAAGCTATCTCATCTAAAACATATTGGCAAATATAATTCGTGCTGAATGTAAACAGTTCAGGAAATCTTCACTGGATAAATTTAACTGCAGTAAGCCTTTTGAGCTCAAACAAATAAATAAGATAAATCTCAAACATCATTTCCAAACACCTGGTGCATGCATGCAACCTCAGCAGTCAAATGACAGAGTTTAATCATTCTCAGTGAACATAATTTTAACAAAAAATGCTTAGCCTAATTCCTTTTTGTTTGTTTAAATTGAGATGATGACTGTTGTGTGTCAGTAAATGGTCCTCATCTGACTATGTGGCACATTATGTAAATCAATGTTTAATCCTTTCATCGTCTGAGTGAAGACGAGTCAAAAGATTTCCTTGGTATGCCACGGGTACAATGTGCTCAACTGATGCCAAGGAAGCTATTGACCTGGGGAGGGCCATCATGATAAGTCTTGTCTTCAATTCTTATAAAAATATTCGTTTTTCACATTGAAATTAACCCTTTCCCCCTTAAATTGACACTGAGTCAACAACTTTCTTTGGCATGAGTTGGGCACTATAAGCCCAAATCATGCAAAGGAAAGTTATTTACCTGGGGCATGTGATCATAATAGGGCTCATTTACAATTCTCAGTCAAATTGTTTTGCATTACTGTTGAAATTAGTTGAAAACACTGAAGCAGACGACATTTGACCACCAGCTGGTTTTGGCCAGTTTAAGGAGGAAAGGGTTAAGTGAACACAGTAAGAGAGACAATAATTTAAATCTGAGCATTTATGTGTGATTTGAGACAGTAAGTGTTAAAGTACATGTAATCATACATGTACTTGCACAGCAAACAAACAAACTCAGCAACAATACTTTCTTAACGTCATAGCTTACCAACACAACCTACATATTTGTGCAACCATATCTCCATAATTTCACAGTTTACCCAAATGTGTATAAATGGTGCAACGGTTTCTTACTTTCCTAGTTTACCAACACAACACATGTATTTATGCAACCATTCCCCCTCAACTTCACAGTTTATCAAAATACATGTACATACTGGTGCAACGATACCTTCTTAACTGCATAGTTTATCAACAAAGTGCTGGTACAATCATACCTCTTCAATTTCATCTTTCACTTCATCACTGGGCTGCTCCTCTGGGCCCAAGTCAATGAGATCTCCCTCAGTGACTAGGTCAGAGATAGATGGTAGCTCCAAAGGAACGTCAAGAATGTCCTCAAATATAGCACCTGACTCGAACCCAGGCGGTGTTGACAGCAAATCTGAAACCATGCATAGTGCATACATGTACTTTATCAGCTTGTGATATCTTCGGAAAGCCTCGAAATGGCTGTCTGCAACAACTATTAAAGCAGGCAATGGAGGTGGGCATTTTTTTCTGAAGACAGGTCTTACATGTAAACATGGCAGAATAAGAATAGGGTTCCTACTACATCATGGTAATATAAGGAGATGTGCCAGTGATGCCTGCTCAGTGGATATGTGTGTTTCCCATTTTCTGCCATGTGGCAGGTGTCGAAGGTGGCTGCTTCTAAGACCCAGTCATTCTGTGGTCAAAATATACTTTAGGCCACCTCCAGTGACAGTTCATGTTTTTTGAACATCATTCTTTGAAGAAGAAAAAAATGACTATACATGGACATGTCAGCATCTTAAGCCCATCTCTAGTTAAAGACACTTTTTGCTGCCAATGGGGCAGCCTGAACACCAGGTGGCACTGTATCATACTGCTATCCCATAGGGACCTTACCTGACTCAAATTTGATGGCTTCTGTGTCTGGTACTAATCTGTCCAGGCTAGGTTCTTCTAGGCCTCCTGAAGAAAGCAAGACACATGCCTACAATTATTTCTTTGGCCAGAAAGTTTCATCATCAAAGCATTGACCAGGTCCCGTCAAATGCAGGTACATAATCTAAGACCAATCAAAAACCATTACCACAGTCATCTCATAAGTGTATGCAAATAGCATATACCCCTTCTGTGTTTGTAACATATGAAACAGTACCCAAAAAAACAGGAGGACTAAAGCCAGTATGATTTAGCTAGACACATCCGTGAGGTACAAAAATGTACCATAACTAGATGTACCTTCAACACAAGCATTGACTGAAGGGTCCACCATTTCCTCAAATTACGTCATGGGGACACAAAAATCTAATCACTTCATCTTGGCATGCTAGAAAAGCATACTGCCAAATTTGAGCAAAATACATTGGAGCATTCTGGAGATACTGCGGCAACGAGCCCTAATGACCATATAATTAGGCTCCCATTTGCTCAAATTAGGTCATGGTGACACCAAAATCTAATCAATTCATCTGTCCAGATAACATAAGCATATTGCCAAATTTGAGCAAAATATATAGAGGCATTCTGTAAATATCGCGTAATGAAAATGCACACATCTGGACAGACCGACCGACAACCCAAAAATAGAAAGGGTCCCCCTATGGGGCGGACCCTTGATAACAGGGGGTCTGAGGGCTGGTATGATATAGGCATCAACATCTGTAAAAGAAAAAACCTACAAAAATTTTGCCCTGCCTAAAAGTGTCGTAAAATCCATAGTTTCATGAACTGCTAAGTCATTTGTCCTATTACTGTACACTACGGTTGTGCTATGTATGAAACATGTTTGGATAAGTACATTGTGGCTTCCCTGTGCACTAGGATTTCTGTTTAATATTTACATATCTATACCCCAAAACTAGTGTAATTTAGTAAAGTTCTGGGCCACTTCAGTGGAGGCAAAATTATTTTTCACTTTGAAAATGAAGATTACCTGTTCAGGTAATTACACAGGGGGATCAATACCGTAAAATACTGTATTATTGTACAAATTGCAATTCATTCTCTATGTAAATTTTTCATTGTTTCAGAAAATGTGAACTTAGTATGCAGAAAAATGCACTGAATATGCATTTTAACTGTATTGACGAAAAAAGGTGTCATTTTTTAATTCCAAAGTACTTCATTTGTGCCCTAAAGTTGCCATAAAATTTGCCTTTTTGTCAAATAGCATGAAACCTGATATTTACATTCTAATTAACATTAATGAGCAGTAAACAGGATCACAAAATATTTGTTAATATATTGTACAGCTTCGTGATAAACACAAACTCAGCAAATTTGTTTGTATTCTTGCAATATAAGAGAAATATCACAAAATTATGAATTTGTTCAAATTCCACAGATGTCCTATGACAAACAATTTCCCAACTTAGGTGGCTCTGAGACCCCCTCTGTTTTTGGTACAGTTTTGCACGTTGTCGATGTGTGGGTGGCTAAAACATATCGGCCCTCAGACCCCCTTTTTTTTTGGTGTACGTTTTTGTATGTTACAGACATTTTACGGTAAATCATACTGGACGCCAAAAGGTTATGATTACATGTAGATGATGAAAATGTACAGAGTTTGCCACATTTCATTATACATGGGGTTTCATAGCACTCCCAGTTTGTATCTTGAGGAGTCCCAAACTGACAAACAAAAGTATCACACCACTCAAATTTTCATGCAACACGTGTAAACTAGACACTCGCAACTTACCAATTTTAACAGACGAGAAAAAAATACAAGTTTCTTATGTTGGACAATAATGGTGACCACTCTGTCACATTATATCTTATCACTTTACATTTGCAGATCCATGCTTTGAAGCCCAAGGCTAATACAGTGAAGCAAGCACACCATACTGTCTGAAGTGACAAGTCTACTGTATCATGTACATTGTACATCTATGTGCTCTAGTCATTGTACATACATGTACATCTATGTGACCAGTTTGTGTTTGTTATTTTCTCTATCATATTTATCTGCACCAGAATGATGTTCCTTAGTGTATGTCCAATAAAGATTTTGTATTTGCAATAAAAAAACTCAGAAATACCACACAATTTGCATTAATATATAATATATATATGTGTGTATGTATGTATGTATGTATGTATGTATGTATGTATGTATGTATGTATGTATGTATGTATGTATGTATGTATGTATGTATGTAAAGCTCACTCTACTGCCATACCTCTCAGCTGAGCCTTGCTGTTCACTTACCTGGCCAGAATGGGAAGTTTCCCGAGCAGCCTTTGACACTTTGATCAGGGGGCCCTGGGGGGCGCTGTAGAGAGAATGAATTGCGAGCACTCGTGCCTGTGTCCCTGAGGACCTCCTGCAGTAACATGAATGTCAAAGGTCAGATTTATGAACAGTTATTCACTGATGAACAAATTTTAACCCATTTCCTGTTCAGAGTACAGCTGAATCAACAGCTTTCCTGGGTCATGTAATCTTGATAGGGCTCCTCTACAATTCTCAGTCAAACTCTTTTTCATCACTGTTGATATTAGTTGAAAACACTGAAGCAGACGACATTTGACCACCAGGCAGTTTTGGCCAGTGCAAATTTGCAATCACATATGGACATGCTCTTATGTAATAGGTAACCACTTCATATTTTTAACTCACGTAATACCAAAAGTGTCACATGGGCAGTTAATGAACTGACAGAGCTCACATTGATAAAGTGGTTGCAATGTTTTTCTCATTACAGGTCAACTACCACAAAAGACTGCAGCCATTTATTTTTTTGTTACATGCTACCATTTATTTAAAGATCACAAGACATTTCGAGGATTCAAAACCATATTCAAGGCCTTTATAATATTATTAATAGTCCACCAGATCCCAGAACTTGATACACCCATTTCAAGGTAACCACAAGCGACACATAATACGGTAAAATGTTGACTCTTACACCTCAACCACATACATTAACTTAGAGGTTGTTGACCTCTGTACATTCTATTATTGTATTCCAAGTGCAATGCTAGTGCCCTACCTCTTTGTAACCAAGAAGTTGTCCCGTTGTTGGATTTCTCTCCACTAAGATGGTTGTCTGTACAGCACTCACATCAACATCATACAAATTATCCCCACAAATTGTGCGGGGCCAAGACCTGCAAATGATTTATTTACAAACTGACCACCAGAGAGCAATTTTTTTTGTTCATCCATCTATATGTGTCTGTTCATCACACTTCCCATATTCATGGTGTTAAACTCAGATTATAATACTGATTATTTTAAATAACACAAGAACAAATTAGTTCATGTATATTATGGCATAAGCCTATAACTATAATAATGAACAGAAAACCATACTGCAACATATTTTGACAAAAATACTGTTTTCATTTTCTATGTGGTGGCTATTGTCATTAAAAGAGAATGAAGAAAGAATTACTCAATTTCCATGTCAAGGATTCTCCAAAATAGGCCAAAAGTCCTCAAAATTGAGAGTAAAAAAGGCTGCACCAAAGCAGGTAGACTTGACATATTTGGGTCTTTTCATTCTATCAGTATAACATCATGGCTGGGTGGCAAATTGATGAAAAAATGTACCAAGACTATTAGTCTAACTTTTCTTTTAAAAAATTAAACTACACGTCGTTATCAAAAGCTACATAGAAATGCCAAAAGAGACACTGGCATAAGACTAAATGGTGCACGCAATTTCTACAATAAGGATAAAAATGGACATAAGGGTCAATGTGGGATTTGAATCAACAGCTTTCCTCAGCACACTCTGTGTGTAATGAGCCCAGAGAGTGCCAAGTAAGGCTGTTGACTACTCACGTAAATCATTCTTCATGACAAAAAAAAATATGACAATCATGACACTGGACCTTAATTTTCCGGTATTATTTTTCGGACTAAGTTGCACTCCGACATATAGGCATTAGGTCCCTCAGGTATAAACAGACCACAGCACACACTGTCTGGCAGTGGACATTGACAGGTACCTGTGAGCGTGCTCAGTGCCGTGGATGGGTAGGTCCTCTGGGGCCGACAGAAGTGCTTCCAGTCGCTCTGTAGTACTAGGTAGGACAGGGGGCAAGCCCACTGGTACCTGTGGACAGAAGGTTACAATTAACATATTAGCAGGTATCACAGGTAATCACTAGTAAGATACCTATTTGAAATCATGTTGTTTAGTCCTTCTGATGGAAGATTATGAGGTCAGGATCAGAATTATATAGAGTAGTCCCTCCTTTGAAAGACCACTCCTTTGGGAGACCACCTCCTTTGAGAGACCACAGTTGTCAAGTCTTTCTGTAGTACTTTTCATGTTATTTATACCTCCTTTGAGGGACCACCTGCTTTATGTGACTGCCTTTTGGGTAGCACTAGAGGTGGTCTCTCAAAGGAAGGACTACTGTACATGTACCGGTAAACATGGTAAATGTACTCTGTCAAATCTCCATTGAGAGGTCATGCTACATACATGTACAAGTAGGTCTAATTTGGGCCAATTTAATAAAAAAAATTCATGTTGCCATGTCTTTCTACTGTTGGCATATTACAAATGCACTTGATATTCCTGCAAGTGTACTTAGTATATGAACCTTATTCTAACAAATTACAGGGATCACAATGCATGTCCACTATCCAAGGATAAGTCAAGTCCAAATAAAGGCAATCAAAATTTTAAAGCACTTGCCCCAGGGACAGTCAATCACAAAATTTGCTTTTATGGTGATGAATGCACAAAAGAGTCAAAACAGAACGTAACCAAAATATTAAAGCAACTTGTCATTTGTGGACAAGAGCAAAAATATATGAGGACTGGGTTTGCACATGATCAAACATTAACCTTCGATTCATTTACTAGTAATTTTTGGGGCAAACTGTTTTATAATGGGGTTAGTGATTGTCAAAATCCACAAGCCCTGCGGATATGTGGATTTTTGGAGAATTACCTTGGCCAGACATTGAATTTATAGCTAATAACTCACTGTGACACGGGGCAGCTGGAGAGCTTTGTTGTTGGAGTCACAGGCTGGAGCCAGCTTCACCTCCATTCCCACTCCAACTGTCACAAGGTCACAGTCCATCTTGACACTGCTTCACTTTTTGGACTTCAGCAACCAACTAATTGCCGCCTGTTGCCTTTGTGGACCTTTGGGCACGTCACCATCTTGCTTCACATCACCTGAATAAATTTAGAATCAAACACTGGTTAACTCTCTCAGTGCCAATCATGCCTTAAGTCGATATACTTAAGTCAAACTAATCTGAATTATCATAAGGATCTCAGATTCATATTCCTCATAAAAAGACCTTTCATTCAAGTACCAGCTCGCCTATAGTTCCAGAGAACATATTGCAAGTCAACAGCTTCTCTCTGCATGCATGGGCGCATTGCACACTGAGAGAAGCTATTGACTCAGTCCAAAATTTGGCACTGAAAGGGTTAATGTCAACCATGGATCAACAAGATCCCATTTGTTGCAAATGGTTGCAACATCCATCATTCATGACATGTAAAATTGTCAAGAAGTTGAAATAAAAATGTGCTTGAAATCCTCTCATTCACCAAAAACTAGTCAAATTTATCTCAAAAGAGTTTGGAAACTAGGCTAGTTTAACAGCTGTGCACACATGCTTTATATAGTGGGTGTGACGTACACACAACTTACGTCCAGGTCTACGTTCATACGTGCACGTGATGTATCAAAGCAAAAAGTCAGGTGTGGCATAATTGCAATGTAGGATCCCTTGGCAGTTAAGCTAAGAGCTGTCAAGTTTTGTTGTATCAGTTGCTTTAGTCCCAAAGTTTTGAATACCACAACCACTTCTTCAGTTCAGGAATGAGCAGACACTTGCCGCCAATTATGGATTAAGTTGCATAAAAGTGTACACTCAAATTACACATTTCATGATTCAGGAAGGTTGATTACACCATCCACTGGGACATATGCACAGATCCCACTGTAAAGAACAACTTGCTCTATTTACTGCAAAATTTGTTTGATAAATTGACAGACTTTCTCCTTACAATTATGACTATCTCATTATTTTGTGAACCATTACACAACAATACTAATTGATGTTGCCATCAAGCTTGTCTGCACCAAAGCTGAAAATTACTGGTTGTGAAACACTATTACATGTACCAAATGATAAACAAGTACTATCTTGCCAAGTAGACTTAAACAGTGTAAATCAATGAAATAATCAGCAATTGCCTGTAAACATGTCAATTTTGTACACTTCCTGTCATGCACATTGGAAACATTTTAAAAAATGATTTCAAACAGAAAGAAAATATGTAATCCATACATAATTTATAGAAATGCTGACATTAGTAATGCTTTAGTATAGCACTGTGCTTAGTTGTGGTTTCTTTCTTTTTTTTTCTTCTGCAAACATTGTTGCTTTTTGTACGTTTCTACTTGCCAAGATTGTACATATATTTTCTCATTTGTTGGGCGACTGTGAAATTTAGCCCTGCACTGTTTTCATTGAACACAAAATGAGGGTACATAGCCCTTACAGATCATGATATACTCCTTCAGCAAAACTCAAAGGTCACAAAATGCCATACTGTCTTTCTGTGAGGCAAAATAAAGCTGAAACAATATTTTGACCCTTTCAGTGCCAAATTTTGCAAGGAGTCAGTGCCCAATGCGCTGTTGACCTGATGTGTTCTGTGTGTATTCCACTTAACATCGCAGCTTAGAGAGGTGGGATAATTTTTATCAGTGGTGGTGATACAACTCTAACTTAAGAAGTTCTCCAGTTGTCCCTCCACTCTATTATACCTCCATGGTATCAACAAGAAGTACCTTCAGTTCAGACAAACTAACAGTGTGACAAAGATTTAGTGGGGGACTGAATTTCCAACTAAGACCATGGAGCTAAAGATATATAAGTGAGATGAAAATGAAGTTGTTTTCTGGGTGTGGGGGTGGGGTGGGGTGTGGGGAGGATCAAAGAGAACTGGCCTTCATTCTGTATTTCCACCTGAACTTCTGAAGCAGAAAAGGTAGGTTCAGAAAATGCAACAAAATCGATGCCAACATTTCCAAGGATGGTATTAATGTAAAATATGCGACTGAAGGAAACTATCCTGATTTTGTCAGATGTCCAACTTCCAGCCCAGGCTGGAAGTGAAGACTCTTTCATCTTTTGCCTCCCCTTGTATATTTGTGCATGGACTCTTCTCACGCTTAATGAATTCATCCTGAGCCTTCAATACCTGACACCATGGACGTATAGTGCGTCCATGCTTTCACTTATGTCAACACAAACGTATTCAGACTCAGCCTCTCCGAGTTGAATGGACTGAAATTTCATGAACTGAGACTGAGATAAGAAAGTGAAAGTTGAAACAGGTTGAACGAGGGTGCAGTGATGCCAACAACCAGTTTTCTCCACTAGCCCAGCGCAGAGGGGATAATCTGCGTCAGGAATGTCTTTCGTTACATCAGGCTCACATAAACAAAGGCAACAGCGTTATGGTTTTTTTTTTCAGGAGAATACAAGGTAGCTACAGTCAGGCAACATACTGACAGATTTCCATGCTTTAAGTTTGAAACCATTCCCATTGGTCGCCTTCCTCTGTTGGCCACATTATCCGGAAGACATGGAATGGGAAAAAAACAGAGGTATTCGTGAGCCAACACACTACCCGCTAAATCAGCCCAGTTGTATCCCAGAGAGGGCCATGATGAACTAGTCAACACACACTTCTCTCTCTCTCTCTCTCTCTCTCTCTCTCTCTCTCTCTCTCTCTCTCTCTCTCTCTCTCTCTCTCTCTCTCTCTCTCTCTCTCTCTCTCTCTCTCTCTCTCTCTCTCTCTCTCTCTCTCTCTCTCTCTCCTTTATCAGTTAATTTCCCCAACGTAACACTTTTCTCGGACACTACTATACATAGAAACTCCAAACTTGGCATGATTGTACCTCCATAAAAGGAGTTTGACCTTTTTATACAGAAGAATGAAGATGTTTAAAATTGTGCAAATTAGGGGCATTTGAAATTTTAAAACTTGAATATCATCAAAAGTATAACAGATAGAGATGTCATTCCAGCTTCTACTAGGGGGTTATTGACCAGTGCGCATCTAATGAATTTAAAGCAAAAGTTGTAGCAATTTAAATTATGCTAATTAGCAGCATTTGAAATTTTAAAACTTCAATATCTTCAAAACTATTATAGATAGAGATGTCATTTCAACTTCTAGTAAGGGGTTAATGACCATTGCGCATCTAATGAATCTAAAACAAAAGCTGTGGCAATTTAAATTATGCTAATTAGCAGTATTCAAAATTTTCAATCTTGAATTCTTCAA
>OZ026623.1:56668467-56750967 GCA_964020975.1 Hermodice carunculata | reverse complement strand
CATTACGCAACAAAATGGGTCTTATACCTTTTTAGTACCCAAAAAAGCTCTAATAGGCCTCGGGAACTTGTGTCTTTATCGAAAGATGATCGAATCACTTTGGTGTTGCAGAGGCACTCACTGTCAGTTTTGGAACATAGGGCATTGGGAACCGTGGAGCTTAGCAATAATGGGCCACTTTCTGCTCTGAATTCGGAACATTGGACCTTTGGAACATTGAATTTCATAATTTGGAACAGTGAACCTTCGGATCATTGAACCTTCGGAACACTGGACTTTCGGAACATCGGCCCTTCTGAATACTGACCTGTAACGTTTTTGAGGTGGTTACACTGAGTTACTTCCATTATTGTACAGTGTAATGGTTCAAACTGGCACATTACACACTCTCTATGGCTAAGACCCTCCTGCATTGAATATGATCATTATATATTCTTTGGCAAACGGCTGACAAATGTTACTATTTTAGACATTTATAACTGATATCGAGGTGCAATTCGGACTAGCTGATCTGCATAAGCCGAGGCACCTGAATTGCCCTACCGTGTCAATGTACAAGCCACACCTGCTATAACATCACCCTGGTTCCTCGGTCAACCTTTTTGAGGTTGACCCGATGGCCTAGAGGTAAGCGTGTTCGACCTTACATTTGGCTGGGCGAGTGTGCCAAAGGTAGTGGGTGCGAATCCCATGCAGGTCGACATAAAATTTATCGTATTTTTCACATACATGTATGTCCTACTAGCATCCAAAACCTAAAACTCTTCAACTTAACATAAGTTCGTTCAAATAAATTACGAACACGATAGGCTACAAAACGCCGTGAACTATTTTACACGATAGAACATTTGAAAAGTTGAGATACATTAGTGCCCCATACAACAGATATTCTTTGAATTACACACATTCAAAAGATATCTTCCTTTTATTGGACATATTCCTATGCTAACAACAAAGTGAAGAATATAATTTGACATTATTCAATAGGGAAGGACAAGAGCATAAGGTTCTAGTCCTGCCTAAAAGATGGCACTGCAGTCGCCGGAGGGCTAGGGTTGTGTATTCCCATTACTTTACATTGTAATTTGCAACTGAATAACTTGAAAATAACTGCACATAGAGACATCAAATTTTGCACAGTAAATCCAGATGCGTCACTGAATACCTCACAAAAATCATATAACCACAGCTACTAAAGTGACTAGTTTATTAAAGGTTACTTTAACATGCAAACCAATGGTAATACACAGCTCTAGTCCTCCAAATTTTTGTGTATTCGTTTGTGTATTGGGGAGAATACACACTTCAGACCTAATTCTTACCTTTCCTATTCTGTCAAAGACTATACTACAGTTGCGTCCAAAAAAGACTTGTACATTGACCCGTTGGAGTTGTGATAAGGAATAGATTCGTTCAATACAAACGAGCGCTGGGTTGGAAGAACATTCTCGTTTGAATCCAAATTGAAACCCGGATGTGTTTAATAATTCACTATTGTCTTGCAAGATGGTCCAGTCAGTCTGATACTTTAACGAGGATGTCGCCAAGAGCAATGGCCCTGTAGTTGTTATACTCACGTTATAGTCACATTTAATCTGTTTCCCTAATTTACGTATCACATGTTGATTTATGTGGGCTGGTCACGTCTAAAAAGGCGTCCAATAATAAATAATAATAATTTATTGGAAAACTACTCATTTACACCGGGGGCACCACCGGGGCGCGATAAACCCGTGGTGCGTCCAGATAAATCTTACATCGATGAAATGGACAGGACTTACACTAATTGTTACCGTAATATGCCAACAAGGGCTCACAACAAGGACTAAAAGTACAAATGTACGAAAATATCTCACGCATGATAGATATCTTAAAATTTAAACTTGTTGCCCACGTAAACATTTGATATTACAAGTGCTAGGTAAAGCTGAAATAGTAAATTATTAAGATTCAATAAAAATCCTCCCATTCTTGTTTCTTGTATATGGGAACAGAGCACCATGGTGATTGCAACATGGACATACAAAAAGGTGTTCGATGTTTTAAGCACGTACCCGGGTTTTGCCAATCCAAAGTTTAGAACCACGTGTTCCTGTTGGATATCAGAATTCTTTATATGTTTATGATATCCCGGGAATATGATCTTTCATAAAATTTTGTGAACAATTTTCATTGTTTATGCTTTATGATAGTAGATTTTAAACATGTTATATGCAGGCACTGAATATTTGAAAAGTTTTGTACACCGATAGATTAGAATGCTAGTACTGTTAGGGTAACATGTTTTTAATGTATTTTTTTTTATCTGAGAATATATCCATAAGTTGGTGTACATACAGGCAATTTTAAAGAAAAATTGGTATTTTACTGAGCTTTCTCCAGGTATTGATTGGTAAAGCATTTTGGCGGTCAAGTATGGACGGTTTTCCAGCTTTCGAGGGTGGTAAAGGAAAAACTGTATAGTTTGATAAAATTGTTCTGAGCAGATATTTTAACTTGTAAAGAAGCAATGTAAAAATTGCTGTCTAGTTTTTAATTACAAGACATTTTGTACATTTTAGGTTGTGGATCCTGTGAAAAAATGGACCCTAGAGAGGTCGAAGTATGTCTGTGATACACCTGCAACACCAAAATAAATAGTAAAAAAAAACCAACCCTCTAAAAAAAAAAGGAAACAAAACAAAACACCCCCAAAACCCCAAACACACGCGCGCGCGCGCGCACGCACGCACGCACGCACACACACACACACACACACACACACACACACACACACACACACACACACGTACGTGTGTGTATGAAAGCATCGATGGACCTATGACAGAGCCCGTCCGGCCTGTAATTATGTCTGTGTGAATATTGCTTATTCCAAAATTCTTTTTTTTTTTTATTTTACTTTCCACTTAATTTGTGTGTAGGCTTAAACTTAGACACCATTCGAGCCAGAAACCGCAAATTTAGCATGGATACAGCTCATATGGTGAAGTTTTGCACATCATTCAGAATGGTGAACTGGTTAAAAAATTATGCAAATCAGGGAAATTTGAAATTTTAACCCCTTCTGGCTTGCAAAGTAGTCAACATAGAGGCCAAATGTTGTTTCTATTGGTATATTTGTTGTAGCTGTGGATCCAATGGACACATTACAACAGTTGCGTAATTCAAATTTCTCCTAATCATGGACACTTCAAAACTTCACAGTTGGATATCTTCAAAACTATTACAGGTAGAGGTACCATTCCAACTTCAGTTTATAGGTTTGTGCTGTAGATGCATCGAATGAACCACGAACAAAACTTGTAGAATTTTAATTTATGCTAATTAGGGCCATTTGAAAAGTTTAATGTTGAAAATGGTCAGAGGTATTACAGGCAGAGGTACCATTCCAACTTCAATTAATACGTTTATGCTGTAGGCACACCCAATGAACCACAACCGGAAGTTGTAGAATTTTCATAGATGCTAATTAAAGCAGTTGAAAAGTTTAAATGTTGAATATCTTCAAAACTGTTATAGGTAGAGGCGCCATGCCAACTTTAATTTATAGGTTCATGCCCTAAGCGCATCGCATGAACTACACACAAAGTTGTAAAATTTATTTTATGCAAATTGGGAGCACTTGAAAAGTTTAGATGTTTAATATCTTTAAAGCTATTATAGGTAGAGGTGCACTCCCAATTTAACTCACAGGTTTGTGCTGAAGGCGCATCCAATAAATGACAAACAAAAGTTGTAGCATTTAAATTTATGTCTTGGAGGCACACAGACAGATTTGCTTTGAAGCAAATCTTCTTTTCAAGTTATGCTGCTATATTGGGCCGTCCAGGTATGCAGTCACCAAACCTCTGTAACAAAGATCAATTTTTTTCAGATGTCGACAATTTAATATGTAATAGGCCCATGTGGCAAATACGGCCGAGAACTTTGAAACACAATATGTATAAACCGACATATCACTCTAGCAAGTTTCTTCAAGTGAACAGCTTTACCAACTTGATGGTTTAAAAAAAATGATCGGCCAGCCGCGCTATCAACCATTGCGCAAAACCAGACTGTGATTCTGATCAACAACTGTTACCTTGAAAAAGGTTGGATACAACGGGATTCCCATATCAAGTCCACCAAAAGGACTGAACAATATGGTCGCATTAGGGAAAGGTGTTAATGGGGGATATTATACAATTATGGACTTTTGCTGAGGTTACTGGTTAGTTTTGTGGACATGGAAAGCCTTCTGCCTCGGTCAGTATTCTTCATTTAGGTCCATATATAAAACTAACCAGTGAACGTGCAAAATTCCATAATTGTTTTATTCTATGATCAGGTAAGGGGCCGTCCATAATTGTCAACATTTTCATCTATGTCGAAAGTGACCATAAATTTTTACCCCCTCCCCGCTCTGTTTGTGGCTATCGTCAACATTTTTTTGGCCTAATTGCAAATACAGACATTCAACCTCATATAATCTGACCAAAATGCTTAGACAAAGAGCGCATACAGTTTTCCTTGTCTAAGCTTAATAAGGTGAATTTATTCTTGTTTAAATATTAGCATACAAAGTGACCTTTACCTTGATATTCATTTATTATTTAAAAAAAAAAAAGAAATCGGAATGCTACACTCTCCTGCTTTGAAGAACTGATTGATTGTAGTGGCAACTATAATCTATATATATAATAAGCTATGTTTTGTAGATAATAATGTTTGATCAGGGAAATTGATGCTGAATGTCTTGAAATGTTCTTAGCATAACCTGTCTTGATGTATGCTGGTGTACAAAGGTATCTGCATTTGGTACATGTACATGATCATACAATGATTTAGAATTTTTGATCATGCATCTGGGATTTTGGCGATAATGTTTAGCTGTGCTAATTTGGTCTCACTGAGCTCCATGGTTGCATCTCTACATATCTGTTCCAGGTGACTGAATGGGGATTACATCAAGGTGTTGATGGTACGAAATGCAAAGTGACACCTGGTGGCACGTGAAATTTTACTGGGGAACTGGAAATGTTGGATGTAGAAACTCAACATTTTTTAGGGTTAAAATTTTGGTCATCTGGCTATGACCACTTCCCCCTTTATTACCATTTTGGACATATATGAAAATGTTGACAATTTTGGATGGCCCCTAGCTCTTGCAAGATTACTGTTTTAATTATGAAATAAATAAGACAAAAGTCCAGTTTCAAGATTTTTATTTTTAACAAATAACCTTAAAAAAGAATAAGTGACTGTCAGTAATTGACTGTGAGACGGAGTCCTCGGATCAGTGGAATTGTGATATTGATTTGTGGGCGTGGCCAAATCAGTGGAACGGAAGTGCTAGGGGTCTTGCAATTACGTTCCACCGATTTGGCAACGCCTACAAATCAATATCACAATTCCGCTGATCTGGGGACGCCATCTCAAGTCTTTAAACTATTTTCAGCTTTGCCACGTGCACCATCGTTACCAATAGGATCATAACAATCTGGAAAAAGTTTCCTGATCATAAATAAAATCGAATCAATGATGACTAAAAAAAAGGTACTGTAAATTGCTGCTCTTTAACATAGAAATGGTTTCTTTATGTAGGTGGTACTTGATCGGAAATTCTGCTGTACATATTTGAATATTATTTTATCGAAGATCGTGCTGATGATAATACTATTGTTGACTCGGGTTATAACAGTGGTTCGGTTACTCCGTCTTATCTGGGACTTAGGTTTTCCCATTCGTGGGAAATCTGCGTCCATTCAAGGAAATATTAATGGAACTCAGAAAGTTTGAAAATACAGGACCTCGTTTTGGTTCGCTTGCTTTGGAAGTGTTCCGGCCAGCTTTCTGAAACCAAGGACACCTCAGTATTACCAAATTAAGTACTACTGGTAACCAGTATGCCTGCATGCTTAGCAGACCTAAGGCCATTGACTAAGAACCAGAAACAGAGAAGGTCTGTGAGTTATCTAAGCAGGCAGTATCCAATGTACGCATGTTATTATTTACTGTAAAATTTGTTTCAATTTGTCACTTTTTTTGACTGATGAAAAAAAATAATCATTTGAAATTAAAGTTTTTATTTCATAGGCCGTATCCGTTTTATTTTCATGAAACAATACCGATCTTAAATATTTCATTTTTCAGGAAAAAATAATTAAATAAATGAAAAAACAACCAAGAAAAAAAAAAGTAAATAACTGTACACCACCATGTTTTGGTCCTTTGTTCTGTATTTTAAATCGATTTTCTGAGTTAATTTCAACGGTGCTCGTCTGTCTATATTAAGTCGTCAATATCAATATATTGTGCAGCTACCTTATATATTACCATGGTGCTGCTTTCAGTTTAGACCTCTGGGTGTTGTTAAAATACTGTAGTTTTCAACATATATCTTCATGGCGCAGTGCTCCAGTTCACTGTCATGGCTGTTGATTACCGATTCGCTTTCTGCGATGCCACTCGCAAAGGACCATGAGATATGGTAGTGCAGTCTGGGTGGCCAGAATCGACAACTGGATTCCGATAGCACAGCATTGAGAGCAAGTTTGAGAGTTGTCCACAGACAAGAACTGCCAATGGCTATAATCGCGTTGCATATGACGACCTAGGATCCTGTGTATACTCGTAACCATGTTTTGTCCATCCTCTGTTCTCGCCCATATTTGATAATGTGACTTCTTCGTAACTTGGTAATGTATTTTCAATTTGAACGTGTCCATTTTCGCACTGGTGCTTTTTGTGAGGCATATATCCGGGGAATTCACTGTTTGTATAGTATATTCCATTTACATTTTCAGTTTTTGATATTGTTGCAATTGGCTTGTCGCCGTTTATGTTAATGTCGATGACCGTGTCATTTATGTTAGGAGGTTTATATAATTTCAATGCAAGTGTTATAAATAATAATGCCAACGCAAGTACAATTAGGCAAGTGAGAAACATGTATGATGCTAATCTTTGGTTGTCGTAAAATATACAGGATCCCCTTTTACCACAACGTTCCGACCATTTTAGACAAGTTGAGTCGAAAATTTCTCCAAACACAATTGGCGCTGGAATAGTTCCTGCAGAAAAAGAAATAGTGTTGTAGATTGATTCTCAACAGAGCAGTGTGCTGTACTGAGAATTGAAACATGAATATTAGACCAATGGTTCGCACTGCAAATAAGCCAATGTAGAGAATACCAAAATAAAACATTTACATTCACTTTAAAAATAGTGTTGTAGATTGACTCTCAACACAGCAGTGTGCTGTACTGAGAATTAAAACATGAATATTAGACCAATGTATCGCACTGCAAAGGAGCCAATGTAGAGAATACCAAAATAGAACATTTATATTCACTTTAAACTCTCCTTATTCAATGCATACAAATTCAGTGTGCTAACACAGTCACATGACAGCAATCGCTCTGGGCGGATGTCCACTACAAGTTCAGCATGCCACATTTCACTACGCGGTAATTTAGCACATCGAGTGCTGGTACCATAGTGTGGATATCACTGCCATGTCAGGAACTCCTACTTCAATGTAACAGAATCTGATATGTCACTCCTTTTCAATACTGCATTTCTTGTGTATTTTTTAAATTTTGTTCTGCCAATATTATTCATACAACAATGGCATTATTTTGGAACTATTTTCCTGTCCTTGGGTTGTTTGTACCTACCGCGTCACCTGTCCGCTGTTTCTGACAATTAAGCCGCGTTCGACCCCCCACCCCCGCCACACACCCACCCACGGCCAAAAAAAACTTCGCCAGAATTCAAGTGTGTATTATTATTATTATTTTTTTTTTTGCCCTTTAAAATATCTAGTTTTAACTATTAGTGCGATCAAAAGGTGGACATGTTAATGAAAGAAATGCACTTGACTTGGATTTTGGTTATGGGGCTTCGACATTCGTGAGTACAGGCATTGTGGCCATACAACACACAATTTTTGTTGGCAACTGCATCTTAACTCCAGACTACTAAATTCCTCATCAATGTAATCCAAACGAAATGTATCAGAATAGAAATAACATGATGGAAGTTTCCAAGGAGGGTCCATTAAACAAGCCACGCCATCATGCTGAGACAGGGCATGCCTTTGTCTGTTCAGCAGACAAATCACCATAATTTTATTAAAACATTACAGATTATATATGCACACCCTTGTTATGATTAATTCACCATGTGGTTTCGCGAGAACTGAGAATCATAATAAAAGTTGACAAACATGTAAAATACATGAAAAGGGTTAAATAATTTTACTGCTAAATAGAAATCTCAACTTTCAACGAAAAAAAAAGCGAATCGCAGGATATTACCCGTACATTGTTTTCTTCTCATTTTGTATTCATTACAGGTATGCCGAGACTCAGTGTATGCAAGATACACTTTATCACGCGAAAGCCGTGGAATACTGTCGCTCTCTGTTGCATATGAGATAAAAACGGCAAAAGTAAACTTATAAACAATATCAATAAATAAATATCGGTATTGTGGTACTTTCATGATCTCCAAGTATCTATAAAACAAAAAACACGTAGGACACATCAAAGTTCTATGTAAGGCATGCGTATATTCCCACGTATCTGCAAGTAAATAATTATTCAATCGTATACTAACCTAATGTTCGCCCCACGATGCCAGCCAGGGCTAAGGCTAACGCCCGTTGTGGACCAGGAACTGATCTAAAAAACCATAAAAAAACCCCCAGTGCAATTCTTTTAATGTTCGGCCTTTTCGTCTGATGAGAAACAGTTGTTGACACGCTTTCCTTTGCATTGGTACGGAGCCCCAGAATGAAGAAAAACAAAACCGAAATAATTTTTTTTCTTCATGTCCCTCCCGGGGCTCCGTACATTTGGGATCAAATGGTTGATTTCCGTTCCATTAAGCGTGATCACAATCAAGTTACCACTACATTCCTTTCAAAGTATGCGGATGTATAAATATGAAATGAAACAAAATAATATTCGTATGATTCAATGCTTCTTACCCGTTTAAGATTAGAAGATATTCTGTTTTATTTTGTCTTCCTGAAAAGAGGGAGTTTGTGATAATTTTGTCCAAGCCAGTTTTGTCATTTAATAGGTTTGAGCAAGTGTACGGTCCATGTTCATGGAGTATAACCAAGTTAAGTTTGAGCAGCTAGAAACTACAGTACAGAGATGAAGTTCTAAGTACAGACTCCAAGTGTATCCAAACCCCACTATAAGTACCATTTTCGTGATAATACAGCATGCCAAACTCGACTTCTCAATGCGTAATACCAACATTAAAGAATCTAATACATCTCTGATTTGAGACAGGTGTCAACCAATGTAGGTCAATACTGGTTAAAATCGATCCTCTAACCTTTGAAATAGAATCTTCATTGCTACAAACGATTGATTGGCTTAATTAATCAACTTTGACCATTTTAAGGGGGGAGGGGGTCGGCTGGTTTTTGTGCAGCTGAGTTTTTATGAAACTCATGAAGTTAGACGACGAAAAAGTTAAAACACCACCGACATAATTTTAAAATCGGAGAACTCACAGACAAAGGCGCATTTATCAAATACAACCTACTTCGGGTAGAATGGCCAGAACGCGCAGCACAGCGATAAATTTTCCACTTACAGACTTCAAAAACCACCTCAAATCTAAAATAGGTATATTCTTTAAAATCGTCACTACACGTATTTTTGAAACGCTTGTTACGAGCTGTTGACATTGCAAACTAGAAACACCATATTGGAAAAGGTCATCCGATAAAAAAAAAAACTGTCTCAAACCTCATTACACTTGATGCGTGTATTCCTTCTGTGGCGAACACGAAAACCAAAGCTATGAAAAATATGCCAATGAAAGCCGGCATGCTGTGGCAGTCGGGACTGGTGCATGGCTCCGAGGTGGCGTGGGCCCGGTACAGCAACGAAACATTGGTGGTGATACAGCTACAGTTGAAATAACTCTGTAATAGATGAGAAGGAACGTTTTAACACGTATGCTTCTTGATGTGTGGCATTCATAATTATTGTCGCTTCCAGATACTCCGCTCATCTTCAATCTTCATTTCATCTTAAAAAAGTCCATAAATCAAAACTGACGAAAGGGATCTTCAAGTGCCTCTCAGTGGAGTTGAGACAAAAACTTTGTTGGCAAAAGTTCCTTTTCTTCAGCTGTTATTCTCTTCTCTCTCTCTCTCTCTCTCTCTCTCTCTCTCTCTCCCACACACACACACATACACACATAAACACATGCATACATGCATACATAAACATATGCATACATGCATACATACATACATACATACATACATACATACATACATACATATGTACATCTCAAGCCATACGGTCCAATGTTATCGTTTCTGCCATTTGTCAGATGAACTGTACAAACTGTTAATCTCTTTCAATGTGACATATTAGAAGCCTTGGTTGAATTTGTTTTATTTGTGCCTTTATTTTCGAAAATGGATATGGATTTTGCACGACCAGACGGCAATCATTTCTGTTGGGTATGGAATAATTCTAGAATATTATCAAAAGTGAATGTACGTACACAAAATCAAAAGTGAATGTACGTACACACGCCAAGCAGATAGACATATCATAATCAGCATTGACGGTTAATATTGTACAGCATGAAACGACTATTGTTCCTGTTTTGTCGTGTGTAATGCCAATGCGACACAAGCAAAAAAGTCTTCTGTCGATATATGTTTGCAAAATTTAGTGTTCAATACATAAATTTAAGTTCAAAGTTTATATGACTTACTTTTGTGTTAATCCCCGTCATTTCGGTACACGCTCCGTGGCAGGGTGAAAAATACTGCACATTGTCAATGCTGCAGGTAGGGTCATATGGAACGTCTTTACACATACAATCCACATTACAGACGTCTGTTATGTTACCTTCCTCTACTGTTATAGGACTACTGCAAAAAGGTCATAAAACTGAAATGAGCAAATAGTGCTTATCAGATGCACTGTTGTACGTGGTGGCAGCACTTGCGATCTGAGTCACATGACCTTTTTAACCAATGAGTGAAGCAGGTTTTGCTTATCCCCCCCCCCCCCCGTGTCTTAACTTGCAACACGTGGATGCCAGGGAAAGTTACCTGCAGGCGGCGCGCATTCGCGGACCATCTTTACTTTGCCATTAAAGAAGTAAGTTTCCCATCAACTTAAAAGCTAAGGATAGTTATCATCTATGTTGAAAGACGTCACTTGTGCCTCGACCTTACAATGTATTATAACAAGAGGACTGTGGCATTTCTGTGCTCATCCGTCTTTACTTAATGCACTGTCAGTGAAGTATGAAATATGAAGTGAAAGGCCAGACTGAAAAGTAATGTTATGTGCCCACATTTATGTCATTATCCACATGATGGGAATGCGAACAGGTACTCTTAGTGATGATTACTTGCCTTCAAAGTTAAAAAAAAAGAAAAAAAACCCCACAAAATAAAAGCAGCACAACCTAGTGAGTAAATTTGGTGGGAAACTAAGTCAACGTAAAGGTCCACAACGTTTTACGAAAATCCAGCTTGCTATTTTGGACAAATAAGAAAAAATACCAAACTCATCATAGATTTTGTAAAACAAAGTATCATTTGCGCATGACCTATGTACAAACTTGACAAATACCCATCCAAGGAATTTGTATTAAAATACAATTTTGAAAAGCAACAAACACATTGAAAAAGAAGACAACTGTATCACCTAGAATTGTAGCCCACATTAACTCCGGCAAATTTGACTTGTTGACACGTGTTGAAAAATACAAGAGTACACATCAGGATGACGGCAGACATGATGGCCTCCATCTTCATGATGCCTGTACACGATATCTTGAAGCGTTTGATGATTATGCCGCCTACGACAGGCCCGCCAGCCCCGGCCGGCACTACCATCAGACCTGAAACAATAATTTCAATAGTGACTTCTTGGGAGGGGGTGGGGAACTGCACCTACGCATGTTTGTAAATTTTCCTTCCGAATTGAAAATATTTCGACGTGTACATGACCTATCGCCTAACCAATGTTAGAGTGCATAATGTGTTTGTATGAAAATGAGGTGTTTTAATCCCTTTAATTTCTTTTTCGTCGATCTCTCTCATAACCAATTGCGACAAAAGCCGAGGCGATCGGAATTGACATAACGATATTACATTTATATTCTTTGTAAATCAACATTTCATTCAAATACCAAAAAAAGTCTACAGTTGCCATATCAGACCAGTCCAGGTCAACAACTTTCCCTGTCGCTCTTAGCGCACATTGCTCCCAAAGGGCGTCAAGGAGAGCAAGTGATTCTGTCAAAACTTTGCACTGAAAGAGTTAATCTGCTATCTGCTCGGCCGTTCTCACCTGGGTGACCCCCATAACCCCCAAAACTTTTGACTATATCAAGTGAACATCACACGTATTTTGCACTATGTCAACACGTCGTAATTGTGTAAACATGACTTAGTTGTGAGACGGAGCCATCAATCATAAAACAGGCCGGCGACCTGCATTCACTCGTGATCAATTATCGCGTAACGATGTCACGTGATCATGAAGAAAGCTCTTATAGCCAAGGCGGGAGCCAAGGTCAGTAAAATTTCTGCTGATATCTAACTCATCTCCACCCGGAGTGAAATCAAGACGAGACATGCATATTAATTTCCTGCCACAACTGCACACCTGATTGCCTTGTCTCGCTTGGCGAGATACGGGTCGGTATCTGTGTGGACAAGCAGAACATTACTAATATTTTGGAAATAAAGAATACCTATTAAAGGCAGATGGATTTTTTTTCGTATATATGGCTCGGGAAGTATTTGATAAATATCACTTTGGCATTTGTGAACTTAAATTTCTCCAAAAACGCTAATTTTGTGAGAAAGGAGCAAATGGCCCTGTCTATGAAAGTGACGTGACCCGCACGTCCCCCGTGATCTCCAGGCGTCAAACCCGTGCTTTGTGGCGGGAAATTGGAAAATGATTACGGTGTACTGACCTTTTCAAAATTTAAAGTAATTCCCGGACATTATCGGGAACAAGTGTTGCTCCTTAAGAAGCTCTTAATAATAGGTGCTCACGTAAATAAACTAAACTTGTACTCTGTAGTGAACAAGATCAATATACAAGTTATGCATAGCGGACAGAGCTCATTACAGACGAACAGATAACATAGTTGCATGGAAAGGCAGGGTAACAATTGAATTTTAAGTTGAAAACGACAATAAACCAAAGACATGAGACTTTTGAAAATGATTGTTTGGTTTACTGATTTTTTTTAATCCATTTTATACCTCATTTTAGTCTGCCTCAACGAGGAGAAGTTGGTGATTAAAATAATAATAATAATAATAATAATAATAATAATAATAATAATAATAATAATAATAATAATAATAATAATAATAATAATAATAATAATAATAATAATAATAATAATAATAATAATAAACATCGGCCTCAGCGTAATGTCAAAGCTGAGTCCTAGCTAGTTGAAAATACGCCATGATCCTCATTTATTTACATGTTAAACTTAAATTTGTTAAATTTCCAATGTACAGCAGATGGGACTTCTGTGGAGTTCCAAACTTTGGATATGTATATGGAAAGATCTAAAGTACTGAAAAAAAGGGATGCCAAGGTGTTTACATTTCCCAAGAATGCCCCAATATACTTGCACTTGAATTTGTAGATGACATTGTGGACTTTAGTGATACAGTAGGTAGACTTCAGAGACATTTACTTGTATCAGAAGAATTTTGTGAAAATTGAGTAATGAAGGTAAATATTCAAAAAACAAATGTAGTCATGTGTAGAAATAGTGGAACTCTCAGTAAATATGAAAAAAAAAAATTTAGAAATGGGCTTTTGGAAACACAATCTTGTTACAAATATTTAGGTATCATGTTTTCTAGCAGATTGGGCTGGTCAGCAGCAACAAACAATTTGGCAGTAAAAGCACAAAAAGTAATTTGCATGCTGAGACGTTTCGAAATTAAATGTGGAAAACTTTCTCATGGTATAACATTTCATATTTTTGATAACATGATAAAGCCAATTTTGCCCTATGGATCCGAAGTATAGGGGAAAAGTTATTGTGAAAATATTGAGAAAGTACATATTAAATTTTGCAAATATTTTTGGGAGTTCTTTCATCAGCTAGTAATGCAGCTGTTCTAGGTGAGTGTGGAAGATATCCTTTGTCTTTATTTTATATGAAACGCAGTATTAAGTACTGGACTAAATTGTTATTGATGAATCCTAATAGATATCCAAAACAGTGCTATGAAATGCTTGTTAAATTAGATGAAGCCGGCAGAAAAACATGGGCTGCAAATGTGAAATATTTATTATATCTATTAGGTTTTGGACTTGTTTGGATATCGCAGGAAATTGGAAATGTTGATTTATTTTTGAGTGAAATTTCAGAAGATCAAGGACACCCAGATTATGTAATACAGAAGGCCCATAGGCCTGCCTGGTGCTGTGCAGACATTGTCATTGAAGTCCAAGCTACACCCTGCTATTATAAAATCACCTCTTTCAACTTTACAGGCATGGTGACCTCACAAAAATAGGTGGTCAAGGTCACTTATATTAAATAGAATTCTAGTTTTGGACATTGTCTATATGTCACATAAATTTGGCAAGTCTAATTTAATTACTTTTCAATATATGGAATTTTATATCTTAAAACAAATTTTGGCTCATAATTTCCATCAAATTATAGGTGGTGCCACTAGTATCATTAGCAACTTAGACTTTGACCTCTCCCCAATCCAATTTGGTGAAGATCTGCAAAAATTAAAGATGCTAGAGTGTTTACAAAATTTTCATATTTTGACCCCTATATTGCATAATATTGTAGGTGACGCCACCAATATCGAAACGAACTTAGATTTTTATACCCCCTGTAAGTCCGGAAAGTTATATTGGCCTAACTTGAAAACTGTGGACAGTATTGCTGTCACAAGATTTTCACATTTTGACCTGCATATTGCACAACACTATAGGTGGCACCACAAACATTGGTGTCGACAAAGATTTGTATACATTTTATAACTCATAGACGTCATGGGCCTATCTCAAGAATTGTCGGGTGCAGAGCATTCATCACATGACCCCTATATACAAAATAGCTATTTGACCTTGACCTTCAACTCGGGTTAAAAAATCATGTTTAAAATATGCTCCCAACATCCAGCTTTCTATATATAGTCTGTTTGTTCAAATCGGGTCATAACTTGTCGAGTTATTGACGAAAAACAGTAAACTTGGACAAGCGCCAAACTCCATAATTACTGGGTCAAAGTGACCCAAACAGTAGGTAACCAAGAACAGTTTTATGTATTATGTAGTTAAGTGCAATTTTGATCTGGAGGCTCAATTCCCTTTGCCATTGATGTCCAAGCTACACTCGGCCATTACAAAATCACCTTTTCAACTTTACAGGCATGGTGACTTCACAAAAATAAGTCAAGGTCACTGATATAATATAACTTTCTACCTTTGCCCATGATCTATATATCATATAAATTTGGCAAATTTAGTTTAATTACTTTTCAAGACATGGAATTTTACATCCTGAAACACATTTTGGCTCATAATTTTCAACAAATTACAGGTGGCGCCACTAGTATCATTACCAACTTAGACTTTGACCTCCCCCAATATCCCACCAAATTTGGTGAAGATCCACCAAAAATTAAAGATTCTAGAGTGTTCACAAAATTTTCAATTTTGGACCCCTATATTACATAATACTGTAGGTGGCGCCACACATATCCAAAGGGGCCTAGATTTTCATACCCCCTATAAGTCCTGAAAGTTATATTGGGCTTACTTGAAAACTGTGGACGGTATCACGCTAACGAGCAAAAGTTTACGGACGGACGGACAGACATGAGCGGTCGCATTAGCTATGCGATCTTTGGTCAGCAGAGCTAAAAAATCCAAATAGAAATATACTTGAATGAGAACGGTGTGACGGTTGAGAAAATTTGCCTTGCTTTTGCAATCGTGCACTACCCTCAGACTTCTTGACTGTACTTTGTAACTGGATCCACTTGGAGGGTGGAGGAATATAGTGCACACAAACCAATGTCGCGTTTAGTTCTATTCCAACTGTTTTAATCTGTCTCAACTTCCATACCAATACTTTCTGAATAGAATGTGCCACGCACAAAGTTTTGTACCTGTATGTATATGGCAAATTACGGCCCGCACAAGTATTTTTCATGACGGAGTCAAAGCTCAGAGTCACAGTTACCTACCTTAGATATGACACACGTACACTACTATCCCAAGAAGTATCCACACTCCCAACTTTGGCATCTCTGAGTATAAAAATGTATGGGTAATATGGCTCACACCAACGTTTGTCATGACGGGATCAATGGTCAAAGGTCAAACTTAGAGTGACCCAATTTTCATACGCAACACACATCTATCCCAAGTATCCAGTCACATCCAGTTTGCTGTTGTATTCTTTGTTAATTATTATGTGTCCCTGAGGGTCTTGCCTTTTTGTTCCTCAAAGACACTTGGGATGTTGGCATCCCTGGATATTCCAAAAATATGGAATGATGTTATTTAATATTTAATCATACTATCAAATCTATTTCAATATATAATGTGTTTTATTATATGATTAAAAATGATGGGATGTAGCCTGTGATCATATAATTTATCATGTGATTAAAATGTTTAGTCATATGTTGAAAAAAAAATAAATGACCTTAACAACTTGAAGACATGAAGTAATACCGATTGAAAGAACACACGTACATGTACATACATACTTGTAAACACACACACACACACACACACACACACACACACACACACACACACACACATATCCACTATTGTACTGAGTGATAATCAGGTCACCTACCGAATATCATTCCTGCCAAACCCGCTGATGCGCTGAATTGGGTTTCCACGTATTTAGGTCCAAAGGTGGCAAAGCCAGCTATAAGTGTGGCATGGCAACATATAAACAGGGTAAGGAAGATATAGGTAGGGTTCGTAACCAATTGTTTGATATGGCGGGTGAAACTTTTACCGAACCCGTCAGTCAAAAGGCAGTCTTCTTCGTCTTCCTTACGAGCATTATAAGCTTCGCTCTCTTTTTTTGCTCGGACCTCTGCTGCGCCTAAAACAGAATTAATAAAAAAAAAAAAAAAACACTTAACGTATACAATTCTTGTGAAACATAAAACTCGGAAGTTGTGAACTGACAGTTAGCCTTAAAACCGATCAAACCGGCTGGTGGTCAAATGTCTTCTGCGTCAATGGTTTTCACTAATTTGGACAGTAATGAAAAAAACTTGGAAGAATGTTGTATTTAAGACTTTAAAGATAACATGCACCAGGTAAACCACTTTCCTTGGCTTGGGTTTTATTCAATCGGGGGGGGGGGGGAAGACTACTACTACTACTACTACTACTACTACTACTACTAACTACTACTGAGTGCAGCAGACAGTATCCTATTGTGTGATGCGCTATAGCATGGTGTGAATGTTGACGTGATCTGACACGGCATGATATGATATTAACTCTTCCCCCTTAAACCGGCCAAAACCGGCTGGTGGTCAAATGTCGTCTGCTTCAGTGTTTTCAACTAATTTCAACAGTACTGAAAAACAATTTTGAATGAGATTTGTAGATGAGCCTTATCAAGATCACATGCCCCAGGTCAACAACTTTCCTTGGCATGAGTTGGGCACTTAATGCCCAACTCATGCCAAGGAAAGTCGTTGACTCCAGTGTCAATTCAAAGCGGAAAGGGTGAAACAGATAGGGTCTTTGAATGAGGTTAATTCACGGCTCCAGGGATATGGGGTCCGAAGCACACGCATGGTTTAGAGCATTGTGGTGTGCACAATTTTGATAAGGATATAAATGGAATGAATATTTGATATCTGTTAACTCCGATATACGTCTCCGATAAAGCAGAAAAAAAGTCGATATATACAGCGTCATCCGGTAGAGCAAGGAAGGCCATATATCTGTTATCTCGCATAATTTTATATGAGACAAACAATCTTACCTGGCAGATCGCGGGGATATCCTGACATTGGAATTACAAGCAGACAGATGACAATTGCGGAAAGGACGAAAAGAAGCCACCAGGCTCCCACCCAGCGTGGGTCATCACTGCTGAGACCAATTCTGTGGTATAATGAGAAACGTGGTCAACACATGACGCAAGGTTTTCACAACCATGCTCATAAAACTCAAAATGAAAATTGTGCGGGGAAGAAAACGTGTGATCAATAGCTGAGGTTTCATTGATATCCCGTATAAATTTACAGAGAATCTTTTAGAAAAAAATTAATTTCGATATTTCTCTTGGAGAGTGCACATTTCTTCGTGAAACAAAACCACAAGTGGCTCTCAAACAACTTGCGGCTTTTATGAAATGTGGCGTCCAGTGAGAAGAAATAACAAATTCAACGTCACATAAGCAAAGATTTATTTTCGCAACATGTGTAGCATAGGCCACCTCTGACTGGCATTGACTGGCATTCCCCGTTTATTTACCTTGAAGTGCTTCATATTCATGAGACCCGCATGCATACGTTACTGTGTCATCACGCTCCTTTGTTGAAATTAACCAGTTTATATAATTGCGTCACCCTTACATCACCGAACAACCAGGCTGATAATATATAACGTCACCACGTGAAATGTCATAATTACCTGAGCGCAGCTGTCACATATGGGTTTCAACCAGGTTGGGTTCGGAAATTGTGTGTAAATTTCTTTGTTCTGGCTTCAAACAACTGCACATTAGAACATAACTTTTACAATTTCCTGATGTGCTTTTGAAAGAACTTCAATTTGTATGGAAATAGTACCCTTTATTTTCCCATTTATCTGTTTCACCAGTAAGTTTGTTACATATCTCATACAAACGAGAGGTCCTTCTGCAGAGACACTTTGAAAATCTCCAATCTGAATGCTACTGAAAAATTGCAAATGAAAGCCATTTTAGAAATTTAGCGTTTTTATTCAGTCGGTGTACCTTTGTGTCTCAGAAATAAAAGAGTTTCGACCCAAAAGATCGAGTTCTTTGACTCGAAAAATATAAAAGTTCTTCAGAAAATCCAGTGCAACGGCATCTTGGAGAACCTTCTATGGCTCGTACGGGACCATCAAAATTATTCTGAGAACTATTGCGTGTTTTTCTTGGTCCTTTCAAAACTAACGGCAAGGCTCTTCGGGGAACCCGACTACGTCGAATATAAGAGAACCTCAATGGCGGTTCTCTGGAATATCCAGAGCAACAATATTTCAGGAAACCGGTTATACTCCTTTTAGGCCATGGAAAGAGAGAACTGTCAAAAATTTACAGTCACCCAAACATTCTCAGTGGATGATTCAGTAAAGACCTAGTCAATGCCTTGTAACTCAAAGTGACCATCGGTTTGTGCCTTGGCACAAGGAAGTTTAGTTATGGGATTTGCCTAACACATTCTACACACTTTCTCTTTACGCTTACCTCTCATTTATCCTGCATTTGTGTCATTGCCTCCTTAAAACACGTCTACAATCTACATTACCACGATTATGTTTGTACAAGAAAAATGGGAATGAAATGTTACGAATACAGCAGAAATTTTTTCCGTGATTTTCATTAAACTTAAAAAGAAGGAGCCCTGCAAAGAGACACTGCTTCCTCAAATCGATGTTTACACATTCAAAAATATTTGAATTGTCAGCAAGAACGTCCATCTTGGTTCACTTAACTTGCCACACAGTAACATGCAACACAGATTTCAAAACTTCTGTATTCATGTGCTATGTGCTGTAACATATCAAGTCCCCGAAAGTAGAAAGCTCTGCGTCTCACAACCAATGTATGCAACACATAAAAAATCGAGGCCTATGCCCGATTGCACATTAATGGAGGGAACTGATGTTGACATATAAATGGTGTTGACGTAATGGCCGTAAACCATTCTATCAGATTCCAAAATTTGATGTTCGGGGAAATCACACTCCACTGTAAATGTGTAATATCAAACACACGGTCGAATATAACATTCGTCACATCAATATCTAAGATCTAATAAATTGTGGACACTTTGATCTCTAAAACTGGAGGAAGGAAAAGATATCAGGTGCCCAAACACACATTAGAAGAAGAAGAGTGTATAATGCAGATTACTATATGGCTACTTTGACAAAATTATGCACTTTTTTAACAACAAAGAGCAAAAATAAAACTAGAAAAGAAGATTTGCTGCACTGCAAATCTGTCTGGGTGCCTTCAAAATGAGACCAGTTTGAAATGCTACACTTTGCCATTGTTCAACATAATCTAAATTTTGTGTATTTGCCTAATTTTCATAAAGTAAAATGCTACAACTTTGGTTCATTGGATATGGCTATGTCACAAGCTTATAAAATGAAGTTTGAATGAAGTTAGTATCTACAATAGTTTTGAAGCTATTCAACATTTTAATTTGGTGTATTTGTATAGATTGAAAGCCTACAACTTTGGTTTATGGTTCATTGGATGGGGCTTTGCTACAAACCCATAAATTGAAGTAGGAATGGCACCTCTATCTATAATAGTTTTGAAGCTACTCAAGATAACAATTTGCATGGTTACCTAAGTTGCGTAAATTAAAATCCTACAACTTTGGTTCTTGGTTCATTGGATGTGGCTTTGCCACAAACCTATAAATTGAAGTTGAAATGTCTATGTATAATAGTTTTGGAGATATTCAACTTTGAAACTTTTCAAAGCCCCTTATTAGCATAATTTGAAATTCTACTTAACTTGTACTGTCCATTATATTGGCAGGTATCACAAACCTATATATGCACATTGAAATTTTGAGTATCTGCAATATTTTGGAAGATATGGAGCTTTTAAAATTTTAATTGCCCCTATTTTTACCAACTTTTAAACATCATGACTATTTCAAATGAGATGCACAATTTCACTGGTTAAGTCAGTCACCATAGCAAGTTTGGTGGTTTTTGGAAAAACAGTACTTGAGAAAATCTCCAGACCAACTTGGCTGTGAAGAAGAAAGGAAGGAAAGAAAAAAAGAAAGAAAGAAAGGAAGGAAAGAGAAAGAAAGAAACAAACAAAGAAATGAAGGAAGAAAGAAAGAAAGAGAAAGAAATTAAATTCAAGTGTTTACTAATACAGTGAAACCTCTATAAAGTGGGCACCCTCTGGACTAGAGAAAAGTCTCCCATGGGACCAAAGAAAAGTGCCCACTCCTGAGAGGGTCAGCCCATCTGGACAGTATGGATGAGTATGTGTGCATGTATATGTACTTTATTCACACACACACACACACACACACACACACACATTTATATACATATGTATAATTCAAGGGGATGTGTATACATGCAATACAAAACTGTCTTTCTTCCTTTATTACATCCACAAATTTTAACAGAAGCTGTCAAGACACTACATAAATATGTACCTGTGAATCAAGCCAAAACTCTACTATCTCAGTATTGGCTATGAAGAACAGGCTTCATCTCACTGGTAATAAGAAAACAAAGACATGAAAGTGTCCACTGAGATGACACAAATTCTACCCTCCTTCGTCTGGCCAGAGTCAGCTCTGTATGTAGTCTTTTTTAACAGAAGGTACACTCAGGCTTGTTCTGCCAAGAAGTCTGGAGCCTGAGTTCCCTTGGTACTGATAAGCTCAGCAGACTGACATTGCCTCAGGCAAAAACAGACCAGCTAGGACACCAGTTTGGGTCATGGTGCATTGACAGGTCTGTTCTGCACTGGTGGAAACTATAGCCTGCCTTGTACATACGACAACATGGAGTCAATCTGTTCCTGCATGAACAGAAGGAGATACTATGTATTTTATTGAGGGCCTCTTTACACAGTTGTTGGAAGTCCCCCCCCCCCCCAATTTGCTACAAGACCCAAACTTTCCAAAGCATACACCTAGCACGCATAGATAGAAAGCTGCCTGTGAGACAGGTTCAAGCTAATTAATTATGTATGCAAAATGGATGCCTGGCACCATGGAGGTGAAACAATATGTCATACAGCAAGCTGTACAAAGCCTGCATGTGGATTGGGGAGAAATTAGGTGTATTTAGCGTACATTTAAATTCCCCAAGTTTTGTTTGTATGCTATTGGACTTGCCAGTTGTCTCAAACCTATATGTGCAAGTTAGAACTTTGTGTCTCTCTCCAATAGTTTAGAAGATATGGAGCTTTCAAAATTTTAATTACCCCTCATTTGCATAATTTTAATCATCATGACTATTCCAAGTCAGGTGCCCAATTTCACTGGTAGGTCATTCACCATGTTAAGTTTGGTGGTTTTCAGAATAGTAGGGTCTGAGAAAAACTCCGGACAAATCTGGTCATAAAGAAGAAAGAAAGAAAGAAAGAAAGAAAGAAAGAAAGAAAAAAGAAGGAAAGAAAGAAGGAAAGAAAGAAGGAAAGAAACAAGAATTCTTGGAAAAACAAAATGTTTGGGTTGGCACCCAGACATGATAAGTCGAATTTAATGAAAAGTTTCAATATTTTCTTAGAAACTTTTTTTTCTCTTGAAACGAACACAGTGAAACACCATATAATTATTAATGTGGCAGGTAGGTGGCGCTAAACATGATTTAGGCAAGATACCCCTATTTGGTGAGGTTTAATACACTTACCTACTTGTGAGTACAAATGAAACACACGTACATGACATAGACACAAACGCCTGAGTGTTTTGATTTGGAGTGCAATGTTAAAGTTAGAGAAGTGCGTGTTTTATTAGATGTATTATTGATTCTATTTTCTCAGATTTTGTTGGTCACATTCTCATATTATCGCTTAAAACTGACATACGTTACATCAGTTGTACTCATTGTTTGAATTCAGGTTCAATGTTGAATTGCATTAAGATATTATATATTTAAGATTGATGACTAAAAGGTACTCTTTTTAGATTTTGAATTTCTTTGAAAGCATGAGAATTCCAGTGGTTCTAATTATAGTATATTTTCAATCTTAAAAATTTACACAGAAGCGAAGGTTCATAAATAGGTCTAAAAATAAATATGATTGGACATGTGACACTGAAAGCCTGTTCTTCAATCTAGATTTGGCAAATCCGACAGAATTTACATGTATCTTGATGTTTTATTTGTACAGCCAGAGCGAGAATGTACAACCTCACCAGAACCCAACACAAGGCACAACTGAAAGCCACAATGTAGTCACATGTCATAAACTTATTTCTCTGTTACATACAAGAATATGTAACACATTGCAGCCCTTCATCAGATACTTGTAGGGCTTTGGTCGTGCTTATAGGACTACATATTCACGCTTTTCCCACTTTTTATCTTATTCATTCATTTGTTATATTGTTTACGCAGTGAGTCTAATATTTATCAATACCTATTTAACCTTCATGCTACTGATTTACCTAAGCTGTACAGTGTCTTCTAATTTGAAAGCGACTATCTTATCTACGTATGGGTACAGCTACATTGTTGCATTTAGTCTCTTTGTGATACAATAGTAATACTCTGTAATACCTGCTGTGAAAGGGTGAACGTGAAAAATTTAAACAAAATGGCACGCTGATCTTGTTTCAAACATTATCATAATCAGTGTCTTCCAGAGGTTAGCACTGCTGATACAAATGTAACACACGGATATGTCCAACATTTTAACAGAGTATTTTTCCCTACAATTATGTGGATAATGATACTATCTTTTTATTCGTATATAAGAATCTTGATTTTGTGTTTCTGAAGCAGATTTTACCACATTCAACAAGAGAGTATTCATTCCCGTTGAATGAAATTTTAGTGAAACATCTCTGCCAATTTATGAATGTGACCCAGATTTGTATATTTCAACTAACATAATAGGATTAATGAAATATGTGATAGCTTTCAAGTGGTCAGAACAATATGTTTTGGAATAAAATTGAAAGTCTGTAGTCAATGAAAAATATTTCAAAGGTTGAGAGGAACGATATAAATCCACAGATTGCCTTTAATAGGTGACTACCTGTCTCAAGTGTTATTTATTCATACTCTCTTGTTGAATGTGGTAAAATCTGCTCATATGTTTTTAAATTCAAACTGAAGACTTATTTGATGCCTTGTATTACTTAATTTTGAATAGCTCTTAGATATCTTGTATGTATCGGCACTGTCTGAAACCTACTGCTTTACTTCATACGCATTATATTATTCTGGTACAGCAGACCACGTAAGTCCATTTGGATTTCTGTCTCCTATGTGCATATTGCATGCTTCTTGATAAACTTTGTTACCATGAACTTCAAACTCAACTAAAAAAACTTCAACCTCAACAACATCTCTGCAGATTTGAAAAATGTTGTCCCTAAAGTTGCCGCTAGGCGGCACACTTTCTAATGACACACTTTTGAGCAGGATGGCCCCACTGCACCCAACTAACGACGCGCACAGCTCATGCACCTACCCATTGATTATGCATGCGTGCATCCATCCATCGGTCATTTCCATCCTTCCATTATTAGGCGGCTACATATGAATAAAATTATTGATCAAAATACGTCTTATGGGAAGGCGAACTTTCAAAAAGAAAACCGAACTATTCAGGGTTCGAATTATCCGGTATCACATCGCAAAAAGTGACACAAAATTAGCTTAGTCGAGATGCAATAATAAGAGGCATGCATATCAGTTTCCCGCCACAACTGCATATATCTGGTTGTTTTAGTAGCCGAAGTCTCGCCTGGCGAGGTACGGGATGCTGCCTGTGCGGACAAGCGGGATATTATTTGTATATATTTTGGACGCATCATGGAATTTCCCCCGTTCCGTTAGTGCCCCCTCTGTAAAGGGGAAGTTTTCCTAATAAATAATAATGATAATAATAATAATAATAATAATAATAATAATAATAATAATAATTATTATTATTATTATTATTATTATTATTATTATTATTATTATTATTATTATTATTATTATTATTATTATTATTATTATTATTATTATTTTAAAAATAAAGAATACTCAGTACAGGCAGACGGACATTTTTTCATATATACAATTATGGAAGTGCTAAATGAATATCACTATAGTATTTGTAAACTTACATATCTCTAAAAGACACTAATTTTGTGAGAAAGGGGTATCTAGCCCTGTGACAGTGATATACCTGTGCGTCCTCCGTGACTGACAAGTGTGAACCCGGTGCCTTGTGGTAGGAAATTTATACGCATGTTTGGTATTTATCTACGGTGCAAATGTTGCAACGCAAAATTTCTGCCCCCAAAATAAGAAAAGTATTATTACTGGATACATTTTACCATCATTTTGACTGTCGTGGAATGCTCGTTACTACAATCATTTTGTTCGATGATTGCGATACAACATCAATCTAATAAAAATGTATGAGTAATTTTGAAAGTTCCCACAAGCTTGCTCTAATGACCGCCAAAATTAGCGGCAAGAAATATACCCAGTGGAGTTTCCAGGATCGTCATTTTTGGATTTGGTCACATGTCCCTCACTGTCCAATTAAAGCGTATTAGATTCCATATGGGCGTCAAATAGCACATACGGGGTCAGAGGAAAGCATAGAAAAATTCCTGTAAAATTTACTACAACTAGAAAATGAATTTTAGCTTTGTAGTTTCATAAAAAGGATTGAATGTAATAAATTTTGATCACAAAACAGGAGAAGAGTAAGAAGTCATGGCGGCAAGTAAGAAAAATATGCAGATTGCGACAGTGACTAAGCCCAAGTTTAATGAACATACGGCACGTTTTTTAATGATCGGTGACTGCAACATCCCAATACAGATAAGGCGTGACACACTTTTGGGACAAACAATTGCAATTTATTATTGCAGGTTGATTGAAGTGTTTGAATTGAAAAATTCTGTAACACAGAATAAAACAAAAGTGGAAATTTATGACGGTAAGAAAAATAGGTGGACAGTTACATAGCAACGAACTACCTTTTCGACAAGCTAACCGAAATTTCCCTACATTTTTTACTTTTTCGAACCCAGAAAAATTTATCTTTATTATGAAATTAGAAGATGCCGATATAATCAAACATACTGGGACATTTTTCGACCAAGTTACTAAAGTTAGAGGTCAATTTAGATGTTATATATTTTCTAAATAGCATAAATATCCCCAACATCCACTTGCAGTTTTTGTTTTGCAGGCGACCCTTGGGGCCAACGCCGGCCAGCCCACTGCACCGCGTTGTAGGGCGGCAGGGCGGCGATGTAGTGAAGAATGTTCTTTTTTTCTTTTTTTTCTTTTTCTGAAGAATGAAGTGGAATGTAGTCTAGTGTCGTGATGTGATGTACTGTTTTGTATTATATTATATTGTATTCTATCGTATTGTGATTCATGTATATATTTATGTGTTTTGACTGACAGAAAACCATGTATGTATATGGTGCAGTTAAAAAAGTCATTCATTCATTCATGGGGGACAAACTCCCGTGAGCCTCGCACTGTAAACCATACAAATAATGATTTACTTGTGTTGTACCCGTGCACAGGCAGTACTTAGGTTCATGTCATTGATAATGATGCTATTCTAAATGTTTACTCAAAAGGTCAGTAATTAGCCTGGGACAGCATGTATTTTTTAGTTTAAAAATCACGAGTACTTTTTCCAATTTGTATTTAATTGTTCTCCCAACTTTCCAGTGGTCTCTTCGCCGATACACATCCCCCCTTCCTCCCTGGCAACTTTTCGGCGTCCCCGCCCCTCTACCCAACGTACATTTCTAGCTTACCCCTTCTATAAGTGTTCATCTTTTCAATAAACTGTTGAGCCTTTACTTCCCAGGTAATAATACCACTTCTTTCTTGTGACAGTATAGCTTTATTAACCCCCCGTGAAATATTTTCGGTCCCTTGCTAAATCATTCACCTTTCTCTTAATTGTTTCCCCGTTGGTTCACAGTGTTACAACAAATGTGCATTTTCACTACTTTCCCTTTCTATGCTAATAATTCAAGTGACCTCCCCTCCTCGCCTGTATAGCATTATCAGTCCAGGCCAAATGTTTACTCTCGCTCTTTTTTTCCTTTTTCCTTTTTTTTTTGTCTGAGTCTTCATCGAGCATGTAACCACTTGAAACGAGAACAATTAGTCAATACAATTTGCGTTAAGTAGTACCACTTTTGGTTTGGAAATGAAAATGCTGTCCTGAATGTTGACTCAAATGTCAACAATTGGGACATTTCAGCTTTTACGATAGCAGTTGTGTGTGAAAAAATGTAGTACTACTTTTTTCAAATTGTAGTAGTTCTACGTTCCACTTTCCAGTGGTTTCATCGCCGATGAAGTATTTACCCTCCGTCCTTCCCACTCACCCACCCCCGTAGCACCTATCGGATGCCCCCTCCCCAACGTACATCCATACAGCATATCCACAATTACACATCTCTGACTGAGCATTAACATGCTGTATGCTGTATCCAAAACACTTAAGACATGGGGTTTTTTTGCGTGTCTCTTTTCCAAGTGTCGGACTTCTCTCTTAAATGTTGTGAATAAAAATGCTGTCCTAGATGCTGACTCAAATGTGTGCTTTCAAAACCAAATCACTTCATTACATTCACAAAAATTATTTTTTACTGATTCATTGTTACTTGAAAACCTTAAAAAGGTTTAACATTTTTTGCGAAGTTTCCACTGAAATAGTTTCTCCTCTGTGTGATTTTAGTGATATTTGACACTATTTGTCCATATGGCAAACAACAGCTAAAAGAACAGGGGAAAACTTGAGCATTAACAGTTGACAAAATGCTGCCGCTTTGCGATTCTGTCACATATATACAGTAACACATCAAAGCAGATTATTTACGATGAATTATTTACATACAAAAAGTACAGCGACAGCATTATTACGATATTATATCATCTTGTTTGAATAGCCCAGTCATATATTTTAAGTTCTTTTTTATGTCGTGAAAGTCATCTTTCTTATGACGGCATTTAAAATATAGACCTTATAATATTTGATAAACAAGATCATTTAATACCATGAATACATGTATGATTGAAACTTCTACTCGGCCTAGTTCCCATTAAAAATGGTCCAAATGGGGCCTTAAATGGCATCAAATATTAAACCCTAGATTTCAAAATTGTCTGGGAGGGCGATGCCCCATTACCCTCTTCAATACTTGGCACGTTCGGCGTTCACAAAACCAACGCTATACAAAATAAGCAATTTGGAGCTCAGTTTCACTTTTGCACAGCACAACTCCGGGTTTATTGCCTGTTAAATCGAACCATGACATTAGAAAGTATGTGTAAATAACACTGTCGAATACTCACGAAGCAGGATCTATAGAAATGAAGTCTGTGTACAAAGCACTCAGGATATATCCTCCCAACACGTATGCAAGGGCAGGCCCAAGTACAGATCCGGCCATAAATATTGCTGCAACGACACGGATTTCACTGTTGTTATTGAAAACACCCAGCTAAACTGTAAATTAAGTCAACAATTTTATTCAGAAATACAGGCTTGCTGGTACTTGAATAAATGTTTTTTTCCTCGAAAAATTTTAATCTGGAATTATTATAAAAATTAAGCTCAGCACAACTTTTATGAAAATGAAATTGTAAATGACACACCTGTGTGCTGGAAAACATAAAACAATGTAATGGAATCTGTACGCTTTAGGGAAAGATTATTTAGGATAGTGATATCAGGATACACAAAAAAACAAAACAAAACAAAACAAAAACAACGAGAATATATAACACTGATATACAGAACAGGAAGTAACAGTATTGAATGGTTCAATACTGTATATCAGCCAGGTTACAATATTTCCTTGCAGAGAAATACAGTTATACTTCTCTGACTGATCATTAACACTCTACGGGCGGAAATGTGTTCCAGAAAATTTTGCTACCACGCCAGTTTAAGAAAATTGTTCATATCTATATACATATGTTCAGTTCTCATCATCATTAATCATAAAAAAAAAATCTTTCTTGTCTGTTATCATTCGTGACGTGGTAAGTACAATTCCCTACAGAATAAGGCTCCTGAGGGTTTCCAGTGGATCTACAAATTCCGAGCACGTGCTGTGTACTGTTGTGTTTTCTCTGTTTACATCATATGGTCAAAGGTCACAGAGCATTAACTCTTTCGGTGCCACACTTTGGACCCAGACAACATTGTGCATTGCGCCTGAAGCGCGCAGAGGAAAGCTGTTGACCTGGACTATTATATTCTATGAGTTATAAGTAGTTCGACTTTAGTCACAGTTGGCACTGAAAAAGTTAAATGACATGTGCACACAGGTAACCACAGGTAACCACCAAGGAACTAGGTGGAGGAGAATATTTATTGGTGAATTAATTATGTAACCAAGATATGAAGGTAAGAATGCACATGTATGTGTTTTTTCCTTCACCTTCAACTCGCTACGATGCTCATCTATATCTATGGCAACCTGAAAAATTAGAATAAATGTAGTTTCTTTCAAGTATATAGGGATTTCCATGTCTATTAATATCATTGTACATTGTATACTTCTCCGTACCCCGTACAAACTGCTATAAGGCTAGTTATGAACAATCTGAAAACAAACAAACAAGCAAACAAACAAACAAACAAATACCCCAAAACAAACAAAAACAATTTATTTGTTTGTTCGGGACACATTTCTCCGGTTCATATCTTACACCGACTCCATGCCGCAATTCATTGTCGATCCCTATCTGCACAACTTACTGCAGTAAACAATGCACTACTAATGGCGAAATATTGAATTCCTGCAAAGAATCTCCTCAGTTGCACCTTACACATGTAAAACGTAGAGAAGGTATTAGGATACGGCTTCCGACAAAATTGCGAATTGCACCGTGCTTTATTGAAGGAGGTATATACACCCTCTTGCCTTGTTGTGTCACATATTGTACAACAATACCACGTTACTGGTCATGCGAGACTTTACTAGTGCAGAAAAGTATACGCAGGACACAGTTTCAATTTTATTTTGTTGTTAGATTTCACTACATTACGGAATATTAACCACCCCCCTAAATTTTGCCCGTAAGTATATCTTCGCTTGAATGCAATAGGCAAAGACAAGATCAGCTGGTTTATGTGGGTTCTCAGTAGAGGGCTCTGTAGGCAGGCGAGCCAGGTATGTGTATTTCTATTAGTTTCCATTGCGATTTGCACCAATGTAAGTTTAATACCACTCTACCTAGAAACACCAAATTTCGTATGATAAATGGTTGTATATAGATAAAATACCCTTGTAAATTTGGTAACTTTTGCTGGAAAACTATTCAATGAATTGAATATTACTTTAACATAGAATCTAATGGGAATACACATCTCCAGCCCACAATAATGTTGTTTATTGGGTTGTATATTCAGCCAAATACACATACAATTGCTAAATGCCACCTCTCCTATTCTCTAATAATGTGCGTTTTGGACCAGACAATTAAAAAAGCAGTTATATAATGTCAAATCTCTTGCCTAAGGTTGCAGCTGAAGGAAACAAATGTGTGCAAAATGTTGGAACCTCAAGAGTACTATTTCTCTACTGAAGTAAAGCTCTTCAGAACAAAGGCGGCGCCTAACGGTATCGGTTTTGGCCAGGAAAGCCCCATTGAGACCATACTTGGCCATAATCACCAGAGGCATCACAAAACACATATCTTGAAAATTACATGTAAAATTACACAACAGAAGTTTACAATGATATATTTTGAGGAATTACATTACAAAAATTGATGCAAATAAATTGGTTAACAGTCTATATTTTAAAGCTAAACAACAGTGGAGACCCAATAATGTATCTTTGGAGTATTCCTGTGATAACGTGTCAATTTCTGGATCAACATAATCAAATTGAACAAACTGATCTCCATTAGATAACTCTGAAATACAGAGAGCGACTTGTCATTGACACCATAACACTTTTTACTTTGATTCTGGCACCGAATGTAAAATTTTGGCATCACTATTGATGTAATTAAATACGAAAATGAAAATTGTTAAATTTTCCATGAAATTTTAAAAAGCATTTTAAGGAATAAAAATCAGATTTATAATGCCAAATGAAAGGACACATAACGCTCTCCAGCACCGTATTTTATACATTTGAAGTGGACTTAGTCCTAAATCTAAAGATTTTATTGTAATTCTAATATCCTGTAAATTTTGAACTAAAACCGTTATGCAAAATTTAAAGCACCCTTTTGCGGCTATAAGGGTATTCTTTCATTACCTATAAGAAAACAATGTGTCTCATTTTTTTTTCGTATTTGCGCTATTTTTGTTTTTCTGCAAAAAAAACCAAGGTAAAATGTAAGATTTTTAATTAAGCAATTAAAACTCAATTTCTTAACACTTTCAGAGATTTCATCAATTTAATAGCTTTACCCAAATGTATACTTTTGGAAAAGATATAGTGAATATGATCTCAGATGAGAGGTCTAGTGTATATAAGTTCATGTTTGGAGCAAAGCCATGTTTCCCGTGTCAAGTGCTGTTTAGGTGTACCACACCCTTAAATGTAACTGCATTGTCTTCTTGAAAATAATAGGATTGATTTTCAGATTATCATGAGATATTCCAGTGGTTGATAACTGGTTTGAGATGGTAGTTAAACGGTGATCAGTTTTTTTACAGGTTTGTAGATATGATATAAGCACAAAAAATTTTTAGTTTTTGTTGCCGATTTCATTTATTGTGTCATTATATATTATCCTACATAACAAAGACCACCAGCTAAAGGGTGACCTTGATATAAAATTTGCTGACATCTTTACAGTAACAATGCTAACATGCACTTATACCGTTGCCAATAATTCTTAATTGAGATACTTCATCAAAAATCAGGAAATGACAACCGCACCACGTAGTGAACAAATTTAGTGAAGATCGAGTCCAGGTACATTCCCATCAAATTTGAAGAGATCGCAATGAACGGCCTAGGAGAGGTCATAAATGCTGAAAACACACACGGATTCATTAAAAGATTGCAATGCTACCTGTTGGACAAATTTAAGTCTGGTGGTCTCCAGAAGTTGCATCCGTAATTTCAAAGCAATTGGCCAAACAGTTTTGGGGATGGCTTTTTAATGTTTTTTAAAAGATTTTGTCAAGCAATAACAAAATCTCGCAAAAAAAAATCCAAATATTCTTGGAGCAAAACACTTTGAGCAACTTGGTAGAGATCAACCTAAGGTACATTCCAGCCAAGTTTGAAATAGATGTGGTTGATAATTTGGAGAAGAATTCGATTGTGGATGGGCAGCAAACGGACGGACGATAGACGAACGAACAAACAACGAAGGATCTTCAATCCACCCAGAAGCTCAGCTGGCTGACAAGTCAGCTGAGCTAAAAATATTTCACTGTACCCAAGGACGTATTAAAACTAATATTTTTTTTAAAAGTTTCGCTGAAGCCTTTGTCGTGAACACCTGGGGACCAAAGCATGCTGAATATCAAACACACAAAATGTAGTTCGAAATCTGCAGTCGACAGCCAGACATTTAAAATGGGTATTGTGAGCAGTCATGGCTTGGTCTTTGACAACCAAGCTTTTGTATTAAAAATGGGCTGTCAATGTCTTTAAAACTAACGATAATGTTCATGTTATTTCAAATTGATACTTGCCGTTACCATAGGGATACAGCCTGACATTTATAAAAAGGGATAGAATAGATACTTTACAAGTACATGTATACATAACTGCTATAAATGAAATCTTTATTGACTTTTCTGACAATAAAACCTGGACTTTTCGCTGCTTCGTATGAAAAAATTGTTTCCAAGTGTGCTACCAGTGCCAAGTAAGATTGTTTGTTAAAATTTGACAGACACGGGAAAATCCAGATTGCTATCGTACAAGTACATCGCATCTGAGGTAGTAATTTTATCCTGATCACAGGTACACACTGAAGCGACCTGTCCCCCAAGCTACACAATCACGGCAAGTTTGTCTATAAAATAGGTCTCTCTTACGAAATCCTTGGCTATGTTATCAGAAAAGGACATGTCAGATGCAATATTCTGCATGGTGGCAGCACGTGCTTCCTGTGTCGCATGATATTTTCAACCAATGAATGAAGCAAGTTTTGTTTTTTATCTCCAGGGCGCCTCCACCCCAAAAAGGTGGACACGAAACGAAAGTTACCTACAGTGCCACATACGGCAAAATGGTTCATTATCTAAAATGCTCTAGTGCAAGGGCATCTCAGCAATGCAAATGAATTGCTTGCAAGAACAACGGTGTCTTTTGTTTGTCTTTAGTTCACATTAGCATTTGATATACGTAGGGAGGCACTTAGTCATTCATCTAGTTTGAAAGTCCTGTGGGGTTATATAGAGTACTCAAGATCGCATTTATTAATGTCCCGCCCCCATGACCTTCTGATGTCTCCCATTGTTCTACAACAAATTGCGTAGTTTTATCAGCATTACAGAAAAGAAACTACTATATGCTTATATATGCGATTTATTAAGCTGAATACTGGGATACTCCTTAATATTCTTTGGCAGTGATAAAGGAAAATACTCATATTCAAACACTAGCATATTAATCCCTTTTCAAAGACGTGAAAAGTGTTAGAATACAAGATCTGTGAGATCAATCGTCAGAGTAGTTTATGATATCCCTAAACTGAGTACATTCTGGCAGCGTAAATTTTCTGCTAATGATGTGCAGTGTCGGCATAGAAAATACAACATGATCCTTCATACGTCGAGTGTATATGTACAATATGGAAAGGAAATCGCAGAATCTTCCATCAGAAAAAACAATGTTAACTATATTGATAGGAATAATTTGTGTTTCTTTCATGGTGTCATAATATTTATATTCTGACTTTACATTTTGTTTCGCCACGTTGTTGAATTGGTTACAATTCATTTCATTTTGCATTGTGAGTCATGCTTCAGGGTACGTGTTTAGGTTATAAGTAAGGTCGATATGTGCAATCATGGTTGCTCCCAGCAGAGGGGCCTTCTCTCTCCCTATGGAGCTGAAAAAACAGCCAAGCATTATGGTTCTACTTGTGAAGAAAGTCTTGAATAAGACCGCTTGATTCATATTGGGCCTGTAGACATATTAGGCCATCGAATTATACGATGCGCCACCTATTTTGACACAAGTATGAAATAAAGTAAGTTCTATTTACAAGTTAAATCACTGATGAATGTATTAAAGAAGGAAGGTGCGAGGCGCTCCAGCGCCTGCTCCCTCTTTGACTGAGAACATAATTATGAGCTTAATTGTATCTAAACTGATGCACAGTCAGTATAAACATACGAATAATGAGCCCCTTCTATTTGACTGTCACTCTAAGACTACTTCTACCAGCAGAAAACAAAACAAAAACAAAAATTAAATAAAATAAAAAAATATAAAAATTAACAAAAACAAAATCACAAACAAAACAAAGAACTCCCCAAACACCTCCCACAATAAAAAAAAACAAAAAACAAAAGCAACACCCCCCCACAAAGAGCAAAAAAACCCCCCAAAATAAAACAAAACAAAACAAAAACAAAAACAAAAAAAAAAAACAAAACACCAACAAAAAACAACCCCCAAAACAAAACACCCCCCCAAAAAAAAACAAAAACAAAAACCACTCACCCCCCCAAAGCAAGATTAAAAAGAAATGAAAAACAATATAATGCACACCCCCCCCCCCCAAAAAAAAAACTTGGATAAAATTCATTGTATAAAAAGTCATAGCCATGTTCTTGAAACACGCAATGAGCCTTATCTAAGGATTCATATGTGTTTGGACTACAGATCGTTTATTCCCAAAGATGTTAAAAGGAGCTTCAGTTTTCCTTCAGTATGCTCACGACGGCTGGTTGTAAGTGTTTCCAAGCGAACATTTTTTTAAAAAATTAATTTTGCACATTTGATACATTTACCGAATTTTGGTTTCATATAAATTTTGATATCATCAACGAAACCCCGTGCTTTCCAAAACCGTTCAGAAATATTTTGTTGCATTTCTGGGGTTGACCCTATTTCAGGTCTCCATTGACTGCATTATTCGCCTGATAAAGCTAACCGGTTGAAAACTGTCAATGAAACATCCGGTTAATTGAGTGCAACTCTGGCATACGAAGGGAGCCTGTTGGTGTCGACATAACTTTACTTTCTTCTTACATTGACCAGATAATATTTGACAAGTGACAACATAAGATAAATTTCAGGTCATAAATTGATACATGAAGTTAAATGATCCTCATTGTAAAAGCACAGAACTATAACCTTTACGACAGATGTTTTTCAAGATATATCTAAACATATGTGGGTTTTATTCAATTACTTTTAATTCAAACTCAAAATGCTTGTGTTTTTTACCACTTCAAATTCTAAATTTTTTTTATCAGTGTTTCAAACAGGTGTTCGACACATTTTTTAGCCAAATCGGCATATGGGTTCATTTCACCTGATGACGGAGAAAGGTAAAATATTCGATTATTAGATAAAACATTCTGAAGAATAACCTGCACTGTACTACCGATAATATTATGTACATAGTAAGAACATTTGGTTTGAACATATTTTTATTTTCCTAAGAAATACAATTGAACAACCTTAAAACTATCCTTATAAGAGAATTGCTTGTAGCATCTGTACAAAGCGCCCAGATTGTACAGATTTGTAACTTTAATTAAATGTACCAACAGATCATTTTAGGATCCCAAATGTGTATATTATGTTGGAGCTAGATTATGTTGTATGTTTTATTTTGTGAATCAAAAATCTGAAGAAATTATATGAATTCGTTGTGTTAAGAATATAAGAGATGTTTGACTTGGAAGTGAAGTCACTTTTCACTGTGTTGCGCTACCTTAAACGTACGAAGTGATTGTAACCGCTTATATGTAAATGTTTATTCATTGTGTAGTGAAAACAAAACATTTTATTACATATTATTATTATCATTATTATCATTATTATTATTATTATTATTATTATTATTATTATTATTATTGTTATTATTATTATTATTATTATAACTAGACATATATATATACACTGTATCTTGTTATCACAACATATTTTCAGGTTTCAATAAATTATGTCTGTGTGCCAACACAGACATATTGTTTTTCTAGGAATTCTTTCTTTCTTTCTTTCTTTCTTTCTTTCTTTCTTTCTTTCTTTCTTTCCTTCCTTCCTTCTTTCTTTCGTTCTTTCTTTCCAGGCAAATTTGTCCGACATTTCATATTAAAAGTATTACACGTAGAAACTTCAAACCTGGCACAACTATACTTCTATAGATGAAGTCCCGCCTTTTTGCAACGAGAGGTTATGCTTTTAAAAATTTTGCAAATCAGGGATAATTAAAGTTTTAAATCTTCAATATCTTTTATACTATAGTAGATGTGGTTTCGAGTTTACAGGAGTTCAATCACAGCAAGGCAAAGGTCATCTCAAATGTCAAGGTCATGTCAAGGTCAAAGGTCAAAGGTCATGTCAAAGTGAAAGGCTAATTTTAAAAAAAAAAGCCTTGTATATAGATGTCACTGAATCGTCTTCAGACATTTTATGTGCAGGACAAAATTAGCATTACCGGAAACTTGTCAAATCATAATGCTATCTACACTGTTGAAAGACTTTTTTTCTGTATCCATTTTTAATACTAACAGGCCACACAGTTGCTATTGCTTACCGATATATAGTGAAAATGTTTCCTTAGGTACCGTATCGTCCATAAATGTCACTGCTATAGTTCCAAGTGGAGTAGCCCCAATGCCGTGTAATACTCGTCCAAAGATGAAAAGCGCCAACCACCCTCCAGACCCTTCGTGGTCATCATCACACATATCCTCTCCTGTTCTATTTCTGCACAGGTTATTTCCTTTTAATTCCATGTCTGCTTTGTATACACTTGTAGCCATGTGTGGTATGATAAAAATGAAAGACCCCATGGCCATAATGAATAAGCCAATGGCTGTCAATTTTGGTCTGTGGCCCCTGGCTCCCCAGTGGCAAATAATAATGATAACTATCACTGTTGACGCATCATATGCACTTGCTATCCACGAGCTCTGCGCGCTTGAGAAGTCAAACCGCTTCTCTAAACTGGACAACACAACACCTACCAATCCCGTACACGTGAGACTCTGGAAAACGCTCGTGCAGGTCATGAACACCAGGAAGGCGACTGGTCTGTTCAATTTTTGGATACATGTTGGAGTGACGGATCGCCATCCGAACAAGAGGGTCTCCCCTTCATGCTGTAATTTGCCATCCATCTTGAGTTCAACTGACTTTGCTGTGGCTCCCTCTGAATATTTTCGACACACAATGCAACATGACCACTCTGTCACTGCGCGCACATCTGACCCAAGCTAACATCGCCAATAATTTATCACAATCAATGGCTTGACGATTAGACTCAGATAAATCAGATTACTACACCACGAAGAATATCTAAAAAGGCAAGTCAAATCGGTCAAGTACAGCTGGTAAATATCCCAGCAACAGTGTCACTCGAGGCCAGGTACATAAAACACTTTCAAATTTGCAGGTGAACTTCGGACTAATCATTCATATTACAACACAAGATTAAAAAAACATGGCATTATAATAAATTCCTGCTTCGAAGCGATGGGTTCCATTCCTTCACTGGATTTCCCTCAAAAAGTAAACAAATTTCAGCTCAAGTGCAGTGGAGCCTTACAATGAAGACGGTCAGTGGCTCAAAAGACAAAGGCACAGGAAGGTGGAAGAACACAAGCTTGAAGTTTGGGGGTATCTTTCGTATCGGGGCCCAGATCTGGGAGTGTGTGGCGTAAACAAACATATCACTGCATATTACATGGCCATACCATGTTACTTTTAACTAAGACAGTGTTAAGAAAAGTCATATCTTCCCTTAAGCTACCCTGTACATCCGGCCCAGACAACATTAGGAATGTGTTAGTCAAGAACGCAACAGGCTTGATGTGTAAACCACTCACAAAAATAACTTTCGCTTAGTCTTTCTCACTTTCCCGATGCTTGAAAGAGATCCGATATATGTCCTGCTTTTAAAAAGTCCGACAGACGGATCAAAAGCAACAATCGTCCGATTTCTTTACTCTGTAATGTTTCTAAGATGTTTGAACGCCTGGTCTTTAACGCACTCTATGAATATCTAATACAAAATAATCATCTATGTCCAAACATTCTGGTTTCAAGGCCAACGACTCTGCTATCAATCAACTTGTGTACATCCTTCACAGTACAATGTATATACAATGGCCTTGGACAGTCCAAAGAAGCCAGAAAGGTATTTTTAGATGTATCCAAGTCCTTTGATATGGTTTTGCCTCCTTTCCAAACATAGGTAACTCGGAATTCCAGATAATCTTGTTACCATGGATGGAAAATTATCTCTCAGACTGTTTCCAACGAGTTATTTTTCAATGCCAATCTTCTTGGCCACCGATTGAACCCCAGGGTTCCATTTTGAGCCCATTTCTCTTTCTGGTCTACTTAACAACCTGGTTGATGATATTACATGTGGATCGAAGTGACATTTGGTGGACTTTTTATACACTCTCTGCTAATGACACCAGTATTCTTGACATTGTCAATAGCCTCATTGTATCTTGTAATCATCTTAAAGTTAAGTTCTATGTCTACGTTAACTTTTTCTCATTTCAACTGGCCAAAACCGGCTGGTGGTCAAATGTCATCTGCTTCAGTGTTTTCAACTAATTTCAACAGCAATGAAAAACAATTTTGACTGAGAATTGCAGATGAGTCCTATCAAGATCACATACCCCAGGTCAAGAACGTTCCTTAGCATGAATAAGGCGCTTAGCGCCCAACACATGTCAAGGAAAGTTGTTGACTCAAGTGTCAAATCAAGGGGGGGGGGGAGTTATCTGTGATACATAACTGGGTAAAGTTATGGCGCATTGCCTTCAATGCTTTAAAGTCTTTCTCTGCTCAAGGAGGGTAGAGACCCTCTCTCTACCCTCCTTTTTTTGTTATGTATTTCATCCAAGCTCGTTTAACTACACCGCCCACTTGTTCGCCTCGGAGACTCTGAAATACTTGCAGGAGACTCACACACACATATTGGTATTACACTTGATAAAGATTTATCCTAGCAGGCACACATTATTTGCATTACCACCAAAGCTAGCCAGCATATTGCTCTCCTCTGTAGATTCAAATTCAAACTTTCCGGGAAAGCTTTGATTAGACTGCATTTAACTGTGATTAGACCAATTTTTAATATGGTTGTGCACTGTTTGGCAGCTGTGGTCAAGGTCTTTCTGAAATTATTAAATCTATACAGTTCGAGGCTGACAAAATGTGCACTGGTGCCTTAAAGCACACATCACATGTCAATCTCTTACGTGAACTTGGTAGGTCAACTCTCGCCAGCGGAAGGGAGTACTTTAAGTTACTTCGTTTTTACTAAATATATCACCATTTAACACCTTTTTTTTCTCTCAGACCTAAATAAGCCAACTCCCAATGCTCAAAACCTTCGCCATACTAGCTCGACACGTCCCGTCAATGGCAAAACTAATCGCCAAGAAAAGTCCTTCATTCCTGATAGTGTAACGCTATGGAACAATCTTCCTTCCGATATTAGAAATTAAATTTCCCTCCAAATATTCAAATCTAAAGCGAAGCAGCCCTGCTAGCAGTATATAACATTCCTAATTACAATACCCACTGACACAGATTTGCTAACATTTGTCATACCCAGTTACGTTCGGGATTCTCAAAGCTTAACTTTGATCTCTTCAAAGCCCACGTCATCCCACAACCTACTTGCTTTTGTACTTACCCTGTTGAAGATCTTCAACATTTCATGTTCTCCAGTCCAAAGTGTTCAACTTCCAGAGTACAACGTCTTAACTCCGTCATCCATTTTATAGCCCCTGGTGTCCATCCAAACATGTAGCTAGTAACAGACACTTGCTAATGTTCTTCGTTTTTGGTAGTGACAAATTGTCTATTCCTTTCAACATACGCATTTGTGATGCCTTCCATAAATACATTGTACACACCCTGTATGCAACAAAGACAAAGAGACATTTTATATACCTAATTTGTTCATATTTCAGTTCTGTAGTGTATTAGCTGTCAGTTGTAATTGATCATTTGTTGACTCACATAAAATTATTCTTAAGTGTCATTTAGGAACTCTCTTGTCGGTTATAGTATTATTGTGAGCTATTTTACTGGTATAGTACCATTCTGTCTTGTACTAATGATATCTATAGCTTCATTGATTATTGTATTAGGAGTATATATCAGATATATATGTATATATTGGCAACTTTTGTTTGTCCTGTGTGTTTGTATACATCACACACACACACACACACACACACACACATATATATATATATATATATATATATATATATATATTGTGTGTCACTCCATGTTTTGGAGAACTGCTGATTAGTCATCTCGATGTACTATAAGGCGATCCAGTTTAAATTTGTATGTTTATACTATACTCTTTTACAACTCCATAAATAAATATAAATGAGTAAACGTAGCATACGCAGCTCTGGCCTCCTCCTCTTATTATTATTATTATTATTATTATTATTATTATTATTATTATTATTATTATTATTATTATTATTATTATTATTATTATTATTATCATCGTTATCGTTATCGTTATCGTTATCGTTATTATTATTATTATTATTATTATTATTATTATTATTATTATTATTATTATTATTATTAGTATTATTATTAGTATTATTATTATTAACCCTTTCACAACGGGGGTACAGCGGACAGCGCATGATCCGCTATACGTCTGAACATACAAGTGAAAATATAAAATAAAAGAGACGACGTGTCATGTGTGTTCGCTCGAAAATGCTCACACGGCGAGAAAAACAAAATCTGACTGCGACCTGTTTCATCAATACCCTGTGCAGCAAAAGCACGAAGAGCGGCCTATGCCCAAGCTAGATTCGCCTGAACTAAACGAACTTATTGCGGAGTTTATTGTGACCGTGCGCAAGAAAGATGGAAATAACTTTGAACCAAGTTCCCTGAGGAGTATTCTTGCTAGTCTGGAGAGACATTTGAAAGCAAAGCAGTACCCAGTGAGCATTATCGCAGACAGACAATTCGAAAAAAACAAGAAAAGCTCTCATGTCGAAACAAAAGGAACTTAAAGCCAAAGGCAAAGGGAATTTGCCGTACGCTACCAGTGCCCTCACTTCAGCCGAAATTGAACTTATGTACGAACGTGGTGGCTTTGAAATAGACAACGGAGACGCCCTAATAAGCAATGTGTGGTGGAATAGTACCGTACATTTTGGGATGCGCAGCCGCTTAGAACATTGGAATCTTCGCTGGGGAGATATTGTACTTGTTAGAACAACGGAGGGCAAAGAATTTTCGGAATGTAATGAGCGCAAGACAAAAAACGTGATCTGGGGCTGATTTACGAAACATTCGACAAGTTCCACCTAAGATGTTTTCAACTGCTGGTTTACAGAAGGACCCCAAAGATCCTTTTAGTGTTTACAAACTTTATGCCAAGAAAAGGACAGTTTCTATGATGGGGGAGCGATGATCCCTTTTACCTTGTTGTTGCCAGAAACAAGCTTAGGCCAACTTCGCCATTGGGGCCATGGTATGAAAATCTGCCTATGGGTGATAGCACTCTCGTTAAAATATTGCAAAGAGCACTCGCTGTGGCTAACATTACAAACGATGGCTCAAAAAAGCTTGCAAACCATACAGCAAGGAAAACTACGGTACAAGTGCTGAAGAAACAGGGCGTTCTAGACACTGACATAAAGCAATTGTCAGGCCGTTGCAATATACCAAGTTCGAATTCATATGCCCAACTTGATTGGAAACAGCAGTGTAACATGTCTAACATGTTCAGTAATGTCGACTCAGAGATTAGGCCTAGTTCTAGGCCTAACTTAAGTGATAATGAAACATCAAATGTAGGCCTAGGCCTAGACATGGCTGCGGTAGATGTTGATGATCATGAGGACTATAATCACAAAGACAATACGTCTGGTTTAGGTCCATATTCTGACCTGTATCATTGCCATGTTTCTGCATCCACTTTAGTAAGTAAACCTATGCCTAATTTGGACATGCTACATCCAGGGCCTTTGAGCCAACCCAGTTTTTTGTGGATGCACATATTACAGGCGGGAATATTTGCATAAATGTTTATCCTTCACAAAAGCCCCAGAAACGAGCAAGGGTGATCTATTGAGATAGCGATTCAGATTAACTGTGCAGCCGGTTGCTTTCGCTTGTATATGGGCTGTGAAGTTAATTAACGCAGTAGCCAACGCCATTCAAGAATAGGCTTTTCACTCCAGCTTGCCCTAGTCCTATTTATAATCCCGGTCAGCTTTATGTTTCTTGGTTGTTATGTTCAATCTGTTATCATACAAACAACTTTTCATCTTTTTAATAATGTGAAATGAACATTCATGTTTGTAAGCCAACTTACATGGAAATGCCTGCAATGTAAGCCTTTACTGTTACTCCTTACAATAAAATTTACATTGTTAAATGTGATCTTCTGAGTCTCTTTGTTGTCCATTGGTTGAAGAAAAAAATAATTATATGGTTTTCCTTGTTTTATGGGTTTTACCAACTTGTATGGTGTCGTGATACTCGTTAATAAAACCCACAAACAAAGAAAACCATATGATAATCCGTATATATCAAACGAATATGGCAGCTCAACTTGTCGCACAGTAACTTGTAACGGCTTTTGTCATGCTCATCTATTTAGTTTAACAGTTTACGTTTCACTTGTATGCATGGGTGTTTGATATCCCTCCGCTCTCAAATTTTATTGTGGTGTTTGCTGCAAATGTAATATAAGCTATGCAGGTTTAAATGGATAACTGTAACTTAGAGTTCCATGTTTATTTATTGGGTCAATGTGACATTGGATGAGATGCTTCCTTTGATTTGTTGCTTTCCACTACATATCTTAATGTATATTTTAGTTTCCCCACTATTGGAAGGGTTAATAATGCATTATTTATCAGTGACGTTTCGTAGGCATTTTTGGAGATTCACCAAAAGTATTTTGGGATTCATAGAGTCCAACAAGGCTCATAGATTGAAATATATCATTTGCACAAACACGTAAAAGTCTACTGTTTTTGCGGACAACATCCAAAATTCCAAAATCTCATAAGTGTAAACTTTGTGGCTGACTATTAGATAAACATTGAGATTTATGACGTGTTTGTGACTTAAATTTGTTGATCGTAATTTCTGTATACTCTGGCCACAAACTTACCAGGATTTTTTATTCTATGTGTTTGTTTTTGAAATATAAATCCGAAAGGTCCGATTTATAAAAATAAATTAGACACACAAAAAAGTCCTGGGCCCATCTTAACTATATAGGTACATACCCTTTTTTGCAAGATATTACAAACACATTAGACATTTAACGATCTGTTTTCATATTTGTACAGGCGCTTGCAACTTCACATTTTTATCACAAATCTCCGCGTTTTTAAATTCAATTGATAGCTTATTTATTTAGCATGTCTTTTGAACAAAAAGATGACATCTGTTGCTGGTGTGGGCTTTGGGAACGGGGAGTTGTAAGAAATCTCACTAAATATAATTTCTGAGCCGACAGAATGTACCTCCTTGCTTCACTTATCCCATCTCCCCCCCCCCCCCCCCCAAATATATAGAAAACATACCTCGGTGCCCTTGATTGCTGTTATTAAAGAGACCAGTCTAAATATATTAAAAGACTTTACACTTGACACATTCCTATTTTGTACTCAAATGTTTAAGTTCTAATGAGAGTCGGATATCTGTGGTCTGCAGAAGCAAACCAGGATGTGACAAAGTTGTGTATACCCATACAGTTTTATATCTTCTTAAGTTTTTTGCATAAAATAAGACGAGTCTTCCACATTAAAAACTGCTCATAACTGGCAATTTTATCACACAGTATTCTAAGTTGTGAACTAAAGGGGCCGATATATATATATATATATATATATATATATATATATATATATATATATATATATATATATATATATATGTTGTATGTCCCATTTGTTTCACAATTTACAACATTATGTATATATATTATATATATATATATATATATATATATTTATATATATGTAAGTGTAAGTTTCAGGTAACCAGCATTTCTTGAGATATCATTTTCACAAGCGCATGATGTACGGACGGTCGAACAGACGGCCCAAAATAATAATATTCCCTAATGGGGTGAACACATGAAAATAAAAATAGTATTATCAAAATATTTTCCTACGAACAATTCACAATGAAATCATAGTTCCTCTTAGCACGCCATGTTAATGTTCTGCGATGGTCTTTCGCAATTTTAAAGATATCGAAGTATTCGATTTTGAGGAACTTTGTGGAGTCTGGAAGTTGAAAAAAATTATTATCAGTAGAACTGTGAGTTTTGAAATTATAAATTAAGGAACAGATGTATGTATGGAACAAAGTAAATCAAGATCCACATCTCAAGACAGCATATTACATTTGACATCTTGTAATTAATCACCTGTACACTTGGGACTGAACAGAAAAGTTTATCTTCGAAAGCTCTTGATAATTATACGTTTCGAGGTTCAAGTGCTGAACAAGATATTTGACAGAAACCATTACTCTTTTAATATCAAACTTCTTTATCTGACAAAAATTAATATTTATCACCAGTGTTCAATAATTCAGTTACAGTTGAATCGTATAGGACATAAATCCATATTATGCAACATTTAAAAGCGATAGTATGAGTATCGCATTTGCCAAATACCTAAATTCGTTGTGAAAACTGTTTGATTGGGTTCATCGCTTCTTTTGAACTCCGCGTAGCGGTAATATATGTTGCAGATACTGTAATTTAGATTACTTTGTTGTCAATGCGTTAAAGATTCAGAAATGAGGCTATGTTTTAGAAAATAATTATGAATGAAAGGGGAATACACGAAAATACTTTGCATTTTTTAACAAACGCAATGCCACATTTATAAAACCAGACACTTGGTGCATCAATGTTACTTCGCTATACCGCATTTGTTCCCGTGCATTTTAAAAATCTTGCATACAAGCACATGACGTTACTATTAAATAAATGAGTTAATTCCGGGTCTATGCAATTCTAATATTGGTTTTACAGAGGCATCACTGCATATAACATAAGGCAATATTGTCTAGGTTTGAAATTTTAGTTTCTGTTTTGGAGAACATGTGACCCTATCTCTGAGCAAACCCAACAGCTGTTGACAAACATTTCAGTTTCGTTTGGTCCAATACTTTGAGTCATTGTTCTTAAACTGAATGTTGGAACTTATCAACCTTTATCTTAATGTTCCAATTTTTCCTCGCGTCATTATATTGGACCTACAAACGCTAAGCAGTGCTAGTGGTAACTAACGGCAGTCAGTGGTGCGTATGTTCTTTCCCAGCACATTTACACGGACTGTATTCATTTTGCAAAAACCCGGTTCAAATTTCATGGTCCCTTTTGGGCCTTTGACGCTGAAGGGAGTGTTGGGCGACTCTCTCTGCACCCCCTAGATGCAACAAAGATTAAAGAGACATTTTATATACCTAGTTTGTTCATGCATGAAGATTGTGATGCCTGAATGTACAGATAAAACAACCAATCCTACTCGCATATATATATATATATATATATATATATATATATATATATATATATATATATATATATATATATATATATGTATATATATATATATATATATATATATATATATATATATATATATATGTATATGTATATATATATATATATGCAAAATAAGTATTTAGTGTATTTATATTTTATGATGATAACCTGAATAAAGTCAGTGAATGTATGGATCCAGTTTGTATGTTTTAAACCATCGGGAGCGTATTTCATGTTTTGCACGTTCTTTCATGGCATCAGTTGATTCTGTCTCTCGATCCAAGCCGCGGATGTGCTTCACTGTTTACATGTCACCACGAAAGGTCCTCGTGGCTGTCTTTGTAGCTAGGTTTATGAAAGCAAGAAAAGGCTCTCACTGGCTCATTTACTGCGATCACAACACAAAGATCTAAGCCAGCATTTTTTGTTAAACGGTTTTTTGGCCGGATGGATTGTGTGAGTTCAAACCATGCAGGCCTGAGCCCTCCCGCACAAAAATGGTCGTGCTGTCAACTAATAACAATAACAAGTTATCGTTCAAACGCAGTGTTTGCCATTCAAGTTACCTCTTGTGTGAATCCAATGATCCTGACGCCAAAGGAGCATTGTTTTGATTTCAGCTTTTGTTCATTTTTGCAACTTTTATTAATAATTCATATTGATTTCATTAGGAAAATTTCAACGTTTTTTCCATGACATTCTTATTTGTCAGACCAGTCCCAGTGGTCCCACAAGAAAATTTACGTTGTACCTCCTTTTCTCAAATGAAATGCATGAGAAAACCTATTGAATGGGGCAGAGCAAGAACAGAAGCTTCTACTGCTCTCCTGTATAGGGCATTTCAGGCATTCAGGGCTAGAGTTTTGTATTCCCATTACTTTTGTACAGCTTAATAACTTTAAAAACACTCGTTGCAGAAACAGCAAACTTTGTGTGGTAAAATTGTGTACATAGCTGAAATGCTTACATAAATATTATATTCTTGCAGCTTTAAAAGTAGTCTTTTAATTTGAGGTCAATTTAACATGCAATCCAATGGGAATACACATCTCTAGCCCTGAAGACTTCTGTGTATTGGATTGTGTATTCACCTGAAAACACAGATAATTGGCAATGGTGACCTTTCCTATTGCGACATAACTTAAATGTGTTTATGAGTTCAATTGATAGGTTTTGTCTGCATTTCTTTACAGCAGGCACATTATAGTGTTATGTCCGGTTGCAAATGTCCCCATCATGTAACCAGGAGTTAAATTAATAGCCTAGGGTTACGGGACTCTGGATTATGAAGCCATTGGCCCAGCGTCAAATTGGTTTGACTTGATCTTGACATGTGCAATCGGGCGTGAGACCAGAAAGAGGAGAAATGTTTCTCAAATCGAAACCAAGGTACTGGTTTCAATAGAACCAGCTCGCCATTGCTGTAATTATATTACATGCCTGGGCATGGGGATTTTCCAGGGGAAAGGCGATCTATCATTGAACCTTCCTGATCAGGAGGAAAAAATACGGGCAATTCATCATTAATTTTTTCATAGTACTGGACTCTGTTCCCTCAAAACGATCAAAGGTCAAGTACACTTATATACTAATATAAAGTAGCAACTGCATCGGTGTAGCAGTTTTTTTCCAATATAAATATAGCGGTAGCTGCTGGCTGTTTCGTAAGATTCTCATGTCTCGAGGGTTAAGACATTGACAGATGTCAGTCTTCACTTGAACGACGAATATGATAGCAACAAAGGTAGGTATGTCTCCGGCAGTCAATGTTAAAGGTCAAGCGATTGATCAAGTGTGGAATACAATCTCACCTGACCGGGGAAGTTTGGCCTCTTCCAGCTCAGAACAGGGATAATGCGTCCCATGTGCAAGAAGCACGATGCTATTTATTTATCATGTCACCGTTTAACAATTCAAATGAACAGGGAATTATTCATCTGCACTGAGTCAAACACTACTATACCTTTAAATGAATTGGCACTCCTCTTTTTCCCTTGATGTATATATATATATATGTGTGTGTGTGTGTGTGTGTGTGTGTGTATGCAAAAATAAATTAGTAAGTTGGTGAGGTTTGGGAGTAAAAAGGACAAGAAATATATCAATGGGTGATGGTTAGGAGCATGTAGTTAATAAATAAAAGGGAAAAGGTTAATGAGTGACGTCTAAAGGTCTGTTGCAAACAGGTACAGCAAATAAATAAATTAATGGATGATGTTTAGGGCTCGGTGTTTAACATCTTGTGTTTCAACAGTGTCTTGTTCATCCTACGTTTTAGGCCAATGGTGTCGATCTGCAAGGCACAGTTCAAGTTGTGTGGGATGCCAGGCCCTCATAAACAAATTGATCAAATATGACTTGCGACCCTTTGTCCTTTTTTTATCAGTATATATACTTAGCTCGTTGAAGTCATTCGATTGAATGTCCTGATACTCCCGTATTCAAAAGTCCCTGTCATATTTGGAACAGTACTACCCTCTGGTGGTAGAAACCAGAATGTGTCAGGGTGGAAACCAAATCAAGTCTCCATTCACTTACATGTTAAATTTGCCTAGTTTTCTGGCACATATCGTTCATTTAAAACACATTTGAATACAGACACAAATAAGTGAATTTATTATTAAAATTAGCAGCTACTGACGGTACTGGCTAATTTGGACCTCAGGTATTTTAAAGTAATTGACTCTGCAGTGCCGGGTAAGAAAAGTTTACATGATGTTACGAAACAAAGATACAAACAATCATCACAAACTCAAAAAATCACTGAAGCATAACCATTTTAGCAACTCCATGAAGTTCCATTTGAATCAATAGGTTATCAACAGGCCGACAAGCGCCAAAATCGAAAAAAGAAACAAAAAAAAAAAAAAAACCAAAACAAAAAAAGAAACAAAACAAAACAAAAAAACCCCCACCCCCCAAAAAAGACAAGCGCCAAAATTGAAAAAAAAAAAAAAAACAAAAAAAAAAAACAAAAAAAAAAACAAACAAACAAACAAACAAACAAAAAAGAAACAAAAAACAAAAAACAAAAACAAACAAAAAAAAAAAAACAAAAACAAAAAACAAAAAAAAAAAAAACAAAAAAAAAAAAAACAAAAAAAAAAAAAAACGTTGAAAATCCAGGATACGGAATGTCATCTATCAGGCGACAATTTTGACCCTTCCATGGTGCATTTCCACCAAGTTTCAGCAAACTCTGATCGACGGTTTTGGAGAAGTGAAAATACGGAAAACACAATACAATAAATAAGATAAGATAAGATAAGATAAGACAAGATAAGATAAGATAAAATAAAATGAAATAAAATAAGATATAATAAAATAAAAGATTGCTGAATAAATTAAGGTTTAGGGGCTTCGAGAAGTATTCCTGAGCAATTTCGAAGCAATTTATGGAGCGATTGTTAATATTTTGCCGAAAATGCACAAAATCATAAAAAATTCCGAAATTAATTACTTAAGTTTATTTGTCTTCTTACCCAGGGATTCATTCGGTGCATGTCACTGTTCTCCAATGTGTCCCTCAAAAAAAAAAAAAAAAAAAAAAAAAAAAAAACATCTGGATAAAAATAACATAACATACAAAAGTATATATACTCAGTCTGTTAATAGTTATATATCAAGTTGCTTACTTTGCATGCACGCATACACATTTTATATCACCCTACTGTCGTTATCCAATATCCTTCTGACATCGTTGTTTATAATGTTTCATAGTTTTAGCTTGCCGTATATCGCTAGATAAAGTATTCCGATTCTGTGTAGCATCAAACATGAAATTACGTTTACCTGAATTAGTTTTTTAACTTGAGGAGGAACCAAACTTTGGGATGTAGTACTGCCTGTTAAATACTTGTGACTTTGACTGCCACAAGTAAAACTTTCTTACAAGTAATTTTTATTGTCAAGGATATTGAAAAGGAGGCAAAACTTGTTGTATTTCCATCTATTTTGTAGTGTCATCCATCCAAATGAGCTTAAAATTTGTTCTGAGAGTGTGGACCATCATGCGCCGGTATATTCACGCTGCAGGCTCTTTTGTACAGTTTGAGCAAAGGTTCACGTCTAGTTTTTGTAGCATTGGTCCACACAGAATGACGGTAATCAAAATGGGGAAACACTAATGCATTAACGAGAATTTTCCTGTGTTTGACTGACAGGTATCTTGAGATGCTGTATACCATGTATAATTTCAAACTAATTTTGGCAGGAATTTAACAAACGTGGAAATCAAAATTGAGGGTACTATCTACCCAGATGTCAACGTATTTGAAAGCTTGTACTTGTTTAATTTTGTGGTCGCCTAACTTTAGATCTAAAAGGTGTGTATTTTGTATCTTGCGACAACTCCCAAAGCGCAAACATGTTGTTTTACTAACATTTTAGGCCAGGCGATTTCTCATCAGCCTAATTGACTCAACGTCTAGGTCATGTCTGAGGACCACTCGTACGTCGGAGACCTCCCTGTTACTGTACAATAGTGCTGTGTCATCAGCATATAGTTCATTTTTGCAGCGATTACTGAAATAGGGCAGATCATTGATACAGAGAGAAAAATCGTGGTCCTAGTATAGACCCTTGCGGGACACCACAGCATCTTGCAATATATTTGATAGATAACCGTTTACAAGTACTGCTTGGCTACGCTCAGAAAGATATCATTTAAGCCAAGTAAGTTTGGTTCCTTTAATACCATATGAACATAGTTTATCAAGAAGAATTAAGTGATCGACCATATCAAAAGCCTTTTTTAGGTCGAGAAATATTAAGCCGGTATAGTTTCCTTTATCTGTTTGTTGGAGGATTGTGTCAGTTACGTATGTAAGGGCCGTGTTAGTGGAAAATCCACATTGCCACCTCGTGACAAGCTGATGATCAAATAGGAAATTGTATAACTGATTGTGGATGGTTCTTTCCAGCAACTTTCAGACTACAGAGAAAATTGAAATTGGCCGGTAGTTGCTCGTATCACCCCTATTTCCACGTCTATGTAGTGTAATTGCTTTGGCCTGTGTCTATTCTGTAGGGACATTACCACTGGTCAATGAGAAATTGAACGAATATGTGAGTGAAGGAGTCATGTAAGGAGAGGAAACCTTGAGTAGCCTAGAGCTTGTTCAGTCTAAACCTGTTGTCTTAGCTAACTACAGGTAGACAGCAGAGCTTTTTCTTAGACAAGTCAAGACACTGATACTTGAAACTGTTGTATTTGCGCTTGCCCATTTGAGAAGATAATTTGAGAAGATTGAGGGAACGATTTTGATAGTTTGGTACAGACTGAAAAAAAAAACTAAATGCCACCTCTGAGGATAAATATTCAATATCATCCTGTTCAAGTCTATCGAGTCAAGATGTTAGAGGATTTGAGACGTAACAAGTACATCTCCCACCATTTCCGTCTCTATTTCTTGTGAAAAATTCAAAGCCCTCTAACTGTAATTGTTCCAAAACTGATATCATCATCGACAAAGATGGAAAATGTGGATCTTGAAGTTGATAAACTCATTTACGACTGCGGTATTTTTACTTAGAAAAGTGTAAATTATTTCCAATCTGCCCATAACGACCAGGAAAGAAAACAGCATCTAGAGATTATATAATAATGACGTCATGTGGCACTTTAGAACTCTAGCTGCTCAGCATAAATTAAGAGAGCTTCCTGGATTAGATTTCATCCTTGATGGCCGGGAATGGTATAAATGTAGAGGATATCTACGCCTCTGTAGATATGAGAGCCGTGGCCGCAACAGTTTTCTTGCCTATCAGAATTCGGGCAAAGAACCATCCGGGTTCTTTGTAAGTATAATATGGGTACACCACATAATGCGTTAACTCATTCCATACCAGTCCATGCTGCAGCTGCCGCAAGGGCAGCTGCAGCATAACTTGCCAGGCAGTGCCACAATCTCTGACCAAGGCCTGTCACCATAGTAGGGAATTAGTTAAACTCCGCAATCTATGTAAGTGTCCAATTGCAGGCACGTTCGCCAATGGATATTGCAGTCGTTGAATGACTGGACCTCTAGGGTGCATGTGTGACTGCAAACAAAGGCAACCAGAAACATAATGACAGTTTTAGTTTTTTCGTCTGGATTTCTGTATAAAAGTCACACAATTTGTTTTTGAAAATGTTTAACAACCACATTTTTACCGTCGTTTTGTAAGTTAGACAACGGGGTTGGGGCGAGGGTGTCAGGCGTCTTTAACAATCCGTGCAAGAACTATGTTTATGAAAAAGCAACAACTATATTTACACAGCTCAACTGTTTGTTTTTTGTGTTTCCTGTTATCATATTGCCACACTTTCAGATGTACCGTATTTATAGGACATTTAGAGTTCAATACATCTACCCAAAAATATGTGACGGAGGGGCTGTGGAACGTCAGTGCCGAGGTCTGCTCTCTATACAGTCATAACAGAAAGTCTGGAACTCAGAGCAGCAATGCGTCTGTGGTTTTAATATTTTGTGTCTAATTTGTATACCGGCATGATATTTGTGCCAAGGTTACCAAATATATTTACACTACAGGACTAACTTGGATCAATTTTCGCGTGATTTAATACCTATCTTAGGCACATATAATGGATTTTTATAAATGACCTTGTGAAGAAGAAGAAGAAGAAGAAGAAGAAGAAGAAGAAGAAGAAGAAGAAGAAGAAGAAGAAGAAGAAGAAGAAGAAGAATGCATCTTAAGGTAATGTCCAGCCTAACGAAGTGACTTACTTTTGGGCCAAGTATCATTGAAATATGCATTCCTATACAATTAAACTATATACGTCTTAATTGACCACAAGACTTTGCAAAATTTGTCTGCACCACAGATGGAACTCAAAGGCATGGCATTCAAAGTTGTTGTATAAACAGAAGCATTTTGGGTAAAATGTGGTTTTGTAAATATTGGATATTGCTTGAAAACTATTAAAGATAAAATAGTCATATTTGTGCTGTTATGACATCAATACATGTATCTACAAAAAGTATCAGGGATTTTTCATAACTGCCTCATTCTGATTTTTACAATTGTGATATAAAAATCATTAAAAGGCTGATTTGTCAAAATATATTAGGTTGGTGGACTCTTCATTTTTGACACAAAGTTACAAAACTTATTTATTTGTTTATTTCGTACAAAATTCCTGATTGTTTTAGTAAATCGGCTTTTACTTGATCCAAACCAGATAATTTTTTAGAGAAATATCCACATGAACTGGACATTTTGGTACAAATACCTCTTGTCTGTAATCAAGATTTAAAGGTTAACATGGTCCATTGACTACCATATTAGCAGTGAAAGTATTTTTCGTAGTTTTTTTAGATTGAATTGGGACTAGAACTACCAATTTGGACGATTGATAGACAACCTGTATGTCTACCAAAATGCAAAATGTCCCAAAATCTCAAAATGAACAAAATTATTCAAAACTGGTTGGACATTACCTTAAAACAGCTGGAAATGTTCCGCCACCTCGTTTTCTGTTAGGAAAGATTTTTTGTGCAAGGTCTCATATTCATCACTTTACTTTGTAGAACCAGAACCATTCAGCCATATGGATCACTGGTAACCCACTGAAATATGTTGTAAAGTCATTGCATTTTAGCTCAGCTAACTTGGCAGTCACGCTGAGCTTTTAAGAGGCTGTCGTCCGTCCGTTAACAATTCACATTATCAACTTCTTCTCCAAAACCGTCAGCCAGATTCACTTCAAACGTGATAGCAATGTACCTTGGGTCGGTCTCTACAAATGGTTACGCTCCAATTATTATTTTTTATGTTTTATGATTTTTTTCGGAGGGGGGGGGGGGCAAATTTCAAAATCCTCTTCTGCAAATCCGTTTACACAATTGCTTTGATATCACACAGGAACACCCCTAGGGATTCCTAATTCTTGATTTATTCACCAGGCTGTGCTGCATTTTTTTTCTATTTTTCATGATTTTTTTGTGTTCTTTCACTATTTTCGACTTCTTCTCCAGAACCGTCTCTCAGATGAAGCTGAAACTTGGTGGATATATTTCTTGCGAAAAGGATCAAACAAAGTTGTTCACTAGGTACCTCTGCTGTGGAATCCTGATTTTTTAATGATTATTTACTTTCTTTCTATTCGGGTACTTGTCGGTAAATTCACCTTTCCTATTAATTACCACCCAAGTCAATGGGCATTCTAATGCAAATTCACATTTTCGAATTCCTTTCCAAAACAGCCCGCCAGATTCAAACTTGGTAGCAATGTAACTAGGGTGGGTTTTTACCAAGTGTTGTTAAAATGATCATGCTCCAATGATTTGTGGATTTAAATTTTTTTTGACCTTTTTTGGGCAAATCTTTAAAACAAATCGTCTTCTCCGAAATCGCACAGGAACATTCCTAGGGACTCCTAGTTCTTAATTTGTTCACTAGGTGGTGCTGCAAATGTTTTATAATCATTAATGATTTTATATGAGTTTTGTTATTTTTTGCTTCTTCTCCAGAACCGTTGCTCAGATTTACCTGAAACTTGGTCAGATGTTCTATTGCTAAAGGGTTAAACAAAGTTGTTCACTAGGTAGCACTGCAGTGGATTTCTGATTTTTACAATTTTTTCAACTCGGGTCCTTATCGGTAAGTGCACATTTTTATTGATTACCATGTAAGTCGATGGGCTTCTAATGCTTATTCACATTCTAATGATTTTTAAGGTAAATCTTAGAACTAGAAAAAAGATTTGCTTCCAAGCAAATCTGTCTGTGTGCCTTCATAAGTTCTATATATGGCTAGATGAAAATATCAAAGTCCAGAGACCTTGATCTTAAGAGGTCACATGTTTATTACAAACGTGCAGTGTTTCGATAGTTCCAATTTGAGCCAGACATGACTGAAATAGGATGCAAATTGACGAAGTTATGTCAAAATAAAATTTCATAACATTGACCTTTGACCTTTAGAGGTTATATGCAATGTTGCAATACCTACAATTGGAGTCCAACAATGTTGAAATTGGATGAAAATTGACAGAATGATGGCTAGATGACCCTTTCGAAGGTCCAAATGACCTTGAGCTTTGACTTTAGAGGTTACATGCTCATTACAAAGATATGCAGTGTTGCAATACCTACAATTTGAGTCCAATGTGGTTAAATTGCATGAAAATTGACACAGTGATGACTGGCTGAAAATTTCTAAGGTCAAAATGATCTTGACCTTTGACCTTTTGAGGTCACAAGTAAATTACAAAAATATGCAGTGTTGCAATACCTACAATTTGGGACCAAGATTAAAATTGGATAAATACTGACCTAGTTATGGCTGGATGAATATTTCAAAGGTCCAAATGACATTGACCTTTGACCTTTAGAGGTAACATGTAAATAACAAAAATGTGCAGTGTTACAATATCTAAAGTTTGAGCCCAACATGATTAAAATTGGATAAACATTGAGCGAGTTATGGCTAGAAAATTTTAAATGGCAAAATGGCCTTGACCTTGTTTTTATTTTCGCGGTTTTGTGCCGTCAGGGAAATAAGCGAAAGTTAGATTACAGCGAAATTAAAGCAATATACCGTATGCAGTGTTACAAATATATCAATTGAAGTTGGATTGGTTACCTATTCTTATAATAGTTTTGGCAATATTGAAGATTTAAATTTTCAATGGCTGTAATTTGTATAATTTCCAAAATCATTTATCCTCTTTGCAAAGAGACATGACTTTATGTCTTGAGCTATAATCATGGCAAGTTTGGAGTTTCAAAATGTAATAGTGTCGGAGAAAATTGTCGGCCAAAATTGCTGGTAAAGAAGAAAGAAAGAAAAGAAAGGGAGAAATAATAAAAGAAGAAAGGAAGAAGGAGGGAAAGAATGAAACCCAACAAAAACAGAATGTCTGTGTTGGCACACAGACATAAATACTTTTAAATGCCATATGCATTCTTCCAAAGTTCAACACAGGTCTATACAGTTGCAACTGTGATTTTGTGGACAAGCTAAGGTCAGCTAAGCACGGGGTGTTCACGCAGCCCTCTAGTTTCCACTCGTCATTATCTTGTGAAACGACCATGGAGAATATATTCTGTGAAGTATTTTGTTGAGCTGCATGCAGTGGGTATTCCGAAAATTGTGATAATAGTTTTCATTTTCAAAAACCACAAGGAAACTATTGAGAACTACTCAAATTCTGGACAAGTCACCATCTAAACTGCTGGCCCCCCATTGGCAACTCAGCCAATATTACGTCTTCCTATCTGTTGGCAATATAGAAAATCCTATTAATTCATATTTTTAAAAATTAGACTTGAATTCCTAAATAGATTCACTTCTTGTCTGGTTGCAACTGGCAGTTCGTTCCACAGCTTTACAATGGGTGGAGTGAAACATTTATCAAAATAAGAGTACTAACCGTCAATTCTGATCGCGACCGAGCATCGTATCTGGATCTGTGTTTTTACTGCGCAAAGTAACAACTCCTCAAGACTCTTACCCGACATTTTCTTGACAATTTTATACATAATGACAAATCTTTCCTGCATTCATTAAAAGTTTTCCATCCAGTTTTGTCGTTAATGTACTCATGAGTGATGTGACAACGCGCACCAGTAATTGTCCCAGTGGCTGCCAGTTGCACCTTGTCTATTTGTTTCATCTTCACTGGTGAAATTTCCACATTTGATCTTATACCTTACCTTTTATTTTGGTGGGACACACGTGTTTCTTATTGCGCACATAAGATGAACTAAGTACTGCTTAAGATATTTGATGAAGAGGAAAAGTTGCAAACTCTTACTCTTCACTTTGTGGCTGCCGTAAATCGATATGCCAGTAATTGTGCTTCAGATGACAATCAGTTTAAGTTGTTGCAGACGAAGAAAATCGTTAAAAAGATTTAGCGAATGATCAACATACAGCGTAAAGCAATTATTGGCAGCATTCAAATCCATTTTTATTTGCTATTATACAGCGACATGATTGTGCTTCAATGTAAACAATTGATCTGGGCAGGAATAATAGACAATGTGTCCATACACCCAAGATTTTTTCGAAATAAAAAAAAAATTACCTGAAAGTATTTGTTATGGAGAATATCTCCAATCAGAGTTGCGGAAAGTGGAACAAGAAATATTTATAAAATCTCTTCATTTTTTGAATCGATTTAGATTTTCTTTTGTGCCAGTTGACGCCACAACCATGGATGATCTTGCAATGATTTGTATGGCTAATACACAAGGAGCGGTTGTATTTCTAGGTCAAAATTGTGCGGTAAAATATATGATTGCAGGGAGAAGCCTGATGTAGCCGTACGTTTAATGACAGGATATTAGCTGTTTCTGTCAAAGGTCAGACAATCGACGCCCGTCGGAACAAGTGAATTTATGGTTGTTTCTATCTCCGTCAGGCGAAGCCGGATTTTGATAAGATTTTCTTCGTCGATTATTAGTTGCAGAAATAAACAAGCACAGCAGGTTTACTTTATGGCGACTTATTCATTGGTAATGGGAGACCAGTCCCTGTTGCAAACAAGATTCTCAGCTTTGCGAACGGAGATCACAACAAATATATTTTCTCAGCCGGTTATAGATTGCTTTTTAAGGATGCGTGGTTCATCGCTGTTGGCCTGGACTTTGTTACCTGCCTGTGTGTGATCCCAGGTGGGGTGCTACCAGTAGCCTGTGATCGAAAGCAAACATTGCAATGACAACAAAAGAGAAATTAAAAAAAAAAAACCCATATTGGTTTTGATGGCAACCAGGAAACACCAATTTGTCATGTTGGTTTAATATGTGTTCAGGGTTAATAAGTTGTAAGTCTAAATATTATCGAAATATACAGTTTACAGTGTGTGGAACATTCAGTGTAAATGCCAAGACAATTCATCCAAAATTTATGACTTCGCCAACAAATCTCCAGATATGCAATGAAAGGGGCCCGAACTACATGCGCTGTAGACGTGCAAATGACTAAAGCTGTATTTTTAGGTGTTCACCCGAATTTGTTCATTTCTCTCTCGAGCATTGTTTGGTTCTCGGTCCGGATATAATTTTCTCATACCCGTGCAAAAAAGAAAAACAAAGAAAAAAAAAAAAGAAAGAGAAAAGAATGAAGCAAAGAAAAGAAGCATAGAAAGAAAAAAGTTACCACTCATACAGATCCTGTTGAGGCGGCATGAACAAATGATAAGAACGAGGCTCTTTAATCCTTTTTGTAAAAAATCAGTATTTTTTATTAGTTCAAGATATACTTGAGGGTGATCCATAACAAGACCAGGAGGGATACACACATGCTAATATGATTCCTGCTAGACAGCTCTCGGTACATCACACCCGACAAGAAAATGTTGAAACGTGTTCAGTGGAATTCCAGAAAAGGATTTCATTCAGGATCTTGAGTGAATAATAATTGCCTGAAGTTGAGTTCAGTGTTATAACTATGTTGTAATTAAATATGTAAAAATATATACAAAGTATCTTTATAGCTTATCACATGTTAGCATTAATGACAAACATGTGTCGCGTGGATTCATGAGTGGATATATCCAAATGTGCAGCAACTTGTGTGTCTCATAGGATGGTGGGTAATACTCACGAGTACCCGGGTATTTCAAATGCCCGGGTATCAGAAATTTGTGCCCGGTTATCTGATGATGGGACATAAGTATATAAAATACATGATTCATTGTGACCAAACAATAATAATGTATTTTACATAAAAAAAAGGAAAAAAACGTTTTCTATGTACAAGTTGTGTATCAGCTAGCACCAAAGAGTAAAATGTAAGACTATGCATGGATTCGTGTAAGCAGCTCAGATGTAACAAAATACTCTGATAAAGCAAACGAAGCTGTGAGGTCAATACTCAGAATACGGCTTCATGCTCCTCAGAGTAAAGTGAAACAGTGCTATGCTCCACACACGTGCAGGGATGCGTCGGCAGGTAAACGGCACAAAACACAGTCAACCTACAACATGTGCTTTTCTTCTTCGCGACAAGAACATGAATGTTTTCCCGTTACACCTGTTAACGCTGTGACTGTCTTGTTCCTAAGAGAACGTGGTTGCAGCAGAAATTTGACTGGAGCGAGAGACACGGCGGGACACACATTTTGCAGACTGAGTATCATTCCTCTTCTTTTTGCATCTGAGCATTAACCATCATCAAGCCCCAGTGTTGGACATAGAACTATGCCAATAGAACATCTCAAATCGAGATGTTACTGTATGGGTAGCTCAATTTCACAGATATAGCCAGTCTGTGTTTCACAATCATAGTTTCCAAGGGTGTGATTGAAAAATGAAATCTGCAGGATCCACACACATGTAGCCTTTTCTGGCGTCTTCTGGAAACCCCAGAAACGACTGTGCACTTCTTTATTGTTAGTTTTCCATACGAAACGATTAATGCCATGATTATAGAAGCCACTGGTCCACCAACCCTGCCAGCCCTCCAGCATCTCTGGAAACAAAGACAAGTAGAAATACATGTAAATCAAGGCTAAAGCTTGTCTGGTTCTCATTCACCTGAGCAATGTAGATAGACAAGTGAACAGGGAGTTACAATATTTAGCGTTAAATTTAAACATAAAGAAGGTTAAAACTGAAATCAACATCATAAATAAGACGTTGGACGAATTTTTGCTTTATCTGTAAATATGAGGTAGTTAGTCGAAGCAGAACAGAGATACAACACAAGAAAGATATACCACATGATACAAATGTACAAAGACACGATAGGCTATAAAATGTATGAAATCGCCTGAGAAAGAGAGAGAGAGAGAGAGAGAGAGAGAGAGAGAGAATGAGAGAGAGAGAGAGAAAGAAAGAGAGAGAGAGAGAGATTTGCTTACGTGGATGACGGTTGAGACGCCGATCAATATATTTGAGCTTCTGCTGAGTGTTGACGGTGGCAAGATGTGCCAACTTGTTCATACGATGACACTCCTGTTGTGCTTCCTTGTGGGTTCTTGAAACTCCAGCTCTCCCGGACACAATCTTAAAACAGGATCCGGTGCCATGACCATAATCAAAGTCCATTGGGCACTGTGCTAAAAAAGATAAATGAATGAATGAATGAATAATAACACTACTACTACTACTACTACTACTACTACTACTACTACTACTACTACTACTACTACTACTACTACTACTACTACTACTACTACTACTACTACTAATACTACTACTACTACCACTACTACTACTACTACTACCACTACTACTACTACTACTAGAGAACATCGAGTGAGCTGGACTGTGGCTTTTATCCGGTATTGCATAACCAAGATTATAGCATTCTTCATGTGTAATTGCATGTCCCTTCATCAGTTTTACTAACGGCTACTTTGTCGTTTTGTTTACGGCATACAGGTCCAGTTATGTTGTTATAACGGCGTTGGGAATTTTGCTGCCAAGAACGTAAGGCGAATTTGAAAGTACATTCTAGATTTTGTTATGTAGACATTCTAACTACTCCGCAGTTAATTGTAATTTTCCAGTAGTACGCAAAATTGATGAAAATATATCTATATTTGACAATAACACAATTACAGGCAATGCGACAGATATTATCATTTTGACGACAAAATTATTTATTGAGGATAGGTCCCTGAAAGTTATTGAAGTGCAGTCAGTAATTTGATTCTAAAGCCAGTCTAATATGCCAAGAGGCAAACTAAGTGTTTCATTCAAACTGGCAGTATTCCATGGCTTGATTATATCGCGTTGTAATCTATATAGCTAGCTAATGGTCAAATGGTCATACGCATGCTCTGGCTGGCGCTGGATTTAAAATAGAATCAAAATGATACTGATTTATCAGTGACAAAGTTCCTCTCACTCAGAATTTCGATTATCAGACCACAGATAAACTTACCATCACAACGGCGTCTGTCTACATTAAGCTGAAAAAGTTGTCCTTTGCAGCTACATTTGTAAGACCCCACAGTGTTGGTGCACACGTGGTCACATCCACCATTATCCTTCTCGCACTCGTTAACATCTGAAATATTAAGGATCATAAGTAATGTCCAAAGCTCAGACACAGAGTATTGCTTTAGATCAAACGGGAAGCATTCAAGTCCGTAACGTCTACAAAATACGATTTCTCTTTTACCTTTAATACTTAATTTGTTGAGTAAAGAATCAGGTGCAGACTCAGCGTACGTCTGTGCTTAGTAGAATAGATTTACCGGATGTTGTATGCTAATGTGAAAAACGTAAGGACCGTAATGTTGCCTACCTTATGCAGAACACGGGTCAAACAGCAAGACTAACTTTAAAATAATAAATGCATATTTTCCAAATAAAAATGAAAGCTGAAACTGGTGAACAAAATTGCATTTACGGTAAGATGTGTCTGGAGAACACGTCACTGTATGGAATGTCAAAGCAATAAGTGGAGCGGTTCTTGAAATCACTTTCATGAATGACATACAAAATAGAAGGCGATAATAAGCAAGAGCGGTCCTTGAGATAACTTTTATGAATGCTATATTCAATAGAAGCTAAGATAAGGAAAGCTAGGTTAACATGTACCTGTGCATGTCACGCCGTCGTCATTGAGCACATAGCCAGGGCGACATTCGCAGTGCTCTCCTCCCCGCGTGTTCACACATATCTGCTCACAGCCTCCGTTATTCAGCAGGCACCCATCCACATCTTTTGAATGAAATTAAAAAAGTTTTAATTCATTCCATACCAGTCTCTGGTTTTTCCGTATATTTACCTAGATTTGAGACGACGATTGCATATTTAACTTCTTCATGAAAAGAGCTTTCGTTCAAGTACCATCATGCCTATATTCTTAAATCAGTAGTTCTGGCACTGCCTGGCAAGTGATGCTGCAGCTGTTGCAAGGGCAGCTGCAGCATGAATTGCCAAGCAGTGCCAGAACCACTGACCAAGGCCTGTGACCATAGTATGGAATGAGTTAAACCTTTTCTTTGTAAACTTGGTATAAGGCTTTTGAATCGTGGTACTAAAATATGTTGTCCCTGTGGCACCGACTCCCAATATGGATAAATGTCGAAATTTTACCTGTTGCTGTTAGTTCTCATCGGTTGTTCACGTCTGACCCACACAAACTGTATAGACGTTATTCTTTTCCTTGTGACCATTTTTACAAATACTCATATATTTTAAGTCTTTTTACAATAATTGCCGTGTTAAATCAAGATAAAAGAATAGTGTTTTACAATGATGGGCGAATTTTCTAAAACCAAGACACAAATATAGACAATAATATCGTCTGCTTGTATTTCAGGGTTGATATTTCTTGTCGATACGTTCTGAGCATCACGGCCAATTTGTACATTTTTCCAGTGACAATTTGTTATACTGCAGGAAGTATATGCGCCCAAAGCCAGTTCAGTCAGAACACACTGATCATGCTTAAAACTACCTGGAACATTTCCTCTTTCTCACTGTAGCAAATGCTTAATGAGTTACTCAAATCCCTCGTGCTTTCATTTTTACAAGCTTTATCACAAATATGTAATCTTTCTGTATTTCAACATATTTAGCTTTACGGCTCATTTACAAGGGAATAGACATAGATAGTTCAATGCTTGATACGGATTTAGAATTTTGAGACAGCTTGCGTGCTGTTCACATGTCCATTAAATGTTGACGCTAATTACTACAAACGCGGTGCTCAGCTGAATTGTCGTAATGCTTCCAGATCCAGAATCCTTATCGTGACACATTCAGACAGCAACGTCCACGCAGTTCCAGAGACAAAGAAATGCCCTTCGTCAGCGGCATTCCTCGGCGCGCTTTGGGCACAAAGCCGCGGAATACCGCTGACTAGGTCTAAAACCTTCACCTTTGTAAATGTATCTAAAGGAATGGCACACAGGCAAGTGAGGACAGTGTTGCTGATAGTCAGAGCCACTGCCAATGTCTTTGTTGAAGCCAGCTACTTCCATAATTGGTCTGGTGAGTGTAGTTGCAAATATGAAGTGAAAACACGATATGGCTATGTACTGTCTCTCTAGTTGCAATCATATGTTACTGCTAATGGCTGTTTTACATTAAAACATTTTATGTAGCATATTTAAAGAGCACGTTTAAGTTACTTGAAGCGGGGTTTTTTTCAAAAAAATCGAGGAAAACAATAATATGAATACCATAGAGGTTCTATATCTCAACACAAAAATTATACATAATTCATTTCATGAAAATCTGTAGGGACACATAATTTCCACAAAATACATGTACTTCCAGAGTGTATTATCACCACCATTTTGGTGTGTTCACAGCTGCAGTCGATAGTTGCGAAGAGTGAAAGCTCATTCACGCGATTTTCATTGGTTGAACATTGTGACACACCACCAAAAGGAACCAATCATTCCGTCAAACTTACCATCACATGTGCGCTCATCCACATTAAGCTCATAGCCTTTGTCACAGGCACACTCGTAGGAACCCAAGCTGTTCACACATCTCTGACTGCAATGACCATTGTTTCTGGAGCACTCATTTACGTCTGCCAATGGAAAAAGTAATGAATTTTGATGTCTAATTGTCACCAAGATACTATTTTACAACACGTAATGACCTTGAAGGTCGATCAATAATTTGTATACCGGCATATCAACATGGGACCATGATCTGTGGCATGGAAAACCCTGCTGATATTGTCTATATATTATAAACATACTAGTAGTTATTTACTCTGGATCACCTTACAGTTAAACAAAGCCAATCTGGAGGCTCTCCAGACATAAAAAACATAGAACATTTTCAACATACACAGGACAGACAAGACTGACCAATTTAACGCAATAAAACACTGGCAAATATTACATGATTAGGCATTACAGATGTCATATACCAAGTAACTAAAACTTGAACCGTCTGGTGTTTGTCATGTAATTCTGTACAGCTGAAAATATTGCTTTGTGTTTGATTCAAGATCCAGGTCGGGATTCCCATTTAATAGGAGAGTCATAAAGTAATTTCTACTGTATTGTATTTTAAACATATTTATTTCAAAAACTGGATAAATTAGCACATGTAATTACAAAGCAACTAATCGAAAGTATATCCAGTACATAAGGGACACGCTTGTTATGTACACGACACACAGGGCACCACAAAAGACTGTTTGCTAATAAAAATGTTGAGATTCGATACAGCGATATAAGCATTATCAATAGATGAAGCGTCTTGATTCTGTAATACCCAATGTATATAAGTATACTGCAGAAAAAAATAACAACGTTCATGTGCGAGATCTGTACAGCCATTTAACATATTTTGTAATAGTCTACCAGGGACAAGACGAATCAAAACACTTGGCTTGACACCTGGAGCAAGCACATTTACAACAGCATTTAGAAGTTTACATCTTTAAAGATGGTACAGCGGGCAATGAAAAAAGAAGTGAGAAATATCTTCGACTAGGTGGCTGCAGGAACATGATGCAGAGGGACAATATTTATGTCAAACAGACGCAAATTTAATTTTGACTGACCCAAGTAGAGTTGGGTGTGAACAGTATTGACAAAGCGTCCTCCATGTGAAAAATAAGAGGGTATCACATGTTGAAAGAATAATAGGTTTTTTAACTTCAAGTTGAAATTAGAGACACAAGGTGCATTTCTGACAGCAGGTGGTAGGTCATTCCATATGGTTGAAGGGCAAAGAGAAGTATTTAAGCCCTCAGTAGTACATTTAATTTGTAAAAGTTCGGCGGGGTTTCTTAAAGGAGGACGTGTTTTTACGAGCCCATAATTTGGTATTAGGTCGTATAGATACCGAGGAGAAAGTTTGTTTATCATTTTATATAGTAGTAATAATTTAGAGTTTTCTCCGGGTATGAAGTGGCTGCCACCCAATTTTTCCCAGCCGGCGATCTCGAGAAGCAAAATTAACAGCTCCAGTACAAATCATGGTTGTTTCGTACTGCAAACCTTCAATCAAATCCGACAGTTCTTGGGTGCAGTTGTCAAAAAGAACGCATCCATATTCCATGATAGAGTGGACCATAGTAAGATACAATTTTTCCAGTGCTTTCCTGGAAGTTTAAATCTAAGTCGCTTGCTAGCTTTTGTAGCGATGCGGTTTATATGCCAGTGTCACGTTAAGCTGTAGGATAGTGTTATACCTAGATGCGTATGGCTTGTGGTCTTGGGTATTGCGAAGTTGTCGAGATATAGTATTGGGTGATTTACTTTAATACGTTTACAGGTAAACAGAAGGTGAAGGGAGTTTAGAACATTGAAAGAGACACGCAAAAGTCTGCTCCAATTTTGAAAGTGCCCAAGATCAGTATTCATATGAGTGCCTGATGCCTCGGGGTCATGATTTATTTCTGGAAAACTTGTCATCGACCAATAGTCTAATGTTACAAGTAATAACATCAACAATGTCATTTATATAAACCAAGAACAAAAGGGGCCCGAGACTGGAGCCCTGTGGGAAAATGGAGCCCTGTGGGAGAATGGAGCCCTGTGGGACCCCAGCCTCAACGGGTAACCATGAAGAGGACTGGCCATGTATGACAGTTCTCTGTTGACGATTTGTCAGGCAACTTTCTACCCAGCTAATTGTCTTGGTTTGAAGAGCAGGCCTTGTTGCCATACCCAGTCAAAAACTTTGGAGATATCTAAGAAGACGACTGTTACTTCTTTTTGGAGTGCAAGACCATTATATATGTCTTGTGTACAACAGTTACAAAATGATTTATGGTAGAATCATTAGACACAAAGCCAGAATTGCAATAGGTCAAGAGATTTTTTCTCACTCAGTACCCGTACAGTACATTGTAGACGAGTCTCTCAATGACCTTCGATACATTACGTGGCAGGGAAACGGGAAGATAATTCGACTTGAGTTGAATATTTGAATTTTGGAAAACTGGTCATGTATCGGATTTCTTCCAATTGTTAGAGAAAATACCTGGTGATAGAGACAAGTTAAACTTCTATTTAGGTGGACGGGAAGGGATGAATGAGCCCCGGGCGCCAAAAATGAAGCCACAGTTTTTAAAAGAATGATGCGGGGTGGAAGTATCGCGGACAATATAAAAAGCGGTGTTCCGTATCTTCGAGTGGACTTCCGCATAACATGTTGGATCATTACTAATTATGTTGCCCTTGTACCGATGACATTGCCCAGCACAGTGGCCTAATTGAGTTAAACATATGGTCGGGAAACGGTGACCATGTGCAAAGTAAATTGGAGGGGTATCTTCAAACCACAGGTGTTTTAATTTGGTTTTAAAGAAAGTGATAATGTAGGGGATTGCATAATATCTATTGAAAGATCATTCCATAATTTTATTGTAGAGGGAAGAAAAGAATTTATTTTCTACTTAATTAGTATCAATCGTTTAGTCCTACCATTTAAATTTGCCTGATATCTTGTCGACTTCTGAATGGATCCTGGGGAGTAGGAGGTACCAGGTCAGAGAAATAAGGAGGAACGCATTTGTAAATAATTTTGTAAAATTCACCAGTTCGCAGTATTTGCATCTCACAGTCTGCGTTTCCCAACCAAGGTCAGCGAAAAGACGTACACGATCTGAGTCTTGAACTGATTCTATTGTATTGCTAAGATATAACCACAGTTATCAAATAATACTGAACCATATTCTAATATGGGTCGATCATGGATTTATATAGCTTAACGAGTGCATTTCGAGACCACCTATATTTTAAGCGTTTGAGGAAAGACCATCTTTTGCTGGCTTTTCCACTTATACGTAGTATATGGTTCTTTTTAGCTTAAATTTGAAGACAAAGTGATCCCAAGGTGGGTATGCAAGGTGCCTTCAGGAATTTCGTTTGAATTTAGAAACAGAGGGCTATGATTGGGTTTGTTTATTTTAGTTGAGAAGATGACAAAATGTGATATTATTGCATTAAACGCAATTTTCCAAATTTCCCCCCAAAATTCAATATAGTGTAAAATTGTTTTCAAAGTCTGTGTAGAGTCTGCAGGGTTTTGTACAATTTCCAACAAACGTATGTCACCAGCGAATTGTCGAATATCAGTCGTAGTAATGTTTTCTGCCATATCATTTACGTGTATCAAAAATAAAAGCGGGCCCAGTATGGATCTTTGAGGCACATACACACACAGACACAGACACACACACGCACACTTATATAATATATATATATATATATATATATATATATATATATATATATATATATAATTTGTTCTAATAAAAATAACAATAACTTGAAGGCCATGTGTGCGGCCCTTCTTCAGCTGATTTCGATGTTCAGCTTACAATAATTCCTACTCTGGTCCAAGGGTACCCATCACTGTTCCTATTCATTTGGAACCAATTGGCCGAGTACTTTTGAAGATTTATTTTTTCAATTTGCCAAAACTATATTTTTAAAAATGACAAAAATAAAAAAAATCAATAGAGCGCGATCATTTGAGTAAACATGGAAGAAGCGAACCCAAGGTACATCTCCAATATGTTTGAAGAGAAAATGGCTCACGGTTTTGGAGATGAAATAAAAAATGAGAATTACGACTGTAATCTCCTTTGACTTACATCGTAATCAATAAGAGCATTTCTTTAACCAAGCAGTACCTATATTTAAACAATTGTTTTAAAATGGGGGATCTAGACCATCACCTGCTAGTGAACAGCTTTCTTTGATCCTTCTACAAAAGGTACATTTCCACATATTTCAGCAAAACCTAAGTGAAGTGACAGGTTTGGTCACGTTAAAAAAAGAATATATATATATATATATATATATATATATATATATATATATATATATATATATATATATATATATATATATGTATATAAATAACAAAAAAATGTCAAAAAAATCCAGCGCCAACTGTTTCATAAACCAAGGTCTAGGGGTCTCCAATGGAATTTCAAAGCAATCGGCCAATTTCGGAGAAATTGCCAAAAATGAAGCAAGAATGTTGTTTTTTTAAAGCACTAGAGTATGACAATTTGAAAACACCCGGCAGAGATCCAGCCAAGATACACCCCTACCAAGTTTGAAGAAAATCTGGCTAAAGATTTTAGAGACGTCGAAAATATGAACGTGAACAGAAGATGGGGGCGGGAGGCGGATCATCACCCATTCTATGACTTCAGCTGATTGACGAGTCAGCTTAGGTAATCAATCAATTATGAAGAATCAATTATTCAATGTTCTGTATTTATATTGTAGAGGTAGGCAACAACGCGAACGGAGATAGAGAGCAAGGGGGTTGCCTAACGGGTTTCTAGTATTAATAATATGGAACTGTTGCAATACATTTGACTTTTTGAGACAAAAAAATACTGAACCCGTCCGCATCCAAAACTGGGAGCTGTGGGTTTAAAGCTGATGGCACCAGTAATTTAGCCTAGGAATTCTAGCTGAAATATATATTTTAAATAGGCCTATATGTAGATGAGGTTTGATCATACTCGACCCTATTCGTGTAAGATATGGACCTTTCGCAATCCAGTTGCCGATTCTGGCCACCAGGACCGCATAATGATACTTCACAGTATATTGCAAGAAGTAGGGCGGCAAACGAGTGCGCATTTCGTGGATATAGACTGTGAATGGTCATATGCCGCCGTTAAAAGATATTTGTTTCAAACTATTGTATTTAAACAAACACCCAAGAGGTAGGCTTGCCTGTATGTAGTTGTAAGAAGATTGGACTGCTCATTCGATACCCGGAAATTCATGCATGTGGAGAAATATCCATGGGTGTACGCAGGTCCTTTCCAAAGCCTCCCACATGTTGAACTGCGCTATACTGGTTAGTTCCTTCCTCCACGACTTTACACAATGTAAATATGAAATGAGTCATGGGCGATCGTCGCCATGACGTGGCCATAGTAAGCAATTCTCAGTGGATATCGAAAGTTCCGTATTCTTGACACAGCGAGGCAGTTGCTAAGATTAACAGACTGGCTCTTGTGAGGTACGAATTTTCTTTTGCCAGTGCATGGGATTTACATGCATAAACTGACATTATTTCAATGGAATGGGATTGTATTTCAAAAATAGATTCAGATCAGAATAGTAACAATTCACTTGACAATGTTATAAATTATTAATCCAAGTCATGGGAGTTCGGACTGCGGAATAGGGTAATGACTACTAGGAAGTGGTTCTGGGCAAAACGACACAAATACAATTTTGTAATTTCTTGCGGGTAAACATAAAAGTGGTGAATTTAAAAATTAATAACAGTCTACAATGTTAGGTTTTGGAGAAAAAAATAGTCTGAGAAAACTTCGTGGCGGACGTACCATCTATGAATTTGCGGACGAACTCTCGGTCGAGGGTATGAAATATTCTGAGACTATAGCACGAATGATTTGGTTCTATGGTCACTTACCACTACACGTCTTTTGGTCTGGGTTAAGCTGGTACCCGGGTTGGCAGTCACACACTTTCCCATGAGGCACAATGCGGCAAATTTGCTCACAGTTTCCATTGTTTACGCTGCAGTCCATCATGTCTAAAAGTCAAGTTAAGTATCTGACATTGAATTTTAAGTAAATCTGCACATTTTCTCTACATGCACGGCCTGTGTCAATTTCATGCAAATATGCTTGTCAATATATAGTCACTTTTTAGCTTAATCTTTGTAGATGCACTGACTGGGACGAGCCAATACCAGTTGGCAGCAAGAGAGCACCAGAGGTCATATTGGATTACCCGACATCTGTTCGCCAATCTAAACACAACACTCTGAATAAAGGTATCAGACAAAAGCCAAAATAAAACGTCTAAAAGCAAGCTCTTCTGAGCGTTCTGCAAACTGAAGGTTCGGATAATGCCAAGAAAACTTTTGAACATCCCAATTATACAAAGGTTGAATCCATATTTTATTATGTACGTAATTATGTTTGTAATCTATTAATATCGTAATACATATAACCATACTATTCGAAATCTTTACAGTCGTATGTGTGCATCCGCGTCCATATATGCGTGCACACAGACCCGAATCCGAGGGCCAGTAATGCGAACACGCTGAAAGCTGTGCGCATATCTATTTGTATGTGTATCCGGACATGTGTGCATACGGGTTCCCACCTTGTGGCATGGGACATTGGGTAATTTTGAAGAATGAGCAGAGCATAATCAAAAATTTACCATCACATGTAAGACCATCCACATTGAGGGTGTATCCTGTACGACAGCCGCATTTATAAGAACCCAACGTATTTGTGCAGCGCTCTTCACAACCACCGTTTTTCTGAGAACATTCATTTATGTCTGGAAATGAATGAAATAAAGCAGTGTGTACCAATGACGTTAATTTCTATCACTACTTCTTTTATCGAAGATTGATACTGCTTCAATGACGTTTATTTTTTGGAAAAACCATCGTTTTTACATCCGTGGCCACTTGTGGACAGGGCGGTCGCATAGGTGCGTATACTTCATGAAACACACAAATATTATGAGAATAACATTACAAAGAAGAAGTCTAAATTTCAAAAAGTGTATAAAACAGTCATCGTTTATGTCTGGAAATGAATCAGAGAAAGCAGTGTGTACCAATTAAGTTAATTTCTATTATTACTTCTTTTATCGAAGATTGATAGTGCTTCAATGACCTTTATCAGAAAAGCCATCGTTTTCACATCCGTGGCCACTTGTGGACCGGGGCGGTCGCATTGTTGCGTCTACTTCATGAAAGACACAAAGGTTATGAGAATAACATTACAAGGCAGAAGTCCAAATTCCAAAAAGTGTATAAAACAGTCAGCACCTTCTCTGTGTACCACTTGGACGATATGATAAGATCTCATTTTAAAGCAGGATCTACAATTTCGGTTCCAAGCAAATTTGCCGTCTTTTACATATCAAAAACCTTAATCCTTGTGGGTTTGGAAACACAGATTTAGTCCGCTCACGAACGACTTTACAGGAATACGTGACCGTGAAGAGAGGTCGCTTTCACACAATAACACAACCGTAAACACCTCACCCTTGTCGGTTGTAATGTTTGACAGAAAACTAATTGAAACAACCTGAAACCTACATTGAATTATAACCCTTCATCCCCAACCCTCTCAATCTAATGAGGCCATCTGCATCCCAAAAACCCTGCCCCTCTGATAATATAAAAAAAGCAGTAGTCTAACTGAAATCACTGACGAAGAAGCCACTCGTATTTGAACAATAGAAGTATGTTTTGATCCTACTTTAGTATCCATTGGTGACGCACTTTATTGTTCTGACTCCTGATGATTTTCCTTGGATATCAAGTTGTAATGGATGTGCCACATTTATTTTCAAACTAAAGTTTTAATGTTAGACCATTTGCGGTAGCAGTATTGCGGAAATGCAAACAATGGATTGTAAGTCGGTTAATCACCACGGAACCAGTTCATTCGTGTTTTGCCTACTCCATGCGGGTATGCCTTTCTTTAACAAGGTTTCTGCTTTAGCTTTAGAAAATTGCTTCAGTTTCTAATTGGCTGTATGGTTACCATGGTAACCGGCTTCAGCACATTAGGAAACTGAGGCTGCTACCAAGGTGATAAAATAAACTTTCTGACTGGTGTTTCATTCTACGGGGCGGGTCACAGTGTGGTTTTGTTTCCTTAATATAAATGAAATCCTGTCAAAGAAAGGCAGACCAGGTGTAGTAGAGATAACACGGAGCCTGGTCTGCTTTGGAAGTAACCTTTATCTATGCCCCCAATATATCACTGTAAATAATCATACCATCACATGTCAAACCATTTTGGTTTAATGCATAACCCAATCTGCATGCACACTGAACGGTGCCCTCCATATTTTGACATATTTGATCGCATCCTCCGTTGTCGGCTTCGCATTCGTCCATGTCTAAATATAAATATATAGAAACGTTTTCAATCAAATTAATTGATACCAAGGCTCTCATACAATTATTACTTTGGCCTTTTAATGCCAAGTTGGACATTGAGTTAACCGCTTTCCTCGGCCCAACTTCAGGCGCACCTAGAAAATCTGTTGAGATGGGCCCTTATCTGCTCTGGAACTTTAGGCATACTGGTACTTGTATTTTCTCTCTCTTTTTTTTCTTCTATTTTGTAACCAGAACATTAAAATCTGAATGGTATCTTACGATAATTCATGTAAGTACGACATCTGTTATGATTAACACTGAAAGAGCTAAGTATGCTTTAATATGCATGCTTCATCAGTTGATTTTATGTAAGTAGAAAGAACGGTGGTATATATGATGATGATGATGATGATGATGATGATGATGATGATGATGATGATGATGATGATGATGATGATGATGATGATGATGATGATGACCTGCATGAGAAATAATGTTATCCGAAGTCTGCACTGTGCCCTATGCTAAAACGTCTCAGCTAGTTATCCGGCTGGACACAGCACTGCGTTTAGTTGGCTGTTAAATAATTATATACATACATACATATATATATATATATATACATACATACATACATACATACATACATACATACATACATACATATCACTGTGAACATCTGTGGTTGTCCTATGTTTGGAAACGTAATGGGAACCACTAATAAGTCTTAAAACACTTAATTACTAGCTGTAGCCAGCAGCTGTCCAAACCCTTGGTGATGCTCTACTTTGCCTTGTTAACCACCCTTTAGCACCCCGATGTGCAATGTCGTCTGCTCGAACATTGTGTTTTCGATCTCTCCACAGCATAACACATTTTGATCGGAAGAAAAGAAAACACGAGAAAAGGGTGCCCCAGGTCAGCAGCTTTCCATTCCGCTGCAAAGGAAAGCTGCTGACGAAACCAGACAAGGGTTAAACTTAAAGCGACCCAATGAATGATGCCTTGCTCGAGGGGAAAGACAAACATGCAATAAAATGCACGAACAAGTTGTCAACCCGTTGTTGGTTTGTGTGTCGCTTGAAGCACTTGCAGAAACAACTCCGATCCCCGCCCTTGTCCGGTTCTGTTTATATGTGTGTGTGTCTTGTCGCTTCCCCTTGTTAGCATAATTAAATATTTTTTGTAGAGCATCACGTCTGGTACAAAAGCTTCCAGTGTAAGAGTTTTCTTATATAGTAATGCCGGAGTCGGTAAAATTTGCTACTTTTTAACACCCACTTCTTGCAAAAAACGAAAATGTGCCGATATTTCTAAGTAACAGTTAATACATGTGTTTCCGATATTGGTTATGATCGAACGGAATAAAATTGAAAAGTTTACACTCCTGTCGAAGAACTTCTTTAGATAGTTCCTTTGGGAATAATAGCAATAAGGACTTACAGAAAGATTCCACATGAGAAGGCTCTCTGTGATAGGGACATGCCTCGATACAGACAAATGTCCCAAAGCACTAAGCAACAGTAATAATCAATAATAATGATGATAATAATAATAATAATAATAATAATAATAATAATAATAATAATAATAATAATGATGATGATGATGATGATGATGATGATGATAATAATAATAATCATAAAAGCAATTATTATTATCACAGCGGTAGTAATGATAATAATATTCAACTGGACATACATATTCCAAGATATAAAAAGTAGTTGGCCATAGATCTCATTTTGATTCATTTTTCTATTCTTTTTCTTCTTTTTTTAACAGCAGATTAATTAACACATTCTATACTTCCGAAAAGTTTTCGTATATATCTAAGAAAAATTAAGTCATGCTTTCGAGGTTCAATATACACTTTATCAAAAAATGAATTTTTATTCAAGTACCAGCATGAAAATTTCAAAGCTCTTATCAGCAAGTATGAAGTGTATCGTGTAATCTGGAGAGGGGTTCAGATAAGTGCTCTGTGCTTGTTCCTTAATCCTGTTTCTTGTTGTAACGAAATATTTTCTAAACAATTTCACTCTTTCAGTGCTACATTTTTGACCAAGTCAGCAACTTTACTCGGCGCGCCTTGGTCGCAATGCGCCGAAAGAGCGCCCAGAAAATCTGTTGATCCGGAACTGACGTACTATATTTAGTTACAGGCATGCTGGTACTAAAGTGAAAGGTCTTTTGAACAGGAACATGGAACTAGCACCCTTATTATAATTCAGAGCAGTTCTTGTTTTGTGGTTCGACTTTGATCTCTCCCTTGCCTACATGGTAAGCTGGACCAGAACTCATCAGACAATGTAACAACTGCTTTAGATCTTTGGATGGTAGTGTGGAATGAATCAATAATTATATTGTACTTATATTTATTTTCGCGTGTGTAAATTTTCAAGGTGTTTGTATTTCGAGCACTTACTGAAGTTTTCTTTCTAGTATTTAGGTCTAAGTTTCTGTCTTTTAAATTAATGTGCACATACTGTCTCGTTGTGTTTTAGCTTCACTGATTTGGGCAATCAGCGAAATAAGCGAAAATAAAAATACAGCCAAATTAAGTGAATTTACAGTTACAATCCGTTAGTCTATCTGATCTCTTTGTCGAAGATTTTTTTAAAAATAATGTACTGTATATGATTAGCCTACAATGATATTACGTCCGATGGCAAAGCACAATAAAGTTATAAAGACGCCATGCGTGTTGTCTGGAAGTAATTTGGAACTCATACTAATATTTACCATCGCAAGTTCTGCCGTCCACATTCAGCAAATAGCCATTGTGACATGCGCACTGGTAGGAGCCCGCCGTATTAAAACACTTGTGCTCGCAAGAATGGTTTTTGCCGAGGCATTCGTTCACATCTAAAACAGACAGTATTCTATGAAAGCTTGAATATGCATCATGCTAATAGAAAACAGGTGTGTTAGAGTTCAATAGCCAGGAGAAGATAAGAGGAATTACGATGGACTTCACGAGAGAAATTCAGGTTAGGTTGTGGTAAAAATTTAAAAGCCTGGAAAAGGAAGGTGTATAAGGTGGACCGAGACTAGGCAACAAAGCCCACCGAGTAAAACTCCTCATTGTCTAATTCCAGATGATTATTATCATTGGTCATCCAATAAAACTGAAATATAAAACTTTTGACCCTTTCCAATTCAAATCAACCAAAATTGTCAGGACGGATATTAAAATATCGTCTGCTATGCAATGTCTCTGCTTAAATGTTTTGTCATTAGAAAAAAATTGACAGAGAATATTAATGGGTCTTATCAAGATAGTATGCCCACGTCAACAGCTTTCCTTGGCGCGGGTTGGGCGCCGGACATGAAAAGGTGAAGCTGGATGAAATTAACTCATTTTTTCTTGAGCTCAAAATAACGTGTGTGTGTGTGTGTGGGGGGGGGGATTCTCAGATTGCATAATGTCAGCCAATACGGAAGGAAATAAATCTATGGTCCTACCCGTGGGATCAAATTTGACGAGGTGATGAAGGGTCACGTAAAAACTCAACTTTGCAGACAGCAATATCGTATTAAAACACAATAATGACTGTAGACACAGTTTAAACAATGCCTCGAGCTTTGTTTGCAGGTTGAATCATATACGACACGTGAGACTGTTAGGCAACGTAGTAGTTACACATCGCATGATGTTTCAGACCTGGCATGACAAATTTTTAATGTCCAAGGTTTCAAATGTACGGGTGGTGATTATTTTGTATCACGCGGATAAAGGAATACGTAAACTTGAGTAAATCAAATGTTACACTACAGCCTACAACATCATATCAGTTTCGAGAAGAGTTCTACGACCCTGCCGCCCATACCATTACTCTTTGGATTTATTGCACGATGCATGAAAGCCACCTCATCTTTAAAGCAAACAACATAGTCAAGGTTCTTCAGGTAAAGAAGTTACCGGTGTAAATATTTGTAAAGCGTCGCGTAACACGGATATTAGGCCATTTAAACCGACCTAAAATGCTTTTCAATTAAAACGTCCACACAGGCAAGGACACAATATGAAATCTTATCATTTAAAGATGCACTATCTATATAACTTAAGCACGGATTATCAGTTTCCAGATTTCTGATTCAACAGTACATGTATGGCTAACCTACCCATACAGTTCTTGCCGTCCATGTCCAGTCGGTAACCAACGTGACAGCCACATTTATATGATCCTTTCGTACTTGTGCAGATCTGTTCGCAGCCTCCATTGTTCCGAGTACACTCATTCTCGTCTGTATATTAAATAAAAGGATCATGACAATCCTGGGCTCAGCCCGACTTGCATGCACTGACTGATAGTTACCGGCATAAAGGATAGATCTGTGTGATTTTGTGTATTTGTCAAGCCTATACGGTGGCGTGACAATGACCCTAACATTTTTGCGTTAAATATCATCACAATAGGAGACATTCATGTCGCTGCTGCCCTGCCCTGCTCCACTATTCGACAGCAAAGAATTCACACGAAAGATGGCAGATCCAGGTATTAAGCGCGCCCAAATGTATTCGTCTTGAAAAAGTAAAAACACGAGAAGGGAGAGAGCATGAGAGCTGTTACTAACATACTTTGCAAACATACGGGAAGAATAACATGTTAGAAAATTTACATTTTTGTGGTATAAATTGTGTTTGTTTTTTAATTTTGATGTTTAAACATCATACCATACCAGTATGCCCTCATCATGATGGAAGCATAGCTCATTTGCCTAGCAACATAGAAAAAGTAAAAACACGAGAAGGGAGAGAGCATAAGAGCTGTTACTAACATACTTTGCAAACATACGGGAAGAATAACATGTTAGAAAATTTACATTTTTGTGGTATAAATTGTGTTTGTTTTTTAATTTTGATGTTTAAGCATCATACCATACCAGTATGCCCTCATCATGATGGAAGCATAGCTCATTTGCCTAGCAACATAGAAAGTTTGTTAATGTGAATGTCTTCTTTTTTGTAGTATACTTTATTTTCAATAGAGGGTTAGACACATAGCCGGAAAGATTAATACACATTTTCTCCTCGTCTCCTATTGAGGGTAACGGTCTCTCTACAGGATATAAAGCAGGGAAGTAGCGATCCCGTCAATAATGCTCAGATGGAGGGTGATAAGGGCATGCAAAAGGTATCTGGACCATAAAGTCGGATTCAATAAGAAAGTATGTCTTACAGTGGTTTGTCTTTAAAACTGACGCTGTATTCATGCATTAAGTTTGCAATAAATTCTTCGAAAATTATTCCCATTTTCCATTCAACGGGCCAGATCGTTAGCAGCTATTGGGAAAGGTGGAGCGCGCATCTGGAGAAACCGTCACATTTCTCAGTACATGCAAACCGGCAAGACAAGGCGGACAGCTTCTATCGCTTTTAATTGTAATCTTAGTGTGTATCCACAGGAGTGACCGTGAGGTGTTCACATTAGGTATCCATAATTGACCATGTTAATTTGTACTCCTAGTGATCATTATACAATTACTGAAATCGCTAAAAAATAGGAAATGATTATAGCGAACAACCTGGTAGTGAGCACGTAAATATGTGTTCCCACCAGTACATTTGGAGAAGAAATAATATATATATATATATATATATTTGTATATATATATATATATATATATATATATATATATATATATATATATATATATATATATATATATATATATATATATATATATATATATATATATATATATATATATAAAATCCCCTCCCCACAAAAAACGTAAAGAAAACAAAAGAAAGCAAAAAGTTCGCCTTCCATCCACAAGCTAAGGTTGAAATAAACCGAGAAGTGTTTCTATACGAATTTAAAGTACTTAGTTCAGGTGTTATTGGTGAGAATACGCCTTTTACAAAGTTTGGAAAAAAAATGGACAAAAAATATACCACTGGTAGTAAAAAGGTCACCATAGAAATCCTTGTGTGTGACCTATTGAACTCATTTCACACAGATCTGTCCATGGCATATTCCTATCATGTTTAAAGAGAATACGTGCCCCGGCCAACGTTTTTTGAAAGTTGAAATTGTAATTGTGAAGAGATGGGTGAATAGATAGAAAATTGCTAATAGGAGGTTTGGTCCTTCAGTTGCTCGCCAACGGAACTATGCCTCCGCCATGTTGGGGGCTATTTTACCAGCTATATTACTTAACCATCCAGAAATAACACTTTACTGCCAAAACAAATGAAATTTTCCAAATATGTTTAGTATCTTGTATTTTTAAGAACTTAGTGAATGACTTTTCTCAAACTGTTTACTTTCTCCAGTTCTTACTTTTATTATAGGAGCTAATTTGCTTCTGCTTAATACATGAATCTGCCCTCCTTCCAGGGTTTGCCGTTGATTGAAAATAAGCAAATCCTCTCAAAGAACCACACCTAGTGACAGCATTGAGCAATTTTATGCAGTATTTGTTTGCTTAACAGATGATGTTCCCCGTATTCTCCAAGTACAAAGTACAAAAAACAAAACAAAACAAAACAAAACAAAAAAAAAAAAAAAAACAAAAAAACTACAAAAAAAAAAAAAAAAACAAAAACAAACAAACAAAAACAATACCCCCAAAAACAAAAACAAAATAATAAAGCCAAACTTAATGTGATCAAACCGGTATTGATCAGATGTAGCAATACTTCATATCTATTTTATGTGATATCTACACTTTAAGCAGCTGGATGATTATGTGACAAATACACAAGCCACTATTTCTTTGAGATAAATAAACAATTATGGCGAAATGTCAGAGACAATATAGTAGCACAAATATTTACCATCACACGTGCGCAGGTCAGCATTGAGAACGTAACCTTTCCGGCATGAACACTCGTACGACCCTGCTGTGTTGAGACATATATCCTCGCACTTGTGGCTGCCAGCAAGACACTCGTTAATATCTGAAACATTCATATGCAAATAAGGCCCTGACGTGCTGCCCTCTGGGGTCCTAAAAGGGTCTATTCATTCCAAGCACAGGAGTGATAAACTGGTAGGATTACACATCCGGAACACGGAAGAGAATGACTCGCTTTGGTTAGCCAGATTTGTATATTTCCATTTATTTGTTCCATACAAATCTTCTCGCGTCGAATAAAGAAAATAAATAAATGCAGTAAATATAATAACACCCGAATGAGGAAATAACGCATCAAACAACACAGGATGAACATGATAATGAACATTTGCCGTAATGGAAAGGACGTAAAGCCTCCCCCCTCCCGTAAACACAACTGAACTTAAGGTAATGTCCTGTCTGGCAAAATAACTTCACTTCTGGGGCAAAGTTCACAGAAATATATATCTATACACTCAATAGGAGGTATTCTTATGGACTGGGATCCGGTGCTGATCCCCATACCACAGCAAGGGACTTGACAGCAGGCAGGACAGAGTCGTGTATTAAACAGAGCCAGATGAGCTTCTATGTAAAAGTAACAACTGGCAAAAGCAAAACGTTCAAGAAAAGCCATTTACTAAGTTTTAAAACATAGAAGAGACAAAGCATATTTAGAAAATTCCATTTGTTTGGTAGAAAAAGGGCTCTTTCTGGACGGTCAAGTAACATCACTGGAAAAGGTGACCTCGCGATGCTGGAGCCATAGTTCCGTTGCCAATAGCAACTAAGGGGCCCAGAGCGGGTCATTAGTTGAATATGAATGTCTCCTATTGACCACAAGGCTTTGCAAAATCTGTCTGCACTAAAGATGGAAGACGTATGCGTTTCCCATTTCAGCTAGGCGACTGGTGCCAAAGGTTGCAGGTTCGAGTCCCACTCGTTCCGAACATGAAATATATTAAAAATTTTGTATAAACACAAGCAAAACTATTCAAGATAAAAGGGCCAAATACTAGTAATTGATCGTTTAGTGTTTTTCTCATGACAACAGTCATGACACAATCGGCAGTCAGATGACCCCCCCCCCCCCAAAAGCAAATTTTGATCGGACTGTGAGCAGTAGGTCATATTCCATGAAATGGCGCATGGAATATAGATGTATTGTTTCTGGTGTAGATTAGTCTCTAAGTGATTGACAACTCTGTATAATACCAACTTATTTAACCAACGATAGATGCAATACGTGAAGACCAACTTATACCATTACATGTAACATGACAATGTGCACAGATTAGGGATTTAAAACAGGTACAAGAAGATGTTTAAGCCTCAGATAAAATCTGGCTATAAATGAGATTGAGCCTGCAGCTTCCCTGTGTGCCGGTTGGGTGAGGTTAATCTAAAGCATGAAACCCTGGCTCTTATCTTTTGTAACTACGTTTCGTGCTCAAAATACATTCCATTAACGAGAGGTTTAAGTAAAAAAAAAAAAACAAAAAAAAAACAAACAAACAAACAACAACAACAACAAAAAAACAACAACAACAAAAAACCAACCAAACAAACAAAACACCCCCCCCCCAAAAAAAACCCCCCAGACGACTAGATACTTCCAGGAGGTTATGAAGGACTGGACAAAAAGTGAAAAAATGGCCTCACCCATGCAAGAACGATCGTCTTTCTCCAGCGAGTAACCATTGGGACAGCTGCATCGGAAAGACCCCGCAGTGTTCTCGCACGTGTGGCTGCAACCCGCGAGGCTGGAACGACACTCGTTTATGTCTACAAGAAAAAGAAAAATTCCTAATGATGATGATGACGACGACGATGATGATGATGATAATGATACCACTACTACTACTACTACTACTACCAAACACTGATTCTGTTTGGATTTATAATTATTTAAAAGGTCAAACAATACATGTATTTCTGCTACATTGGACATTCATAACCATTATGAAATGATGACATGACATGCGCCCTACAGCTATTTTGTTGACAACTTGTCATATGTGACCTTCATTTTCCTAAACTTCAAAGCGTTAAAGATAATTCAAATCTGATATCGTAGAATCTTCCCCCCAAACTTTGTCAAAATTATACGAAGTCTTTTCCATGCAGTCAAATTTGGCATTGAACAAGGCTTTCATCAAAGGTTGGCCTACTTCCAGCGGAAGTCAGCACGTACACAGTGTATTGAAACCAGTATTTGTCTGTCATCCTGGCCCCATTGTTCCACCTCTACGTCCTCTCATGAACGCTGTATTTTGCTCAGGCATAATTCTTTTTCAATAAGATTACTTGTAGGAATTTGGTCTAAACATGTTCCTTCAGGAAAAACAATTGGTCGATAGGCTCACCAGCCTATGTATATACATTTATATAACAAGACAACAATAAAATGTCCAACACTATTACACAAAGAGAAAATAAAAAGGATAAAAATTAAAAAGAAATTGAAAGTTAGACTAAAGGACTTGTGAGCTTAATATAAGTTCATCCAAATGATACGAGCTTACTCAAATTTGACAGTATTCATATTGTAAGCTTTCCACAGTTTTGAATATATTTATACATTTATGTACGGTTTCAAAAATGTCCTGATTTTGACTTGTTGTAATTCCTCTACCTCTCATTCTAAACATCAAAGTATTTTTTGTTTGAAATTTCCAAGCGTTATTACTTTAGATTGTAACTTTGTTCTTCAACAAAACATATTTATAACAGTGACAGAAAAAATACTGTAATTGTTTTCCACGTTTGCTACACATGAACACAGTGGAGCGTCAAAAACAACTCTTTTGCGGAGGTCACTGTTCAGTTAGGAATTGTAGGAATTTTTGTCACACCCAATCATTAAAAATGTTCGCAAGTCCCTCATACATGATATAAAATTTTGTAGGCAATGGACTCCTGTCGTCAGACCCTTTCCCTGTTTGTGGCTCGCAGCTGATGAAAAAAAAATAGTTCTCTTGTTGTTATCACTTAGTTGCACATATTTTTGTTCAGTCGATAGCCTTAAATCTAACGTCTCTGGCGACACGATTTTCATCAATCACACGATAAGGACTTTGACCACTGTTAAAACTATTTTTTGGTACCAGTTTCAGTCCAACTTTAGTGAAAATGATAGAATGTATGTATGGAGAAGTATCTTAGTGTGCTTGCGTGTGTGTTCGATCACACTACAAAAAAATCTAAATTTTGACATTCCAATAACTTCACCCTTTTTGTATCCCTAGGTTTTAAAAATCGATGTACTATCCGCGAGATATTCTGTAGTTCGAGAACAGTTCGTGCATGCCTTTTTTCTTTCGTTCTCCTTCTTTGTAAAGAAGGAAAGCTCACGTCCTTTTTTGACCAAAGGGAATAGAAGATAGCAAAGGTGATGAAAAAAATAAGAAACAAATTTCAGTTATCTTGCATCAGCAACTTTCCATTAATCTAAGCATGAATGCATTCTAATCGATAATATTTTCATCCGTAAATTTTATCGGAAGTAAATGTCATTACTTTCACAGGTAAAAATATTAAAATGAACTTAATTTTGATTCGTAATTTCAAATTTAAGTTCAAGTTAAGCTTTATTTCGTGTCGGTACAGTTCACAAAGAACCTTACCTCTAGGAAACTCGAGAGTATGAATAAAGTAGTATAAAATATGGAGATATTCTAAAAACCAAACGTTAAAATGTGACTAAACTTGATGGTTTGTGTGTTTTTTAATTTTTTTCTTCATTTATCCTGCTCTGGTGTGCTAAAGTATGTGCCCGGATTATGTAAACTTACCTACGCACGTTTTACCGTTATCGTTCAGCCTGTATCCAGGGAAGCATTCGCACCTATAGGAGCCCACAATGTTGACACACCGTTGCTCACACCCACCATTATGTGTCTGGCACTCATCCATATCTACAACAAACACAATGTCGGCATCACAGGTCAAAACAATTACCCTTTGAACTTCGACCTTCCAAGCAGGGCATTCACGGAACACCATTGTCTTGTGTACATTTCATGTTTCGGTACTTTCTAGTGAGTTTTGGGCCTGGGTTAAACGCTAGCTTGACACAATAAGCACCGATAATAACTATTTTCAGTCCTATCATTTCTGTTTTCCTTATGATCCAAGCAGATGTAACCTTTCCTAAATCTTTTTAACAACTCCAGTGGCAGCCCCCCCCCCCCCATTTGCGCGACATTACATTATGGTTTCGGTTTTAT
>OZ026623.1:56605967-56665967 GCA_964020975.1 Hermodice carunculata | reverse complement strand
GGCCGCACGCAAATATTTAAAGTATCAGACAAGACACTGAGTCAAGCAATGACAGCAAAAGAAAAATGTGGATTATATATATATATATATATATATATATATATATATATATATATATATATATATATATATATATATATATATATATATATATATATGTATATATATATATAATGAATTATTACAAAATCCAGAATAGAGTAACTTGTTACGGCATAATAACTACATGCACATAAATCGTATGAACAGCTTGATGTAAGACTATTATAACGTCACCTGCCGCAATCTTTGGCTGAGTATCGATGTACATGCTATGTCTATTGTATCTAAGTGTTATTGTGTTGTAAACATTTTTATTTAAAAAAACTGGATAATCAAGTAGTTTCACAGCAAGTAAGTGAGAGGATCTCCAGTATATAATAACACACTTGCTGTGTACACGACACACAGGACCTCACAAAAGATTATTTGCTAATATACGTTCAGTGTTTTTGGCCTGATAAAATGGGACTGAATTTTTAGTCTCTGACTTAGCATAATCCGCGAATGAAGGATCACAAGGGGTCTTCACATAGGCATTGTGCCTGTTGGCCAATTGCTGTTGCAAATAAAATACATATCAGTTTGAATCAATGAAGCATAGGCCTACGGCATGACTGCCTGACTATAGGCCTACATATACCAAGGAGGGGTCAATATTTACTCTTACATGCCCAATAACTAATAATATAAGCATTAAACATAGTGAGGACATATCATATGGTGCTTTCATTAATTCTTCAAACTTATTTGGATTGTGCCACTTGACATGCCATTTAGTCCACTAATTTACAAAAGGCTTCTATGAATGCAAGTACATTTATGACGTGGTTCCAACGAGCTAAAATATGGAATTCACTACCAGTGGATGAAAGGTCCGTACATTAATGCAAAATTTCTTTACAGCTTTACCTTTACGAAATATAAACTGTATTGATCTTCATATACTTTGATTTTTTTTTAATGACGATATGTTTCTCACTTTGTATGTATGCACCAAAGTTCATCAATTTCTTTCTTCTAACATTTTCTTCTTGTGTGTATTACAATATATCTTTTTGTATTTATGACATAGCATAATTTTTGCACAATCCGGTTTCAAGTATGTTCCTTTGCAAACATAAAAATATAGCCTTGAGGAACGCACAAGCCCAAGGAGGATTTATCTATCTGAGTTGCACTGATTCATATACTGATAATCATAGCCATTTTGTAGTATCTGATGTTGACTTGATTCTCATTTTTATGTACAAATTGTGACAATAAAATGAAATATTTACCTTGACAGGTTCGACCGTCCAGTGCGTTGAGACGGTAACCGGGCCTGCAGCTGCAGTCTATTTGTCCAGCTATAACTTGGCAAAAATGCTCGCAGGCACGAGCTTCCTGGGGCGAACAAAAACGATCTAAAAACAATACAATCAATCTAATGAATGAAAAGCATAGGACAATACTATACGTAAACAAAAGCACAATATAGGCTATAGCATTCTACTGATTCTAGTCTATTTGGCGACTTGGTTATGTCCTTTCTTCCAAAAAACAAAAACGTCAAACCAAAGAAAAAAAACACACACACGAGACACACAAGCCCAAAAACAAAACAAAACAAAAACAGAGAACAAAGAAACAAGCACACAAAAAAAGGAAAAACCAACCTTTTTCATTTACTTTGTGGGCGATGATTTATTGAATAACAACTATATGTTCAGTTTGCCATTCGTTTTACCATTCTAGTAACATAACCATTTAAATTTTATGACTTGACTGCTGACGAGAAAGAATGTCTGGTCTTTAAAGTTGCGGCTTCATTACCACAAATGGCCACTTGCGGAAATTGTCAATGAGATATCAATAGCATCAAGCCATCCAATATCAAATTTAAACATAACAGTTACTAACTGTCAATGTCAGCTGTCACTACCTTCACCTTTTTTAGATCATTTATAAGCCTATCAGTACAAAGAAATGTCTTAATCAACACCATTCCCACTTAAGTTTTTAGGGCTATTGAACTTTTAAGTATTACCAGGCATATTGGTTTATGGAAAAACTGTGGACAAAGTTGGCATGCATTCATGATTGCAACGTATGTAAGTCAACACCCGCGAAAGTGCAGGTGTTAAAATTAAACAGGAAATGATGCCAGCACTGCATAGTAAGTGCTGGTATATTTTTCTACAGGGTAACTAGAGTTCGTGATAACATCCATCACAAGTTTGATTTCACTTGCCTGGAAATTGCATTGACAGCATTAGGTGGTTTATTTAGCAGAGAAATCGATTTTTACAAGGTGTAAAAGATTTCCAATATAATGACAGAGTGTCCGAAAAACAAAGCGAAAAAGCAGAGAATATGGACTTTATGTAGCTTTTTTTTTTTGCGATGGAGTCACCCAAAGTGACGCTGTGGAATTTTGGAGGAAAATCCCCAATACCTTCTGTTATATTGGGGGATACAATTGGAGTACAAGTGTCCTATATAGTGACATATTGCTGTTGTTTGTACACTTTCTAATAAAACACTTTTGCAGAGCTAGGAAAGGACTCTAACATACGTCTGAACGAAGTCCTCCCTTGCTTGTCTGATGAAATAATGACTGTGTTGACATTTTACGATCTGCCATCAGTTGTAACCATCTTATTAATGCCTTGGTTAACCCTACGCTATTTATGTCAGGGTCTTGGTTGGGCTAAGCACTGGCGTGAAAAAATGAAGAAAAAAATAAATGAAATAAAATGGCGTGCACTGCCCTCACAAGACCAGCGTTTTCTGGCTTCCAGGAAAATAAGTGTCAAAATATGTATCCCTGCGAATATGATCACACACACACACACACACACACACACACACACACACACACACACACACACACACACACAGATATTCGGGAGAATAAAATTTAAAACCCCAATGTTCAGGATGCAGAAAGGACAAACGAAGAGAAAGATATGAAACAATGGAAAGTGACAAACCTAGTAACTTGCGGCCGGTAGGTTGAATTATACCATTAGGCGGTGCTGTTCCCTCCTCAACTAAACGCTGTACGTAATAAAAAAACAATTAATGATGGATAGCAAAAAACAAAGCTACAAAAATGCAAATTAAGCTATAAAACTGCCAAATAACATAGCTTAAGGAAGAATATTTTCTTGAGTTACAAACCTGTTCCTCGCATGATCTTTATGCATTTCTACCTTTCCTCGTGAACAAGCTAGAAGGTCCAAAATACAAAGCACATGGACCCTTCGATCCCTATAGCTCTTTCTATGTTAGTCAAAATTACGGTTGCGCTAGTCTTAGTCACAGTGATTCCATATTCCAATTCCTTTTACAAATGCCGTTTAGTTAAATAGTCAAAATTAAAGTTGCGCTGGTCTGAGTTATAATGATCCCATATTGCAATTCCTCTTACAAATGCCGTTTATTCAAATACCTGCATGCCCACATTTCCAGACGCTCGTACAAAGGGACACACTGGCAGCTGCATATAGCCATATCCACAGCTGTGGACAGGTACCTTCTGTTAACCCTTTTATTGCCAATGTCCATAAAAGCCGAAGTACTCTAAATTAACATAACGATACTGGATTCACATTCTTTGTAAAATGACCGTTCAGTCAAGTACCAGCATACTTGCAGTTACCATACGAAAGCAGACACCACAAGAATGGTCTTGGCTAACAGCTTTGCTTGGGGCACTTTGGCTAAAGGGTTTGGAAATGTTTCCAACGTTAGAACAATTCTCATCACAAAACTTTTTATAGCAAAACAGTAATTTATCAAGCATATTCTTGGGGTCAGAGTTTTGTGGGTTTTTTTTTTACTGGCCTACTTCAATAAAATTCTTCCTGAAGCATCTCTACCTTTGCAATTGTACAACAAGGTTTTATGAACGCATGTGCAAATATCAAAAGTAATCTTACCCCAGTGGTGTTTGGAACTCGTGTCGTTGTGGGTCGCCGGCGGATAGTGCGTGGCGCTATTGTTGTGGTGGTAGTCCGTGGCAGGTAAACAAGAACTATTTCATTATTACTGTTGGGGTGTACAGATTTTCTTCCCCTCGGAATGATGCCTCTTCTGGCCTGATCAGCCGTTATGGACTTGATCCCACTTAAAGACCCAGCAGAGGCCATCCTGGACCCGCCTAGTGCAGAAACCAATTCACCCGCAGAGGTAATTGACAGGTCCCTGTGACCGGTTTGATCTGTTGCAAAACTGCCTTTTCGTCCGACCAGTGACCCTGTCGATTGCTGTTCAGACGCTAAAATGCTCGATTTTTCTTGATTTGACTGGATCCCACCGTGACCTGAATTCATAACGAGTGTTGAATCAAGGGAGTGCCTAAGACCCCTTGCGGTGTCACCAGCCCTTGATGTCATTCTAGTGCCAGCGGCAACACCAGATGCTCCCACAAGCCCGCCGGAACTTTCGGCCCCCGAAATCTTTACTCTTCCTCTGGCACCAGAAGACATCCCTGTGCTTGAAATACTAGGTGATGTTCTTCCAGTTCGAGAATGAGAACTAACAAAGCCTGAATCACCAGACTTTCCTCTCGGTTGGCCTTCATGTGTTTCCCCACTTAACAAGTCATTTGTTTCAGTGGACTTCTCCCTCTGAACTCGCCCTTTATGTGTGTCCCCACTTAACACGTCATTTGTTTCAGTGGACTTCTCCCTCTGAACTCGCCCTTTATGTGTGTCCCCACTTAACACGTCATTTGTTTCAGTGGACTTCTCCCTCTGAACTCGCCCTTTATGTGTGTCCTCACTTACCACCTCATTTTTTTCGGTGGACCTCTCCTTTTGTACTCGCCTTTCATACGTGTCTCCATGTAACACGTCATTTGTTTCTGTGGATCTCTCCCTCTGAGCCCGCCCTCTCTTTTTTGATCGCTCGTGATCTCTTTTGACTTCTCTATCCCTTGCCCTTTTAACCTCTAGATTTCTATTTCTCCTCGATGATTGCTTATTGGCGTCAGAAATTTTGGAAGAACCGGCATCATCATGATCAGCTCCAGAGGTAACCCGAGATTGAATGAACAGGACTGAATTTTGTCTTCTACGTAGAAATCTTTCATCCTCTTCTTCGCTACTCAGATCAGTGGATCTCCTGCCAGACCTTAAGGCCGACGTTCTCCACGGATTATAAAATATATTTCCCCTTCTGCCTCTTAATCTTCTTGAGACAGACTCCCGAAGAAAAACTTCACCTGAGTTGCTGCTTGGGTTATCCCCACTTCGGGCATCTGTAAGAACTTCAACTGTATTGGTGCGGGTGTTGTAAGTACTAGTTATCTTCTCGATTGTAAAGTCGCAATCGTCATCCTCACAAAAGCACCACGTCATAGGCTTGCCTGACCAGCCATGTTTGTAGTCATTTTTGCAACCATTGTAGGACCAATCTACTCCTGGCCAGAATCCATCATATATACATCCGCGGTATATCACTGGAAGATGAAACTATGCTTGAATTCTCATCAGGGAAGGAAAGTACAAAAATGACTGTCCCTTCAAAGATTGCAGAATAGTCAACTTGTATTTCTGGACAGCAAACATGTGTAAATTAGGCCATATATTCCGCTTTGGTGGCCCATTATGGCAGATCAGGCAGGCAAAAAATTTCAACTTTGTGGTATCAATTCAAATGGGAAATTGATTTTTACAGAAAGGATTCAAATGGCATCTTATTTTTTGCGTTGTATACATATACGTATACAAATAAGTGTATACAATTTACACGGACACACACATATAAAAATGAATGAAATGATAAAATACACCATTAAGAATGCTAAATGCAGGTCACTGATACATTTTGTGAAGTATGTAGTATTGTATTCTCATCTAAAACAGCTGGTTCTATTAAATCATACTTTTATTGTAATGATGAATTTCTACGACCATAAAACACAGGGGAGCAATAGCTTACATCCGTTGGGATCTCTTCGGAGAAAACACTTCCCTTCTCCATCTTTAAAAGAACACGTGGCCGTTCTCTGTGGGTACTTGGGCAGCAGGGCAGAACACGTGGACCCTGAGCAGATATGACAATATTTCGTGGCTGAAAACAGAAACATATCACGTGGTGCATTAAACAGCTTCGTTTATACCAGGGATAGACTTGCATAAGTCCCTGGTGCATGTCCCTATTTTCCCATCTTGCGGTCCCACCCAGAAATGCGATACATTTTCCCCACCACAAATTTAACTGTATAATATTATGCCAACTACATGGTGTTATTAAGTAGGTCCTACTGTACTTTTTTTTTTATTTTGTTTTGTTTTGTTTTAACTGCTCGCCACTGTCGACGTGCCGGTTTCAACAGTGGCAGCTATTGAGTCCCAGTCAGTTCTAATCCCATTATCATCGCCATAAGGCTGAAGGCAAAGTGGTCTTCAATAAATGCATAGCTAGTCACTGGCCACTCAAGCGAGACAAAGCTGACCATCTCCCTCCGGCTGCCGACACTCACTGGACGCCCTCCGCCTGACCCGGTGCACTGCAATTAATCCTTCATTACACAGTAGCTCAAATAACAGCTTCTTATGAGGGGTGCCTTATGACCGCTCGCTTGTCTGTGTGATAAGAAACACAGTGCAGACCGCCCGGCGCTTATCATCTGGAGTCAATGTTATCTGGTTATAGACACGTTCCACGCCAATTGGCCAGGTTTAAGGGCCTACCTGTATTGTAACAGAATAAGGCTAAGACGTGTGTTTACTTAAAATTTCATTTTGCAATGAATTTGATTTTAAATAAAATACGGAAGACAGTCCCGTGAGACTTGAGCAAGTCTATACCAGGGAAAGCTAGCCCAGTACTCAATCGTGCTGAGCAGATGCTCAACAACAAGAGGCCAACCGACTGAAAGCGGTAAGTGCACCAACGCAACACATGCACATTAATTTCACGCTACAAAGCACAGGGCCCATGCCTACCAATCACGGAGGACACAAGGGCATATTACTTCACAGACAGGGCTAGATACCCCTTTCTCACAATATTAGTGTCTTTTATAGAAATATCAGTTTACAAATACCAAAGTTATATTCATTTAGTGCTTCTTACATTGGTTACACGAATAAATTAAATTTCCATCTGCCTGTACTGAGTATTCTTTATTGCCAAAATATTACTAATATCCCGCTTCCCCGCACAGGCAACAGCCAGTATCTCGCCAGGCGAGACTATGGTTACTAAGGGTTGATTCAGGATTTTAATCATTTTTGAATGAGTACTTTCTGTGAGGGGGGGGGGGGGTGAACCTGTACACTTCTACAGATATTGGCCCCTCAAGTGCGAACTGAGGACTCCGAGTCACATTTCGAAAGTTGAAGGTTTCAAAAGGTTTGGTTGAATAGTCACGAGATAGACAACTTATTTCCTCTCAACAATAAAGGAACACACACACACACACACACACACACACACACACACACGCACACACACACACACACACACACACACACACACGCACACACACACACACACACACACACACAAATAGTCTCACTTAAATCTGGCCCTTAATGTCTATCCTTGGTTTTACTATGTTTTACTTAATAGACATATATATATGTATATATATATATATGCCAGGCTTCACTCTCTCTTTTTATCGAATTAGTAAAAAACTTGCTGCACACCAAATAATGATCAAGACTTTTATTGAGTACCGCTCTGCTGGGTCATCGTCTGTGTGGGTCGCTCTTTTTCTCGTTAAAATGTGTCTGATACCGATTTTTTGGGGAAACATTGGGCAAAGGCACTTGTACATTGAAGAGCCTTCATGTACTAATATGCTCGCCACGTTCTTTGTGAGCAGGACACAGGCATTTTAACACAGCTCAACAAAAGTTCTTTACGTCTCCAACCCTCCACATGTGCAGAAACCACGTAACTGTGGACGGGCTTGAGGGGTATTTCAGGTCAGTTGGAAATGTCAGGTGCTATGCACGACTTTTCTGATTTACGGTTTACCTGCCATTGTTTCAAACCATGCCCTTCTGTAAATGCAGATGAACCAGTCACTGAGTTTCAGAGATTCCGCAATTTTGCAACATAGTGCCTTGCGCCCTTTTGACATATGCTTGGACACTTTTTTAAGTTTAAGTTGGAGCGGGCGGAGAGCAATTATAAATCGATAAATAAAATAACCTAAATAGTTTATCCTCAGTGGATAAAAACAAAGGAATGGGATAGGTGGTGGCAACAGGAGGCCGAAAAAATAAATTCATTCCCCACAGCTCACCACACATATAGTTCCGCTTTTTCAGCATTGATGGGTTTCATTGCCAATTTAACCCTTTGCTAGTACGAATGTAACTGAGTCAACAGCTTTCCTCAGCGCAGGTAGGATGCATTGCACCCAACCCGCGTCGCGGAAAGCTATTGACCTGAGGGGTGCCATCGTGAAAAGTTTAATCTACAATAACATTCTCTGCAAAAATGTTTTCTATGTGCATGTGGAATTTAAGTGAAAACATAAAAGCATACGGCCGGGCACTTTTGGGTAATTGAACGGAGAAGCGTTAATACCGTGGGTGCCTTACCCATATCAAAGGGAAATACATAGCGCCTGTACTACATGAGATGAATCCGTATCTTAAGTGGGAAAAGCTGTAGTGTGCAATAGCAATACAATTATGACTCACTTCTGATTGTCATACATATGGCCTTTAGATGCTATGCACGTGACCTGCTATTCCTAAATAGGTTCGCTCGGCTTCTTGCCAAGAGCAACTTTGGCTATCGAATTTTGAGCTTTGTTGGCTTGTCAGTCAGCAAAAATTATGAGATACTTTTGCGTCCTTCGGCCCTCTGTCTGTTAGTCTGTCAGATTTTTTTGCATTTTCGAGTTCTAAAAAAAGAAAAAAAAAACGGTTTACCGGCTGCCTTGATTTTCGACAGGGATATATCACTACTAAATCTCCCAGTTTGCATAGGAGATGATCCACATTTTTTTGTATTTTTTAATGAATTTCTCATTGAACTTTTGCCTAATTGGCGTGATATTGCACACTTTATCACTAGGGATTACGTAGTTTACATTTGAAATCTAGATGACCTGCAACTTTTCGTGTTTTAAGACAATTTATGACTTCTCCAGAATGGTTTAACAGAACTGTTTGAAATTTTATCAAAATAATGATGATGAATGTTTATGAAAAATTTGGTGGTATGTAAATTTTTGCGAAATTATGGGATATCAGACTTTGTGACCCCACGTCATCTAGAGCTACTACTATACAAAAATATGGCATCAATACACTTCTTACATGGCAATACTATGAAAACTGTTTTATGAAATTCTGTGTTTTTACCGGCGGATGTTCCTCGAGTGAACTTTTATCAAATTTTTGTGATGGTGATGGTGATGCAACAGTTATGCATCCCATATAGTTTTCAGTACTTTTTAGGCTTTTCTCGTTGGATTTTAGTTTGTTTTGTTCTTTGTTTGTTTGTTTGGTTTTTGTTCTGCTGACTCAGCAAATCTGGCATATTAGTATATATCTTTATTCGTACAATAAGTACACATAATACATCATACAAGGCGTTAAGGGAGGAAGAAAAGCAATCATAACAGACTATCCATTATATTATCACAAAGTGATTTTGTTGTAGCCGGTCAGGATGTGCCAAATATGTTTTATGAAAATACTGCAGTCATTGGCGACAATTGACTGACCATCTCTTAGTTGGCACAGTTCACGTATCATATACGCAGTTTGACTTCTACCAGAATGTGCTTCCGACGTTTTGTAGAGATTCCCAATTAAATCATGTATGCGATACATGTGAACTTTTAGTTTGGGGATACCACGTTTAGATAAAATATAGTTCAATGAGTCGGCTACTGCAAAGCGGCTACCACCATAAGTAATTTTTGCCAAAAGATTAACGACATCATTTTTGCTGTGGTAAATGTTATGAAAGAATTTGAAAAAGCGTTTGTGCAGTTGATATTCAATATCGAAATCGTTACAAATTTCGTGAAGCAATACACTATGACAAGTATAAGGCAGTTTCCACAAATATCTTATTGCTTTACGCCATGCAGTATAAAAAAGTTCAACATCTTTACCTGAGAAATACCATAATTGACAACCATAAAGTGACATACATAAGGTCTTATATAGATTATACCTAGTAGTAGGATATGTGTGCTTGAACTGAGACATAAGAATGTTAACTTCCGCATTAAATTCACGTATATGATCATACATATTGGATTCATTTACCTGTAGACCTAAATTAGTACCTAGATAGTTGTAACAATTGACTTGCTGTATGACTTCACTTCCCAGATGAATTTCAACCTCATTATAAAAATCCAAAATTGGCAACAACAATAACATACATTTTGAAAGCCAATGGCCTTACACAGGCGCAAAACATTAGAGCTATTATATATATATATATATATATATATATATATATATATATATATATATATATATATATATATATATATATACTATAGAAAAAGTCTATCCCGCCAAAAATACCCTTATTAATTGGCAACACAATAACATACATTTTGAAAGCCAATGGCCTTACACAGGCACAAAAGAGTAGTGCTATTGTACATATATATATACGATATTAATTTTTATAGGCATGACCTGATGAATTGAAATACTGAATATAAAAAATTGCCTAAATAGATGTATCTTCTAATTACAACATTTGGAACAAGATTGTTATCATTTAACTCATCTCATTTTCTTACAAACATCGCAATTATTTATATTACAAATTACCGATATCGTTATGGTGCGCTGGATTGCAATAGCTTACAAAACAAGGCGCTATTACAATGCTAGCCTGAACAGACGCCGTGGCCAGGCTAAGTCTAGCCTGGAGACCCCAGGCCAAAACCGATTTTTTTTCATCTTCTTTTTCGACAGGATAATTTTTCTCTATATCTTTACCACAAATTGTCGTATTATTTTCATCATTCGTGACAGATTTAATATAAAACATCTTTGGATCTCAGGTACTGTGCCGTTATCATTTAACAATCATTTAAGCAAGGAAATTGCTTTCAATTGCCATTGTGGATTTGTAATAGTTGTGATAAGACGAGACGAGAAAAACAAAGACAAAAATGACAAAAAGGGACTGGTCGATTAGGCATTCGCGTTGAAGTGGGAGGGAAGGCTATCGGTTCCGATCAGATATTTTTCACATCAGTGGTAATATATTGCTGCCTACGCTCTTTCCTGACCATGTAAATTGTAACACAGGCAGATTATAATTAAGGTTCAAGCTTAGCTAAGAAGGTTAACTCTGTGGCAGAATCACGACACTGAAGGAGAAATCATTTTATAAAAGGCGAAATTAATTCGCCGAAGAAGTCAATTCGCAATCATATATGCTGCTAATAAGATTCGCAGATATTTGCCATAGTGACCCGTACCATGTCTAGATCAGTATCAAAGAGGCAGGTTGAAAATATGAGTATTAAGAACGAGACTGTGTTAAGATCAAGATAACTTTGTCAATTCAATACATATTTACAGTTTTAGTTTGTGCTCGTGGCACATCCAATTAGGAGGAAAATAAGCAAAGCGACAGTTCCATGGTACATGCCAATCAGTCGGCAAACATCAAGTCCATAAAAAGTCAGATCACTGGTGCACAAATGTTCAATCATATGCGCCCACCTCTGTACGGTCCACATTATTACCCACAGCAACGCCCGCATGACGAATCTCGCAATGCTTGTGGACCGTAACGTATCTCGCAGGGTATCCGGACCAGGACGAATCTCGCTGTGCTCTGGGACCATGATGAATATCGCAGTGCTCGCTGACCACTGCAGAGTTTGCCTGCCGTTCCTGTGAGTCTAGTTCGAAGTTCCCACCCAACGCACCATCAATATAAAAATATCACAACGCAATTCTGGATATCTCTTAATACTTTCATTGGATTATTACACCTGAACAAAGTGTTTTTGGATTATTAAAAAACACACAATTAAGAATCAGGATCGATATATACATACATATATATATATATATATATATATATATATATATATATATATATATATATATATATATATATATTGGGGGGATCTATTGTATTATTTGGGTAAAGTTTTATGGATATTGGATAAAAGGTACCCCGCAAAAGGGCCCCACTCTAAATGTAAATGGTCTTGTGTCACATATCTCGGAAAGGAAGATATTGGGGGTTTGTTACGGCAACTACCATTTGTGGCGTAAAGATTTACGCCTGGCAACAAATTTTTTCCACTTCTGGGCTTCAAAAGTCCCGTAGCTGAGCTCAGTGATTGAAATGGTTGATAACGTACTGACGACAAAGCATGTCCACATGAAGCTATCGTAAAATTTGTTTCCGAATATAGTTTGCTTACACATCTTTGAACATTGTGTCAAGAATCTGGTCCCACAAAATTACCCAGATGAATGTATGTTTGAAATTTTTCTATGGACCAGCGTCCAAAAAGGACGGTCATTTACCTTGTGAAGGATTCATCTCTGCATTAAATTACAATGAGGACACTTTTTTTTAAAATCAAAATAATGTCTTATATCAAGTTTAGCGGGGACCATGTATCGACATTCTCTTTTAAAGTTTTGCGCTTGAAGGTTTTTGGCTAGTCGGAACGCACACCTTATGCAGTCAAACCTGCCCATGGACCCACCTGTGCCGGGGACCCACCTGTCGTAAGGGACTGATGCCAGTTCCCCCCAGCGTATTGTAATTAATTTTTTTCCTGTCTTAAAGGCCCACCTGATTGACGCACCCAGAGTCCCTGCATCAGTCCCCAGCAAGCCATTTAACATGTGGTAGGCACCAGTGTTCAGTTTTGGACATTGTATAATAATGCGTAAGATAGGCTATGGCACAGCCCTTCCGATAGTTTTTGATTGTCAAAGGACAATTTCAGAACTGCTAAAGGACAAATTAATTACATGTTTTATTTTTGCACACATAAAAAATGTATAATAAATAAAACACATTTTCTTTTGCTTATATATATGAAAGTGATATATACTTATTCGTAAGCTGTCCTTTCGCCTATTTTACCAATATGTGCCAGGAACGACCCTATCTTAAGGACCCCCCTTTTGTAAGGGACCAACTTTCTCTTTTCCCATGCGAGGTCCCTTAAGCCAGGTTCCACTGTAGTATATGTGTGGGCTTGTGCATTAGTGACAGCATATGCCTCAGGCGAAACTGCAATCATACTACGGTGCAAGTTTAGTGACACGTGACCCAGACAAATACGGAGTTCCCGTTATCGCCCACAGGCGCAATCATATTGGGTCTACAACTTTCCTGTGTAACCTTCGGGCACTTAACATATTGGTCATGTGAGTCGCCCGACGAAGAAAGATAACTACAGGCCTACAACTATGCCAACGTCATTGGTGTACTTCATTTTAGCACTAAATTGAAGAAGCACTGGTCCAGCGTAACTTACAGCTGTCGGAGTGTAAAGGGGGTTAAATCTCCGCGGGCGAAATACTTTGTTCAATGAACATTATAAAATCATCAGCTAATATTGTTTCTGCGGTTTCACTGTTTCGTGACTTCTATATAGTTCCAGGAACAGGGAGCATAACATATTATAACTGTGTCAAACTTTGAATTCATAGGTCAATGGCCAAAATACTCTCTATTTACCTATTTACATGTAGCATCTTTAATCACATATGACCATTGAATGATCGTATCTTCACATCGGATTGGGGGCCCTTACAATTTTGTACATATAAGCTTTCTTCTGTAAGTCGCTTCATTTCCTTTTATCTTGTCAGTTGGTCTTTCAGAACCAAAAGCTATTTTCTCAATCTTCTTAAAAGAAATAAAGTATATTACTAACATAAGAACAAGAAGGAAAAATGTATGCCCAGCTGATTCTGATTGCCACGCAACAATTCAAACAACAAATATACACAAATGACGTCATATTCCATCCTAAGCCAAACTCCTGATTTACAAATGTGACACAGTTGCTCCATTTTGTGTCACAATGTTCATATCGTCAAATTTGCTCGGTTTACTGCCTTCATCATTCTACATCAGAAGTCACTGAATAAATATGTGACTAAAATTTTCTTCAAAAACGGTGCGCTGAATTTGCTACTTCTTTTGACATTCCAGGAACATGACATATTTATATACCATGACTTGAACGCTGACGAGAGAGAATATCTGATCTTTAAAGTTGCGGCTTCGTCACCACATGTGGTTATGCGCACATATAATACCAACGAGAAGTCAACGTTATCGGGTCATCCAGTTGAAGCATAACGGTGGTAGAGTGTCAACGTCAGCTGCCACACAATAACATTTCCATCATCATCAAATAAACAAACAAACAAACAAACAAGTAAATAAATAAATGAATGAAAGACACAAAGAAAGAAAGAAAAAGAAACAGAAAGATTGAAAGAAAGAAACAAAGAGGGAAAGAAAGACAGAAATTTTATATTTTACTTTAACGGTTTCCACGCAGTTTTAAAGCTCTTTCCCAGATCCATCTGGTGGCTGTAAAGGATGATGTCAGATAACATTAAAGTTAAGATATGTTTGTTTTATTTGACTCTCATTGTTATTAATAGAACTGATGTTTAGTAAGCCTTGGCTGTATTTAGACTTTATTGCATTACCTAAGCTATAGTTAGTATCAGCGCCTGTGTAATTCCAAAACAACTCGCTTATTTGGATCATTGGTAAAAATGCAGCCAGAGGCCAATGGAATTTGCTCTGAAACACAAACCAATAATCCTTCCGACAGACATTCTGTGTCTATTTTCACATGTAAATTACTTTCTTTCTACATTTTATCGCTGTAAACCAATATTATTGACGCTATGTCCAATAATATGTCTGACTTTCCTGTGCTATTAGTTGGAACATTGTGTTGAATATGTACAAAATATATAGGGAATGGAGAAACAGATATGTTTTATTGCTGAGTGAGGGGTAAATTATCTGCAAAATACAACTCTTTGACTGATAAATATTAACAGAGAGATCACTGTCAAGCTGAGGTAGTGTCTTACAGTTCAAGTCAGTACACACACACACTGACACTGTGAACAGGCTTGGCAGTGCCTCTATCATTCCGCGTAATACTACTGGTACTTACAGCTGCTTGATTGGTCTATTAATTGAGTCATTCACATCACAGCTGCTCGATTGGTTAATTGATTGAGTCATTTACATGCTGAAATTAAATACGACATGCAGACTCAGATTCGACGTGACCATAGTGTTTGAAGTACCAGGTAGCCCGGTGTTAAATTAAACAGATTTTCAACGAGCGGATTTTTATGTTTTGGGTCAAAGAGAAGAATCCCCTCGCAGTTTTAATACACTTGCTATAAATTAAATCTGGAAATGACAGGGCAGACAAAAGGATGTGTGACGAGAGACAGGAAAACAAGTCCGTTTAAAATGCAAGTTATCAATCTCCCGTCCCCCCTTGAATTAAGATTTCGGCAACAGCTTTCGTTTGCATGTAATTTTGAAACAGAGCGCCATGAAAAGCTGTTGACCTGGCCCATATTATCATGAGAGGTCGCATCCAAAATTTTCTTTCAAATTGTTTTTATTACTGTTGAAATTAGTCGAAAACATTGGAGCAGACGACACTCGACCAAGGCCGCCTTTTTTGCCGGTTAAAGAGGAATCGAAAGGTCTGAGTTCTAAGTTTGGATCATCTGGGCGTACTGGCAACATGTCTTAGTGCTTATGGCAGAAAAAGTTCGTTCACTACAGTGGTACCCCTCTTATAAGGCCCATGATGAGAGGCCACCCTCCTACAGTGGCCGCTTCTCAATGCAGCAAGAATGTTATGTTCATTCTATTTTCCCTCTCCAGAGAGCCTTATATGAGGCCACAGTTCTGGGACACTTGAAAGGGCCTTACAAGAGAACGACTACAGTATGCTGTATACCAAATACAAAACAAGCTGCACTTAATAATAGTATATCTGGTTGCGTTCTCCCACCCACCCACCTACCCACCCAGGCGAGGCTTTGGGGCTTCATTATATGCGACCTGGTGTGACCTGATGATAGAAATGAAAATTTATATCACGGCATTTCATATAAACAACGATTGAAGAGCATAATTAGACCCGGTCTGTGTATGACTAATCCTTCAATTTGAAATGGGAACATGCCAGGCAACGAGGAGGCAGGAGAACACAAACAATGATACAATTAATGTATCAAACACGTGTATTTCAATGTAATTAATGCATGAAACACATGTATTTCAGTTCAGATAATAGAAGTCAAACTTAACAATGAAATGCGTGTTCTGAACTATTCACATCGCCAAATATTGTTTGTTTACACGACCATATATAGATTGTTTACAAGACAAAATAAAATGTTTAAATCACCAGTTATATTATTCATACGATCAAACATAGATTGTTTACATCACGATCTAAAAATTGTTCATATCACTAATATAGATTGTTAACACCACCAAATGTAGATTGTTGACATCAACAAATATAGAGTGTTTACTGAACAGAATACTGTTAACGCATTAAATATATCATTAAATATATATTATATACGACTCCAGAATATTGTTAACGCCACAAAAATAATATTGCTTACATCCTTAAAATATTGTCAAAACCACAAGAATAAGATGGTTTATACCACCCCTTATAGAGGAGCAGGGAGCAGCCATTAGCAGGAATAAACTGCGAACGTGTCGTTTGGTCCTAAAATCATCATGAATTTCATTTGAACAAAATATTCACCTTGGGAATTTATGTTCCGAATACAGAAGCAGTAACGTCATCAGACTGCAGATTTTAATGGAAAATTGTGCACTATACAACTGAAGTCTTACAGGCTGAAGTGACCTCTCTAGTCTTGCGAATACTTCTAGAAAGCAGCAGAACAGTATGTAAATACAACCTCCATCAAAAGGTTTCACTTGCAGGATAGCCTAGTGCACCTGCGAGCAAGAGAGGCTAGTCAGGGCATGTTTCCCTATGTGTGAACGGAATATTCCACATCTCCAAAGCAATGAACAGTTTCACCAGCAGAGAATAAGACGTTTGTTATGAAAATCAGCGTTCGTAATGATGAGATAACAGGCTGTACCTCTAATACGATTGGACATGGCAGAAAACCATCTGTGCATGCCAAAGGAAAAAAAAATGTAGTTTCCAAGCCGGTATAAAAAGCATAATGCCTTTGTATCGCCTTGTTCCACCTCACCGGAAATGCTGGGCAAACCGTCCCGTGGAGGTCGTGCTATATTCGTCGCACGGATACTTTATTATGTAATCACATCACCCCCCCCCCTGCCCTCGATTACCTGATATTTACAGAGAAATTAAGCCAGAGCCCGTCCAAAATCGTGCAGATGATGTCATAGTTTTACTCAAATTGGGTTTAGAGACATCTTTTGTCGTTACGGAAGAAGCCGAGGTAAAGTATAACATAATTATCTGTCAGAAAATGCCGACGGAAAGTTATCCGAGCTTCTGAAATGTACTGGAGATCATAAAAGTTCCTTCCTTTGTGTGGACCTTTTTCTCTTTAGTAAAAATATTTTACAACCAAACATATAGTCAAAAGTTGTTGTAAAAGCCTTCATTCGAATATAACCAGTTTCTAACAAGTAGGGCTAGGGGATGGTATGCTCAGTCTCCCTTAGGAACGGCTTGATCACATGCAAATATACACCGAATCCTCCAACAAAATCGGAAATTGGAAAAATACACATCCGATTTTTTCAGCGCAAAAAGGGGCCATCTTTATTTATGAAGTAAATGCACACGGCATAGTTTGATTGATAGGTATTCCTATATTAAGTGTTAAAATTAATCTATGTAGTATGGTGAGATATGCCAAAATTGATCATGTACGTACAAATAAATGAGAATTGATACTTAATTTATATTTACTTCATATTGTATGTTTCTCCATTTAAAATAATCGGTATTTGCCTTCTCTCAATGAAATAATCGGAAATCTGAATAAGATGTTCCAGCAGTAAAATTATCGGAAATGGGAAATCGGGGAAAACTAATCATCGGTATACATTCCTGGTATGTGTAGTTCTCGGAGTCATGCCCAGTGTACGTGAGTATCGGCTTGACTCTTAACGTAATGCACTTTTAATTTTTTCTCAACCAGGGAGAAATGGATCTTTTGTATGAATTGTGCACGGACAATTGACTTTTTTGGCGTAACTATAGAAATTTTCAAAGCCTTATAGTTATTGTACAAGTTCGCTCGTCGATCCAAGTGCTCTAATATAAACGGCTGGCACGACTGATTTCTTGTCATGACACAAGAAACTTTACAACGGCTTGCTGGTTGCAGATACCTATACAAGTTATTTTCATGTTCTCATGTCAATATTTTCAAACGCGCCGACAATAGTGGCTTGACACATGGACGTAAAAGTACAGAAAATTACAGCTGTTTTTCAGTCGAAAATCAGTCGTAAGCAGCTATAAGTGCGCTCTTGTAGTTTTCTAACATCGTGCTGCCTTCCCGCTGTAGGGCTGCATCATAATAGGCATTTAGAGAAGAATAAAACAGCGTGAACCATGAATTCTGGGAAAAAAGATGCACATACAACATGGCAAAGTTAGGACAGGACCTATAACAGCCCTTTCCAACGTTACCCAAACAAGAGAAGTATGTCGATGCGCATCCGCACAGAATGACTAGGAACTTAGACAGGCAAGTAGACAGGGTAGTGCTTAGGAAATGGCGATAAACATGCATATAATTTTCGTAAAAAAAATATTTATTCGTCCCTTCTGCACAGCTCAGTTGAAGCAGCCTATTACAGGAAACATTTGTTCTGTTTCAGAGGTATAAGGTGTGGAAAAAACTTTTCAAGAAGTCATGTCCTTCTTTCTCTGCTTTTCTGTCGTTCTACCTGTCCTTCTCTGCTTTTCTGTCGTACTACCTGTCTTTCTGTCTCTCGCGTTTTATCTAGGAGCCGTTAGTTAATTGGGAGAGGAAAAAATGACGCGTTTCTAATTCAGCTGAGTAGTAGTAATACCCCTGGGGCCAAATAGTTGTTGTATAACGCATCACTTAACACCTATTTACAGGTCAAATCTAATAAATAATTTGCTTTTGTTTAACGTCAGATAATCACGAAATGTCAATAGCTTACTGCATTAGACCTTTCTGCTTAGGGATCGTGTACAAATAAAAACCTTTCCAAAATTCCAAAACACCAATGGAATCTGATTACCCCCCTCCCTCCATGCCCATTCCAATATCACCAAATTTTTGGAAAACCAACATGTCAGCTGCTGCAGACATACATCTCAACCCATACATTCTTTCACCCATATAATGGAAAAACAACAGGTATGTGTCACTTTAATATATTCTTTTAACTCCTAGCACTATGCCAGTATCTGGTATCGCACACAGTGTGCCACCGGGCAGTCCTCTAATCGCTTGCGCAAGAGAGGACATGCTGGATTGAACGTGCCTGGGCTCTGTGAGTTTTGCGATTCGATCCTAGTGATCAACACAAAGTCGGTCAGAAATTACATGAGGTATAATTCTGTGCAATTTTTATTTCAATTTACCCCCTAATTTTTTTTATGCTTTATGGGATGTCAAGCGTCTGGTCACCTTTTTTTTTTTTTTTTTTTTTTTTACCAACAAACACGGTCACGGGCCGTGCAACACAAACGAGTGTGAACAGGTATGGGTCCGGGCATGGTTTTCCGTCATGTGCGTATATTTTTCCAGACCTTCGGTCATAAATTTCATTCCTCATTTGTTCTTTTATACAGATTTTTATCCTTTCAGACATTTTAATCAAATTAACGCAACAAACTTTGGATAAAAACATCGTGCCGTGACGTATCTGAGACAGCGATCTACAACACATCGTGTTTACGCAACTCTCAATCAGGCTTATCTTCGTCACTGTGCAGTGACGGAATCTGCGTATTTTCCTTGCCTTGCATATGGAATTTTCATTCCTGCCTTTATCTGTGTCTAGATCTGTTCCATCGAAGTCGTTTTGCAAAAGTATGATGTCAAAATTTCGCATCTTGGTCCTATAATCTTTGCGTGAATGCGACATTTTCACCTGCACAACAAATCGAACTTGACTCAAGCACATGGCAAACAACGAGTTTGATTGGACGGTGACTTGCACGTGACCAAATCCATCCAATGAGAAACCTGGAAATGACCCAGCGCATTTATAATGAGGTTCGATTTCTATTCTGGGCTACTTTTGGAGGAATACCCCAGGAATATTTATTTCTTAGCCAATAAGAGAGCTTGTTACATTTAGAGACGAAATTCTCAGGATTCCAGCAGTATGAAAAACAATGGCGGACGACGCAAAACATCGTGGCGGCAAAGGGGCAAAGTTACGAAGTTTTAGCGTAAATTTTGGGAGTTTTATCTTTCAAAATGTCACGTAAAACGGGTAGTTGTTTCATTTTTATCCATATGATAAAAATATATTTCTTTTTATCTCAAAATCGAAATAGCCATCCGTAAATAATGAAGTTTGTCTACGACAAAATGCACACGCTTGACGGTAAATAAACATAACGGGCCGGTGGGAGGCTGTCGACGGTCGGCGTGCTGTGTTGGCGGGTATAACCGGCTACGGCGACAAACGATGTTCAGATACATGTCGAGTATGACCGCCGACGGCGTGCTAGGTTTTAAAATTAATATCCTCCAAAAACTACACCTGCTTATTAAAACAATACATGAAAATTAAGTTGCAATGGAAAGGTTATGCAGACCATGCATGATCAGGCTAGTCTTTAAAAATGACCGCTACCGCATTAGTACATCGATAATTTTGAAGCTTTCCAAAAAATTGGTGAAATTCCGATTTCGCCGTTAACCCCCTCCCTCCATTCCGATGGTTTCTCGGAATTTTGGAAAGGTTTTTATTTGTACACGATCCCTTAGCAATGTTATGTTCCTGTTGATGTGTCGCTTAATGGAACTTGTAATATGCAAATTACATTTTTTAATCTAGTTATCACTGTCGTCCTGCATTTTATTGCCTGATAAATGCTACAAACTATGAGTAGCTCGCTTTGACCAGGGCCTCACACAGTGGAATAAACCTTCGGCGCATTGCATTTATTTACGTTAGTTTCCCGTTTGTTTATCAAAGATTGAGTGTGCGATGTATGAGAAGGGCAAGTGTGGACCTGCCGTTTAAAGTCATGATTGTGTTACTCGCAACGAAGCACGCGACATTCAAAACATGCGATTGAGCAATTCATTGAAATTTTGGGCGGGGAAATTTGAGTGACAAATACAGACGTTCCTGAGCAGTGTCACGGGCATTCTTGTAAGATTTTGATCGATGTCAATTATTTCACTAGAAATGGAAGTAGAACAAGACCATGTAGAGAACGACAAAAAAAGCAAATAATCAGGGATCCTCTGAACCTCCGTGTCAAGTGTTTAAAAAGATCTAAATGAATGTTTACATGTGGTTACATGTAGCAAGCTGGGTATGGTCTTGGTGTTTAAGTCTCGTAAGTATAATGCAAATAATTTATATTGGTGTATTTTCAAAGTTATCTGAGAAATTATGAGATCATAAACACTGGTTTTTTTAACCGCTGAGAGTCATACAAATCCACAGCAGAGTCAACAGTTGAATTTGGTGCAAGACACGGACAAAGGGGTGCCGGGTTAAACCTCTCAACGGTTTGCGCACTGCCATGATTTCTGTCCACCTTTAGTGATAAAAATTAACATCAAACAAAAAATGGAAAACAGACGACAGATCATATTTCTGTCGTTGTCAACAGGATTGCCAGAAAAAGTATCAAAATGTGTACTTACCCATGCTAAAGCGCAGTACAAGAAGCACCAGGCCCACATGTACTGGCGAAGACTTCATTTTGAAACTGAGGTCTTGGATTCCTCATCAATGATAGTTGGTCATATATACATTTATCGAGACCACAGAACTTTGTGGGATGTGTGGAAACAATGACTGTGCCAAGCTCAAACATTGCGTGATTGGTTGGGAGAAACATTTGCTCATGACGTCATACTCTATTGTTTTTACGTGAAAGGTTGCCAAGAATTTGTATACATGTAAAAAAGGTCACCTAAGTTTCCATTTTTATACCTGTACATAATTAACATGTTACAATTATACATGGGTTCGTTGGTGAGGCTACCTTTATTGCCTTATGCTGGCACAGCTGCCCACCTGAAGTTCATCAAAAACTGCAAGTTTGTGCAATTGCAAGTGCCGAAGGCGCGACGTTTTAATGTCAGGGTTTTTGGGAATGCCCCTTCCGCCTCCGCCTCCGCCTCCTCGCCCCGGAACTTTTGAAATTGAGCATGTAAAATAGTGCATTTAGGCCATAAGGAAGTCTATTGTGGAGCTTAAGAATATGGGAAAACATATCCTCAAAACGGTACATACGCTACTTGAATAAAAGCTCCTGGATATCGATATTTATAACGGGTCAAAGCAAAGATCCATTCAAGCACAAAACAAACACCCCACCCCCGTAAATTTCAACTTTGCACACACACTGTTTCGAAACAGAGACAAACTACCACGCAGATGATAAAAACGAAAAACAGTACGTGCCAGCCCAAAAACAAAAAAAAAACAAAAAAAAAAAAAACAAAAAAAAAAAAAAAACAAAGAAACAAAAAACAAAAAAAACAAAAAACAAAGAAAAGAAAAACAAAGAAACAAAAAACAAAAAAAAACAAAAAACAAAGAAAAAAAAACAAAAAAAACAAAGAAGCAAAAAAAAAAAAAAAAACAAACAAACAAAAAAAAAAAAAAAACAAACAAACAAAAAAAACAACAACAAAAAAAACAAACCAAAACAAACACACACACACACACACACACACACACACACACACACACACACACACACACACACACACACACACACACACACAAAATAAAAAAAAACCCAACCCACCACGGGATCCGCCCGCGTAATCTGAAGTGTTGGCAAGACCACTGCGTACAGTAATCAGTTGATGTTTTCGGTGCGCACTTCACGCCGTAACCGGTTGTGATCTGTAACGGAAGCTATAGATGTTGTACATGTATGTAACTTATAGGTTTGTGCAGAGCAATTGTGGCGGAAGTTTAATCATTGTATTACCATATCATTTTAAACAATGTTAATTTCTGAGAACATGGAGCAGATTTACGTAAAATTGGAGTGGCGATTAAACAATTTCATCACTTAGTGCAGTTTGAGAAATTTTATGGTAAGTACTCATTCCACGATTGACAAATTTATCTCGAGATAATTAAAATAAAAGGCATTACAAAGATATACAAATTTACAACAAGCGATAACTCTGACATCACAAAGGTGCCAGTTCATCATCTACAATCATGAAAACCAAACATAGTACAGCACACCATTCGTTTACACCATGTAGCACAGTTTAAACGATTTAATCACGTAACGATTTTTTTACAGGGAGTTTAGAAGGAATCATCGAAGTGACGAACAAGGCTGATTCGCGAAGATTCCACGAAGATTCAATGGAACATGTTAGACACTGAATATATTATTGTCGCAAAAATAAGCTGCTTCAAAAGAACCCAGTTGACTCTGCCTGTGCACAGGCTCAAGAAACAAACAGATGCAGCGCCACCTGAAAGGCAGTGAATTAAACAATAGCCTTGCACATCATAAGTTCATATGTGTGGTTACTACACGCAGGTCTTATGGCCTCTATGTGTACCTGTTTGAACAGTCAGTTTATGATAGTCCTAATATATTATTCTTCTCAATAAATTAAAAAAAAAAGACTCTAATAAAACTAAAATTCAAAATGATGCTCATGTATTTGTTTTACTTATTTAGAGTTCAGAGTTTCGGTTTTTGTTTATGATCAAGTCCTGGGTATAGTTGTATTTTAGTGTTTGAGAATCCCAGTGTTTATCCAATCTGTATTTAAATGACTTCAGTGAAATTGCTTTAAGCACCTCCCTTGGTAAATTGATCCGGACTCCAATCACCCTGGAAAAAATATATACTTCCTTATGTCATAGTGAGCCTTTTGTTTTTTCTAGTTTGTAGGGATGTCCTGTTGTGGTTTTTGTGTTTTAGTAATGAACCTGATGCACATGAAAACGGGGCGATTTTATAAAGACTCTTCATTATCCTTCTTTATATGTTTAAATCAACCTGTCAATAAAAGTAAGGAATGCTTTTTTCTGGGTACAAATACTAAGGCCAATCAACCAGAAATGAATGTGAAACTTTATGCATTGCGTGAATCGTTTATCGGAGTTGTGCCAAATACCTGGATGCATAAGCATGTCAATTCAACTCTAAACATCAATTGGACAAGTCTGTGAGCTATACCATGCAATGAGGCTGTGAAAATTGAGAGTGTAGTGTTTAAAAACCATCACAGTCTGTGTTGGATCTGGACGGGGGGGGGGGGGGGGGCAGAGGGTCCAGAGGATCAACGAACCACCTACCCCTCAAGAAAAAAGGAAGAATAATTGCATGGATGAAGAAAGGAAGAGACGAAGGAAAGTTTTTTCAGTGTGAGGACATGAAGCTAGTGTTTGGAGATAAAAGAACGGTGATTTTATATATTATACAGTAATGGCTGATATTAAATATATTCTCAACTCATGCTGACTTTTGTGTTTTATAATAAGATTTGAATTTGACCGTCAAAAAGCACAAGTGAGTGTCATTTTCTCTTATATGTGGCAAAAAGGTCCTCATAAGAGTGTGTGTGTGTTGGGGGCGGGGGGGGGGGGGGGAGCTGGTGGCGGTGCCCCGACCACACTGCCATGCCATCATAAATACTAATTTCAAAGTCCTAGCTCATAATTCTTGACTTATCATCCTACACCTATCTGCCCTAAAATTGTGCTTAGAGCACATTTGAACAAATTGAGAACTACAGGTCCCCTGATATGACCCTATTATTTTTAGAAGCAGTTGATTTTGGGTTGTGCGAAGATTAGAAAAAATATTTTTCACGAATATGAAGAAAAAAAGTTTCTGTAGCACCAACAATTGAAGAAAATTTTTTACTATGTACCTGAGGTACATTTCTACGAAGTCTGAAGAGGATCAAGACAATAGCTTTGAAGGAAACTGCCTGTAAATATGTAATTATATTGATATCTCCCTGTCAATTCGTACCAGACCGTACAAGAACAGCTTTAAATGACAGCCAGCTGTACCCCCCCCCCCCCGCCCCGCACCATTGGTCGTTGCAGTTCAGCATGAAGTGGACTCTGTGTTTGCCCTCCCAGACCTAGAAATGATACACTGGCACCCTTCTCCAATTTTCTAATAAAAAATTTATGGCCAAAACTAAACATACACCAATATACAATATGCTAATGAAAAATACGACAGATTTATGTCGACCTTTATGGGATCCGAACCCACTACCTGCGGCACCCTAAAGTCGAACACGCTGACCTCTAGGCCATCGGGGCAACCGGGAACCGAGGACACAGGGTGATGTTATAGCAGGTGTGGCTTGTACATTGACACGGCAGGGCACTTCCACAGACCGACAATTTATGAAATACACTTCTAATATAATTTCGAAGCCGGAGCAATGGCCCACAGCACTTCGAAACCAATAGAGTATTAGCAAGTGAAAAAAAAAGATAAATTTATGTCGACCTGTATGGGATTCTAAGACGTATACCCATTGAATTTTGCAAGATGGCTATATGGCCATTGTGAATGACTGCAAAGTTACGTGGCAAGGATACGCTTTCCACCCCAAAGATACTTAACTCTTTCAGTGCCGCATTTTGGACTGAATCAACAGATTTCTTCAGCGCGCTTTGGCTGCATTCCACAGAAAGAGGGCCAAAAGAAAGCTGTTGGCCTGGGCTATTATTTTCTGTGCAACTACAGGCATGCTGCCACTGGAATGAAAGTTTTTTTTTACAAGCAGCATGGATCTAGCACCCTTATTATCATTCAAAACAGTTCTTGTCAAATAGCTCGACACAAGTCGCAGTTGGCAATGGAAGCGTTAAATGTGATTAAGACGGCGTCAAAATCGTAACTTGGATATAATCTCGGGCAAATATCTGATGGGGTAAAGTGGACTCTGAGTGAAGGCATCCTCCTGGTGGATCGATTACATAGATGAAGATTATATTGCAACAGGGGATTTTTGGGGGGAGGGGGAGATTGCATTTGACACTACATCCTGTTGTACTAAATTATATGTGACACCACTTCCAGTGGACTATTAGTAACCAATCAGTGAGGCGGGATTTCTTTAACCCCCAGGTGGCTCCATTTGCAAGGAGCTGTTTTATCAGGCATAAATTATCAGTGGCGCCACCTGCAACACACATCCTCTATTCACCAAACGATTAGTGTTACAGGAAAAGAAATAGCACTGTTCCCATCTGCGTGCTAAAACACTTCAATTTGACATTGCATCCTTATCAACAAATGTTTTACAATGAGGTTATGCAAATGCCTGAAAAGTAATACGATGTCATGCAACTTTGGTGGCCAATGATATTGTGATTTGACCACATAAACAGTTGTCTTCAATCCTTACTGTAAAACAGATGGTCAGCAACCCAATTCTATCACGTGCAACGCTCCTGATCCAAACTGAGTTATGATGATACGATCCCCAACTAACAGAACACTCATTCCTCCAGCAAAAGAAGAAAGCAGAGATTGATAAAAACATGTTGAGTACACTTTACAGATAGGCATTGAGCATTCACAAAAGATGCTCTCAAGTGATGTAAATTAAAATATTGAAATATTTATGAAAATAATGTAGTAGATGCTAATTGAAAAGAATGTAGGTATCTATCTTCTTATACGTGGGTCATGTTTAGCTAAATTGTATGGGTAGTACAAACGAACAAAAATGAAATCATTGTGAGACCAAAGAAGTGTTGCTCAGGCCAAAGTCATTATCTAGGTGAGGAATAACAAGAAAAAGTTGAGAACAACAAATTTCACATGTATTTCAGATCCAAAACAATAAGTCGATGAGACAAGATATTGCCCCCGTTGGCTGGTAATATGATATGAGAAGAAACAAACTTCGTTGGCTGCATAAGAGTACACATATACAAATGACATTTTGACGAGTACATAAGACATACAAAAGAGAACATATTGGAGATACTTTCTTGAAAATTAAGAAACAAAGAAAAGAAAGTCCTTTGATGGAATTAAAAATACAGCTGTGTGGTGGATCATATCAAATTATTCTGATTATATAAAAAAATATGCGTTTTCTGTGTCAGAATGAGAGGAATACTTAAGAAAAAGTTAAATAAGTTGATGGAAACATTGTTTACTCCAGACAGCTTTTTTTTTGCATTTAATTGATTATGTATCTGGTCTCGGTTATTCCGCATATTTCGCATTTTTTCCAAAAGGTAATTTTGCAGGTCTTCTGTACCTTCCAGTTTCTATCCTCAGATTATGAGCTTTTATTCTAAATCGTCTTTTACCTTACCTATTTTTATTCTGTGTCAGAATGAGAGGAATACTTCAGAAAAAGTTAAATAAGTTGGTGGAAACATTGTTTACTCTAGACACATTTTTTTTGCATTTAATTGATAATGTATCTGGTCTTCGGTTATTCCGCATATTTCGCATTTTTTCCAAAAGGTAATTTTGCAGGTCTTCTGTACCTCCCAGTTTCTATCCTCAGATTATGAGCTTTTATTCTAAATCGTCTTTTACCTTACCTAATGTTAAAGTCATTTAGCAATAGTAATATCGTTAAGGTCTTAACTTGCGTTTTAATTTTACATCAAGTCCCAATTTCTGCCTGATTTACTACTATTCACAAGAGCATAACTCATTCAAGTTAGATATGTCTTTTTTTTGGTGGTGTGGGTAATGTGTGCTATATGTGATAGAACAATGAGTAGGACTCTTTAAAGATACCACAACATATTTATTACCAGAAAAATGTAGAGAATGTGAAAAACTCAAATGAAAATTCATGTGCAGTTTGACAAAGGACAACAACTTGCATGGTATGTGTGAAAATTTATAAAATCACACGAAATTTGCTTTGAATTAAACCTTCCAAAGAACTACCGAGGGAAGAAAAGAAAAAAATTCTTTCGTGGAATGTGTGGTATGACGCAAATACTTGAAATCTGAATAAGATAGGTTCCCACAGCAAAATTATATATCACTACTGTATAAATGGCAAAATTACCAGGAGCGTGAAATAGATTATGAACAGATGTTACAAAGTAAAGTGAGATGCACTTAAACCTGGTAGGATTTAAAGACATGCCTAGCCAAAATGTGAATGAATGTTCGAAATTTTGGAAAGATCTTAAGAGGAGTTGTAACCAAAATTATGAAAATAAAGAGATTGATGCTTTTTTGTTAGGTTGATTTAAATTTCAAAATGAAGCTCCAATACCTTATTATTTTGAACAGAAACTTGTGGAAGAAGCTAAAGATAGTGCGGAAGAGTTCAAATTACATATTGCTCTGTGCAAAAAGGAGGTCATTGATAATATCATAACAAAAGCTGATTTGCAAGACGAGTTATCCAACAATTATACAAGCTGAAGTCTGGGAAGGCCTGCGATATGTGGTGTACTGGAATTGGATTTCTTTAGTATTTACCCAAAGACATTGCCACACAAATCACGGCCCCATTTGAATGTGTTCCTTTTGTTCAAATGTAATTGCTTAACTGCGGCGTAAAAGAAACGTTTGATTGGTTAGTAGCCAACAAACAATTGTTGAATATGTCTAAGACGAGACATATTATTTCCATTTTTCACAGCGGAAGTTTAACCTACATGTACATCTTGAAATTAATAACATTCCCATCGAAAAGACATGTGAGTTTGACTTTTTGGAGTTACTAATTTATGAAAAGCTTCTTTGGGATGCTCATGTGAATGAAATCGCGAACAAGCTTTCTCCGGACACTGGTACCTTGAAAAGGCACCACAAAGGAATACCCGTGGAAGTGCTTTTAGCAATACACAAGTCACTTTTTCTCGCACACCTTACTTCTTCATTTTTGCTTGGTGTCACTCTTGTGACAGAATAGTACGAGGTCAAAAAAAAAACTGTCCGTGTGAGGAGTTGTGCGTCATCCAATGCAGACACTGAACCCCCATTCAAACATCTTAAACTATTAAAAATAAATGATCTTTAACAATTTAAAGCACCAATGTTTTATTACATATACATAAAAAATCAGTTGCCAAATATTTTGTTATCATTTCTTTGAGAACATGATTCTCGAAACTGTCGTGTTTCGCGCTTTTCCATTTCAGTACAACAAACCACTAAAAATGTATCCGATTTTAGTAGTTCCCCCCTACTTGCGCCCCAGATTAGTTTAGCGCCAAACCTAATGAAGCCCCAACATCAAAAAATAATCAGGAGAATTCCATGGGATCTAAAAAATATATAAGAGATTATGGCCCCACATGTGTCTGAAAATATAATCAGGTGATTTCGAAGCCCCAGATTCACGGGTGTCTAAGACAGATAGTCCCATAGGTGAGAGATAAGCTCAAAAACGGGTTAAAATTGCACAATTGCCTGATTGATGTGGGGGTGACGTACACAGTCGTGTCATGATAACAATCTATGATAAAACATGGGAGGTCGCTTTATCATATTTTTTATGGTAAGACACAATTACATTTGTGTGATAAGAGAAACAGGCAGAGCCAGTGCTTTCACTGATAAGAAGTAACTTTTGATAAAGGGATCATTATAGTTCCATACAAACGCACACATGCTGTCAAGTTTCAAGTTTTTGTTATAACTCAACAACCCCAATGGGGCTACAAGAGTATAAAATACATATATAGGCTGGATGAAAACAGCAATAAGAATTCCAGAGCTAACTCCATTACAAGTATCGAAAACAGAAGATCAATAAACAGCAGGCATACACCTTACACCCGTACTCAGCACTAAAATTGTAACATAACATATTATATGTGACACATCAAAATACTAGGTTATACAGAGGCAATCAATACGTTTGGGAAACAATGGTTATATTACAAAAGACATGACTGCTTATTTTGATGAACTTACTGATCTTTCTAGTGAGGCTCAATTTATTACACTTAAAAAATTAAGCGAATTTCAACACTCTGGGTCTAGTGGAGAGGTATTTCTTCAGATATAATTTTCTTTCAGTACTATAGAAGCTACATACGAGTAAATATTGATGTTCATCAACTATTTTGTGGCAGTCACATAAATGACACCTTCTTTCTACCGTGTTGACACCTGAAAATCTCATGCAATAAACTGGAATCACCAGATTACTAGTCCTAAATTTAGTAAGGATAACTCTTTCATTCACATTAGATTCATAAGATAGCATTCCAATTTGAAACTAGTCTTAAATAGAAAGCACATATATTTAAATTGTTTTTATTGGTAGACCAAGACTGAATATACTGGTCACGAAATCTTAGGGCAATTGCTGATTTGAAGCATACTGGATTAAAATGCGTATTAACTCATTCCACCCTGATGACGCTTTTTCCCGCTAATATCTAAATGTCGTCTGCTAATTGTATTTTACTAATTTAGGGATTATTTTTCAATATTTTGGATGAAACTTGCATGGAAGATCATTCCAAATTATATGCCCATGGTCAACAGCTTTCCTTGGCGCGCTCTGGGCGCATTGCGCCCAGAGCGCGCCAAGGAAAGCTGTTGACTCAGTCTTCTATCAGGGTGGAATGAGTTAAGCCAACGATCAGACATATCGAGGGGATCCAGGAACCCTTTAACATGACCATTCCATTGGGAAGTAAAAATACCTTTATCATTAAGAGCCATTAGAAGTTTATAAATGGTGACAGAAACTTTATCTGTCTGTTACTATTGGATATGTTACTCAAGAAACCAAGAATTTTACTATTTATTGTGATATGAATAGGGTAGACACCTAATTTACCAAATACCATACAGTTTGATGTTGACCGCTTAACATGTAATAACATTTTTTAGAATTTCAGGCTGAATTTTTCGATTACAGGAGTATTGCTTTAACCCCAGACTTCAGCACCTTATGAAATGACATGAATGACTAGTGTGTCAAATAATTCTAACATAATATCAATTTGCAAAAGAAACTTTCTGGCTTTCTGAATGATAAAGTGCGTAGCTTTATGAGGATCATGCAAGTATCGTTTACACTTATCAAACCAATAATAATAATAATTAAAATTTATACCTAAATATTTAAACTCGTCCACTACTTTCAGCAGCTCATTATCAAAAATAAAATTTGGAATGTTTCTAACTTTACCTCGAGAAAATATTATAAACTGTGCTTTATCTAAATTGACATTAAGAAACCAATTTTGACATTATATCTAACATAGAATCTAAGCTAGGCCCATTGTAATTCCGCTGCCGATTTACCTGATATTATTGTGTTGTCAGCGTACAATAAAATATACAATCTGAGAAAAGTTACAGTATCTTTGTCTTCCAGTTCCTATATATCTAATCCCAGAGGGCGCACTGACAAACTAAAAGTTTTACTCAAATGAGATGCTAGATCATTGAGTGGAAAACAACAGAGGGGGTAAGTTCTCTCCTTAGCGCGCACCAACATCACATTGAGAACTGTTTGACAATTCATTTTGGATTGTAGCATAAGATTTAGCATCTTTATACAGATTATAAATGACCTTTATGATACTACCATTTGCATTGTGAGAAATAAGTTTTTCCGTAAGGATATTCTGAGAACAGAGTCAAAGGCTTTTTTAAATCGATAAAAGCACAGTGGAGCTTTTTCCTTTTGGCCAAATACAACTTAACCATAGCGTTTAAGGTGACAATGTGACCCATCACCAAGTAAACTGACCCAAAGCCAGCCTGCTTTTCTCCACGAAGCTTATTCTTATCCAGGAAATCGTACAAACGTTTGTTCGCTATTGAGGTAAACACTTTACAAAAGCGACTTAGTAATGTGATCCCTGTATAATTGTCAGCAATGCGGCCCTGATTTGAAAAAAGGGCTTGATTTTACCAGAACCCATTTCCCGGGATAATGCCGGTATGAAATACCATGTTAAAAAGGTTGACATAGAGTTGTATCATATCATCGCCAGTGAATTTCAAGAATTCATTTTATGTAATATTATTCCCGCATGCCTTGCTATGTTTTAGTTTTCTTTAGGAGTCCAAAACTTCATCTTCAGTAATGTCGACATTTAACTCTTCAGTATTAAAATTGGCATAAAATTTTAAATCAAAATACTCTTCATCTTTTGGGTCAGACATGTTCAACTTTTTAAATGTATTACAAATTTCACATTTTCACCTTGTTTGCTGATTGATACCTTCATTTATAGATCCATTTAGAATTTTCCAATACTTTTTCGGGTCTTTAATTTTTATGACCCTTAATTTATCATGGAACTTCTTATTAAATAGTTGCATATTACATATTCAGCAGCTACCGGTAGCATATGCATGCATGCTCTCGCCGACCAACTTGTTATTGTACGCTGACGACACAATAATATCAGGTAAATCGGCAGCGGAATTACAATGGGCCTAGCTTAGATTCTATGTTAGATATAATGTCTACGGCATCCAATTTTACACATTCTCTGTGTCAATCCTAGAGCAAGGCAACTTTTCAAATCAGACCGGTTAACTTTGCGACCAAATGTCGGCAATTGAGATAACATAAAATGAAGCACGTGGACATTGACAGGGCAGGGAGCGTGATCAGCCTGCTGCACTGTGGCAGCTACCACGGTGTCTTAATTGGTCAGTGGTGGCGCGGCGTTTGCATCTGTAGTCATCGCATCGCTAATAGCTTCTTGAACCCCTGGTTCGCTCCTTCGTGTACGAATAGCCACCCATGAACATTTTTTCCCCTTTCTGTGACATGGAAAAAGTAACACCAGCAATTACCTCTTATTCGGCCACATTTTAAGTATACAAGAACATACAACGCGGAAAGTCATTGGGAGCAAACTTTATTGTGCTTTATTGATGGTGCAAAAAGAAACACAACAGAGTCAACCTTTTGTCGTTTCAACCTTTTAATTCAACCTTTTGTCCATTCAACTTTTTGTCGTGTCAACCTATTGTCCACACAACGTTTTGTCCAATCAACTTTTTGTCAGTCGACTTTTTGTCTTGCACCGTATATTTTACCCTGGAGGTATATTAGCCATGTTTTTACTGGAAAAGTACGATACAAAAGAAATAGCGGTGGACAGGTCATAACGGAGGTAAAAAAAAGTTAAGACATATACGCAGGTACAAATACAGCATTGCGGCCAATCACGTGCAGGTTACTGCACTAAATAGTTCTTGGTTGTCTTGTGATCACACCTGTGGGAGTCATTTACCTGAAATTAGCCCTCTGTTTCAGCTGGACTATCACATGCAATTATCTGCCTGTTTGTGTTGTTTGGTTTGACGGATATTTTTTACCATAAAGAATTTTATAAACAGAGGGCGAATCACATATTCATACACAGTGAGGTAATGCTGGTAAGCGGTGCTTGGAGCACGTGTTCCCTGGCTATGGCAGGTGCACATTGGAATAGCTTTTGATTGCCCTTAGCTCTCACTGTGCACTCAGCCTGCTGATAAACTTTCACTGACATGGCAGGAGGAAAGGGGAAAGAAGAAGGAGGGTAATAGAACAGCAAAGAGAACAGGAGGAACAGGAGGAGGAGGAGGAGGAGGAGGAGGAAGAGGAGGAGGAGGAGGAGGAGGAGGAGGAGGAGGAGGAGGAGGAAAAAGAACAGCAGGGAGAAGAGAAGTAGCAGGGGGAGGGAAAGAAGGAGAAGGGTCGCTCAATTAATGACACATTATACATTGATACCAAATTCCTTCAAACACCGTTTCGTGAGGATGGAAAAAAAGACCTTTGCATGGCTTAGATAGCTAGTTTACTCCCAAAGATGTTTAATGCAAAGTCGACACCACTTGCATGTTTTGCAATCCATGTTAAACTTATCGCAGCTTGAGAACAGCAAATGAACCACCTCCAAAATTCACCCAGTTGTATGCCTTTTGATAACGCCAAAAGTCATGTGACATTCCAGTTTCAACCAGTCTTGAGCATATCTCTTCCCTGTAGAATGTAGGGGTATCTTTTTTTTTATCACAAGTGGAATATGCAGCCACCATGTATGATTGCTCCACTTACCAATTAGAAGAATAGTTCTTAATCAATAACGCAAGGTCGGACTGTATATCCGTTTGAGACAATTGTTTGATACCTCTGGTTTCCAGCTGAGAGTTTTGTTTGTGGTAAATGCACTCGACATCGTGTAGTCGGGAGGCCAAATACTTCATATATCACAGTTCAGTTCCGCCATGCACACCACATTCTTGAGCTGGACCATGTTCTATCTTTGCGGTCTCACTCTCAAATGAATTTCTACTTGCATGCAAGCACCCCTTATACAGAAAACTGAGGCAATCAAAATTCAATTGGTAATTTAATAATCTGATGATACAATGAGTAATTAATAATAATATGCATATACCAGACATAATTCTAGTCAACAAAATCATAAGAAACATGACTGAACCACTCATTAGGTTCAAAGTCATAGCTTTTCAAATGAGTCATCAAAAAAGGAGAGGTCACAATTACCATTTATTTGTGTATTCAGCTAAAAACGCAATCCAATACAAAAATTTTCAGGGCTAACACTTTCAAGTCTAGGATTTTTTAATAGGTTTGCAGCCTTTGTCTGGTGATTTTTTTATGTACAATACTAAATATTGAAGCCATATTTAAAAATCAATGTCATCTGTTTGACTAGGTAGATCGCAAGCCAGATATTTGCCATCTTTTTTTCGTATTAATATTAATGATATGACGACATTCTTTTGCATATAGCCATTGTAAAAGTTCCTTAACAGTAGGTAAGGGTATTTTCTTGATCACAATAGTGTCCGTTGGGCTGTCCATTATATCTGGGTACCTTCCATGGTTATCATCTAAACTATCTTTACATTGCTTTTTTTAGAAGGCCCAATAGTAATCTTGCACATAAATAGCATTATCAGAAAAGAATGATATATTGTGTCATTGGTACTGCTGCACCATGGGCTAATTGATTTCAGGTTCTTCTTTCTCGTTTTGTCTTTTGCCTTCAGCTTCCTTGTCATCTGATGACTGACTGAGGTCCTTTCAGTTTCCAGCTTCTTGTTCTCTCAGTTGATCCATGGCATGGTTGATTCTGTGCATGTTCCTGACGAGGTCAGCGCATTCTTCTAGGGAAAGATTGAGTCCACGGCCTCTCACCCACTGACCTTGAATGTCGACACTGTTCATTCCCACTTGTCCTTGTAGCTTGACACTGGCAATAGCTAGCACTCGTCCATTGAGCAACATAGGGAGAACAATAGTGGCCAGGTCGTACCTCCACCACAGTCTTCTCACTCAATTGAATATAGTAGTAGTAACCATCTTCTAGTCTGCTTCTTTCTTCCTGTAGATCTTTTCTCTAGGCCAGTCTCTGAAAAAGTGATGACCAGCTCCAAAATCAACTCTCTTTTATACAATTTTTTATGCGACATCAAAAGTCATGTATTTTCCAGTTTTAATCCGTTTTTAAGCTTATCTACCACCTATGGGGCTCTCTTTATTAGGCTACTGTGGAACTGGGGCTCCCAAATCAGCTGATTCTATTTTTAGACATATGTGCGGTTACAATCTCTTATCTAGCTTTAGATCCTGTGGAATTTTGTTTTGTTTTTATTTCCTTGTGCGTTTTGGGTAATTTTATGTGTGTATAACATAGCTTGTGTCAAATAAAATCGAGCCTGAGTCTGAGTCATTGCAATGGTGGATATCCGCAACAGTGGTCTCAAGCAACAATTAATACCATTTACTACTGTGGATCTACAGACAATCCTGACAGCTATTGCAAAATAACCATAACGTGCGTGATGGAAATGTTTTAAGCTGTGCTAAATGACAGATTCCAGTACACAAAATGACGATTTTCCTGTGATGACCCATTCCAGTCTTGTTTCTGCAAAAATCGTGGAACCGTGGATGACATGTTCATCTTATGTAGTTTAATTCAAAGAATAGTTTGTGTAAAAAAGGCCAGCCATTATTTACATGTTTTGATGACTTCTCAAAAGTCTTCGATTCTGTTAGTAGCTATGTCCTGATATACAAATTAATGCACAGATTAATTACCTGAGTTTTCATTCTAGGCCCACAAAGTATGTTTAATACAGCTAACTGCAGATTAAGATGGGACCTCACACCTAGAGAATCCATAAAAACAACAGCTGGTGTCCTCAAGGGAGGTATAATCAGCCAAAAATTATTCAAAGAAATTTTAAAATTACATTGGATAATATTTAGACGATGCAGGTGGTGTGTCTTTGGTGCTATTCGGTTCTATCTGTTATTAGCTTATGACTTTCATCTGATTCTTCAGAAACATATACTTTGTGCATTAGTATTAATATGCATGACTGTGATAATACATTTATTTATCATGATTCAAACGTTGTATGTTAAATATCTGATGTTCGGTTCAACACTATAAAATGTGAGCTTGCTGGTAACAGAGTTTGTTAAGTGGAGAAGGCAAAGAAGGCGCTTTACCAAGCAGACAAACAACTCGCAAGCTGAGCCAACCAATCACCTTTAAAGTTTCCTATTCTATATTCAGCCCTTCTTTGAATGTCGTTCACAGGTCTGACTCAAAATTCGGGGAGCTCACCCTGCACCCATGGACAAATTTGAGAAGAAATTCATAGAATCACCGCTCCATGTCAATACTTACACTGCCACCGACGTGATCTATGATGAGACTGGTAGATTTCCATTAATGCTTACAAATCAAATAAAGGCCGAAAAAATGGATAAAATGGTGGGGCTAAATGATCACCTGTGAGTGAAGTCGACCCTACTCTACACAGTCTTTACTCTATGGGACAAAGTAACTAGTGTACAAAAATCAGGATTTCATTAAAAGAAGTCAGGTATATTTGTATTTGGAATGATCAAAAGGATGAAAACGATCGATGAAGCTGTTACAAAATATATTTGGAAAGTGATGCAAAGCTCTGTTTGAACAAAGCATTTCGAAAGTGATCGAACAGTCTGATTCTGGGTCAAAATTTGGAGCATAAAAAGTCTCTAAGAGATTTTCTGTTCTTGTCCTTATTTCCATGAGGCAAAGGACCGTCCATACATGTATAGTACTGCTCTTGGTAGGCTGTGGCTTAGCTTTTACAGCCTCACCATATAGACAGGCAGGCATGGTAAGCCTAAGTTTCCCGTAAATGACAGGCTCTGCACTGAGCAACAAAGTGCGCCCAAATCTTAGGAGATGCGATCAATTTCTTGTCAGTTTGCCCACAATAATCCGCACGAGAAAATCTCTCCTTGATGAACTGTGCAATCATGTGCCAAACATGCCCGCTTTCTGAATCTCAGATCAGAGTAGGAGTATCGTGCAATGTAATGTGCATTTTCTGTTCTATTTCTGAGTGTATCTGTCCCTGGCAAAAAGCAAATGGTCACCTGGCGATGCATATTTCCATTCATTTTCTCCACATTCTCTGACCACAGCGCATGGCACAAATGGTGACTTGATTTAAATGATCACAAATATGTGATGACCCACCACCAATGGCAATCGATCGCGTTAACGTTGCAAACGTTATGCACAATATAACAAAAATAATGAGCACGTGTATCACACTGTTTTAGCGCAGCCCTAACAGATGGCGCCATTAATATGAGGTTTATTGCGAGACCTTCCTAACCATGACGGCCTGTGGCAAGGTCGACCGTTTGGCCCAGTTTCAGTCTGTCAGTCAGTGGTATGTTGTGACTCGATGGATGTGAACGATGGCGGACGCAGATGAAACCGTTACCTGAGCGTCCAGAAGAGACGCTGAACATGGCTGTTGGAGAGAAAGACAGGTGTCCCAGCCACGAGCAAAATGCGCTGGTATTGTGGTGCCAAACCTGTGAACAGCTCATATGTACGCGATGTGTGAGCCAAGGGCCCTCGAGCACAGCTGAGCATAAAGACCATGTGTATCTCGACATTGTGGAGGCCTACGAACTACAAAGGGTGCGTATGACCTCGTCCTGTAAAAACAAACAATTAGTTTATTCATCAATGGTTTGAGCCAATTATCTTTATGTACATGTATCTGGTTTGCCCACGAAATCACCCTTTGCATGTGAAAGAAGCAAGGTCTTCTTTGCAGGTTGCTGTTACACAGACTACATTTTCTGTATATTTTCCTCTGTACTGTGCTTTGTATGAAAAGAAAAGCTGACTTTCATTGGCATGCATAGGAGGCATCTTGGCGGGCAATCGTCTGGTACACTCCATTTCCAATATAAACGTAAAACAGTTGGGGCCAAGCTATGTAATCCAACTTCGGTGAAATATACGGTATTCAAGCTATACATCGGTACAGTGTTCAGGGCTTATTTAAAAAGTAGGGTCAACAAATTAGAATTGCATCACCATATGGTGCTCCAGGGCATACTCTAATTTTAGTTCCGGGCTTCGAATTGGGTAATTTCGCCAGACACAGGAGTAGCCTTTTTTTATTAGATATGCTCATGTGATGTGTGGTTTGGGTTTTTAATGTGTGAGTGATATACATGTGTTGAGAGAAGGGGGTGAAGGTGGGCTCACAGGAAATTTGATGTAATGGCTGACACCAAGCACGGAATAACAAGGGGCTACCAATACGCTAGTACTGAAAAAAGTGCAGTACGCCTATATGGAAACCCCTCTGCCCCCTCATAAGACAAGTTCAATTTCGTGTCATGTGAACTTGGAATTTCTATTTGGTGTGCCTGCCCCCGCCATGTTCTTAATGTTTCTAATTTGCTTGAAAGTGAAATTTGTGGAGAAAAAAATGTTCACATGCATTTCCGTTAACAATTGGGAAAAAAAACATTTCTTGTTATGAACTCAGAGTGTACAGAGCCATGAAGTAATTTCATTTTTGCAGCATGGAAATTGATATCACTTTACAACATTGCCAGTCGTCAGTACCCCTATAGTGTAGACAACAAAAGCAGAGCCGTAGCACACGGGTGTTTTTGTATTGACAGCACTGTGCTATTGAGTGTCCTTCATCACACCTTTTACTCTGATAACTGACGAAAAGTACAGATGAGCCCTTCAGAACCTTGTATGATATGATGTATTTTATTAACCCCGTAAAGGGGGAAAATCAAAACTCACAATATGGCATACAAGTACAAAATGTGGGTAACACAAGCATAAAACGCGAGATAATACATATACAAACAGCGTGGAAAATACATCAGACGCGAGGAAAACTAAAAGTAAAATACAGGATTATACAGATGTGTCTAACATGAGAAATTTAGTTTGCTAGAAAACCTGACTGGTTTCAAACCCACGGTTTTGGGCAAAAACCAGGGTTGACTGCAGTCATTGATGTATTCTTATATGTTTATTTACGATAATTAAACTGATAAGAGAAAACATTAACATCAGCGGTGCATGGTGGGGAAAACTTCTTGTCTACAGTTATGTCAGTTGGTATTTATTTATCACTGTTTACACAAGAAAATAAGACCATTAAGGGAGAAGCCACTACATTGTAGTTGGTCTTTGCTTCTAAAGGCCGATATCCAGCATGCAGAATGACAAAATGTACAGAGGTTGACTAAAAGGATTTTGTTAAAAGTCTTGCTAGGCGATGCTGCAAACAATTGTAAAGTTTGAAATTCTTGTGAGAGACCAAGTGTTTTAAAGAGTCCGTGATTTCACAAGGCTGGTGTCTGTTGGGAAAAGGAGATGACCGGCGATCGCTTGAATTATAAAACATTTCTAGTGTGATCAGCGTGAAAAAACCTCAGGAGTTGACAAGACAGTCCCTGATGTCAGATGGTATCAAAGCATATTTCCGCGTCTCAGGAACATACAAAAATAGGCGATTTTGCATGATGAAAATATGTGAATACATCATGGAGGAAGGCCCAGACCATAGAAGTGTTTCATAGAATGTTTCCTGAATCCAAACTGCAAAGGGGATACACTATCAGCGGGTATCAGGCAAAGTTCAATCATTTTGGAATGGATAGAGCTAACCGTTATAATTGTTCTATATTTTTTACATCATTTGGATTTAGACTAGTCTTTTTGTTGGTCCTTATTGTATTTTACATCATTTGGATTCAGACTAGTCTTTTTATGGATCTATATTTTATTTTTACATCACTTGGATTTAGACTAGTCTAAATGGGCGAAAGAGTAACAATATTAAAGTCATCGTGGACAACCCCCAACAAATCATCTCGGTGTAAAATGAAGAATGGTATTGTAGTATAATAATTATTATAGAAGAGGGATCAAGATATTGGAAAGGACAGTTTTTGCTTGACAGACTACTTCTCATTTGTCTACATTGGGTCTGTGGTCCTTTTTGATTGGGAGAGCCCACATCACTTTCGGAAAAGCGGTTCTGAGTCTGTCTACATGGTCTACGCAGGAAAACTTCGGGTACATTCGTTTAAAAGTTATTTAGGAACGTGCAGCAACAGAAAGGGCAGACGGTATGGGTTTCTGTTGTTATGCACAGATTCAGCAGGACAAGAGTTAACAAAGACGCAAATATAGACCATTTTTCAGCGTGTTGATGGAATGCACTTTTGTCACGTACGTTAACATTCCATGGAATGTACATCGAATGGCAACAGCTTAAATGATCGATAGTTGAGCACCGAGACATCTATGTTATAACATCAGCAACAAAACATATGTCGTGTTACGAACAATATTGAATGGCAAGACGGATACAGGATGTTGAGAAAAGAGTCAATATCCAAAGTTTATAAAAAAAATCTGGATGTCTGTTTCCATACTAATATGTATTCGAAATATGGTGAATAGAAACAAAGTAACGGCACCACTGGGGCTTCCTCTCTCCACGAAAATTAAATTTCAGCATATACTTTAATTTATGCGTTTTCATGGCCAACAATGCCTCAGTAAAATCATTCAAATAACCCTTTCCCGGCTCCAAAAAGTTTAATGTATATGTATTAACGGTTGCGTGCATGTATGTAAAGATTACATTTTTGGTTCTTCGTATATTGGAAATAAATATGTAGAAGTTTACGCATCGATAATAATTGTTGAACAAACAGCTGCATACTGGTATTTGAAGAAAATGTGCCGAGTTCTCACAGATGCAGATATGATTTTTTTCTGCTATGAACTACGCATAGAATTACTGGCCAGGCAACTGGCTAAAAACAGAATCCCTTAGATTTTTTTTTCACTTTGTGAGTGTTTTGTACTGACGTTTTGCTGCTGCTTTTCATATTGGGTTCCAGATGTTTAGTTCTAATGTAGATCATAGGCTAATCGGGAGACTACATTTTTTTACACTAAGCCCCGGTTGTAATTCACAGACATGAAGAGCAATGGCTGAAGACATGCTTCCTGATTGCACGATTGGCAGGTTGACAAGGGAATGCAGCAAACCAAAAAATATTCACATAATGATATACAATGTATTGTAATCAATTAAATCAGTGTCAGACCAAAAATGTAATTCCAAATAAAGTGTATGGCGTTGACAAGAGAGCAAGGCATCACATGTATTTGGCTTAAATAAATAGCATTTATCCATGTGGTCTATGTTGTCGCTCAGTTTGTTTGTAAGACCACATGTGCCTGGGGTAAAATAAAAGAATGTTCCTTTCACTGCACAGGTGTACCGTTTGGTGGGATATGGGCATCAATGGGTCTTGCATGTCAATCTCTTGCCACAATATAAAGTTTCTGACGCCAGAGTTGCAAGAGGCAGCAGGATAATAAAGAAGTTTAAAAATGATGATAATAATAATAATAATAATAATAATAATAATAATAATAATAATAATAATAATAATAATAATAATAATAATAATAATAATAATAATAATAATAATAATAATAATAATAATAATAATTTCCTTCCGGTAGTAAGATGCACCCATTAGCTCATTATAAACAGAGAAAATTAAGACCGCACATGCGAACATGTTCCCATGGTCCTTACACCCCCCTCCTCCCCCTCCCCCCCCCCCAAAACACACACACACACACACACACACACACACACACACACACACAAAACAACAAAACCTCACACATAGTGGGATGTGTTATCAAATAAAGACCCAATTTCTCTGACATAACTGTAGCTACGCTTTCCAAGTAAAAATTATCGCAATGTCCAAATAACAGATGAAGCCGTGAATTTTTGCCATATAATATTTTTTCCAAATATTTAAAACATGTTACACAAGTTTGTTTTGCACAATTACACAGGAGGAGCTCAAAGGGATGATAGACGAGTTACGAGAAAGAATAGAAGGCACAAGGAGCAAACGCCAAGAGCTGCAGTCCACTGTAAATAATACCAAGGTAGGGCGTACCTAGCGGTGCTGGTTTTGTATAAACGCAGAAGATAGATAACATGATCTGATCGGTGCGCCCCCTTTTGGAAGGTAGTGGTAGTATTCCTCTATGATGTGGAAATCAGAGATGCCAACTGTCCGTCGTTAGGCGAATCACTGAGATTACCTGAAAATTTGACTTGTTTATGGTGTGTGTCCCTCATCAGAATTGAGTAGTTGCCTTCAAATGCTTTGTCAATTATTTTGTGTCCCTGATCTTGTCTACCTGTCCATGAAATGACACTTTGAATGTTGGTATTCCTGCAAAATAAGACTCTAGATGTATTAACATCAACATGGCACGACTTCTTGGGTAATGTTTGTGATAGTCACTAAAAATCCATTGGTCTGTAGTATTTTTGTTGGTGTTTTGTTTTTATTTAATATTTATTCTTCATTTGTTTGTATTGCTGTTTCTTTTTTTCTTTTTTTTTGGGGGGGGGGGTCACGGAAGAGATTTGTCATAGACAATAATTAACAGTGATCAGCCGACTGATTTAGTGAATTAGCAGATGGATGAATGAATGAAAGTGAGTGATGGGTGGATGGCTGGATGGATGAGTGGCTGGGTAGGCAGGCATATACATGTAGGTAGACAGACAGAAAGACAGACATACAAAGAAATACACAGACAAAAAGTTAAAAAAAAACCAAAACCAAATGATACATTTTAGTTTATATGTAGTATGTTTCCTTATGATCAGTGAGCAAGATGCCAGTGCAAACAGGAGAATGTCAACTGCCAATGTCTCATTTTGCGGCTAAGTAGATACTATTCAACGGGAATTTCATGTGAAACCACAGCCAGGTGATGGTTTTGTAATCTGCAACAAATATTATACCAATCAATGAACTGAGGTCCTACGTGAAGAGTCTTTTTTAGAGGGATTATTAAAAACAGAATATTATCAATTTCATCGCGAAATGTTATTAGTGAACCTGTGATGTTATATGATGTTAGGCGCCTCAATCTTCGATCAGTTTCATTGTTTCGTCGAAAATAAATTTAAATCACTGTATGTAAGTAACACTTTTGTTGCAAGTTTGAACTTCTGCGGAAACGGTCAGATGTAGAGCGCCGCGCCAGAGCACTGAAAGACCAAGTTCACCGGAAAGAGAAAAGTCTCATCCGGGACCTTCAACAATTGATTCAACCTAGTCTCGACCAACAGGAATCAGCGTACCAAGATGCAGATTTCGACCTTGTGTCTCGCGAGGGTCTTATTTCAACAGCACAGTGTATCTACAATTTGCCTGTGGATAAATGCATTCAGTTTCTCAGGGTAAATATTTTTCCTGCCTCAACATTATTTGGAAGCAAAGCAAGCAAAGCAAGCAAAGCGACCAAAGCGACTGAACTGTGTGCATAGAAGGTACAAGTTTCCTTGAAAGTATCAGGTAGTTGCATGGGACCGTAGATGTTAATATTGGGTGACCAAATCGAGAAGCATGTTTTTTTTTCCACCGAATCTTGTACAACAATGTAGAGATTAAGCTATGGTCAATCTCAAAGCTAGTGCTGTTCATAGTGCACATCAGGTGCCTAAATCTCATGTAATAACAAAAATTCGGCTGTTTGGAAGTAAGCGTCAACGCCTTTTTTCTCAATGCTGTATGTATCCTTCATATTTTGTTCTTTGTAGGGTATTAAGGATCTGAACAGGTACGTCTCGTCATCGTGCGAACATTTTATGTAAAATAGCAAGTGTGAGCACCAAATAAAGTGGGTCATAAACACGAATTGGAGACATACAAATCCATTTTCGATGTCCACCCATTTGTAAGGATGATTTAAACAAAATTCGGAGGGAATACAGAATTTTGGGCCCCCATAAAACTGGATAGTTACCTTAAAATTATTCTAGGTGACACTGATTTGGTATTTTAAATTTTTTGTGTAATTTTACACAAGCGACATTTTATCTAATAATAATTGAATCAATGTCATGTCACCGATAAAGTAACTGGACATGCTTATATAGGGCTATATTAAATATAACTTTGTAATGTAGTATGGCTTGGTGATGCAAATTTTGTTATTTCAATAACATTTTACACTTTTAATTTTTTACAATGTTCATATGGCTTGTCGTAGGTAAGTAATAAATTGATATTAGGAGTTACACCTAAGGATTAGGCTCCAAACGACATTCAGGTAGTATCCACTGAGGAAAAAAATAATATAGACTGGTAAGCATTCATTCCTATTTTTTTTTCTGCATTGGCCCAGGTTTTTTGTTACTTTATTATTAAAGATGTATTTCTCGTAAACGTTCATGGTTTCACGAAGATCGGCAAACAGAGCATAAAATTTGATTTTCCATGGTTCTCTCAGATCCCATGCACATTTGTTGGAAAATGTCTATGTTAGAAAAAAATGTATACATTCATATTTTCTTTTGTGTCAACCATCTGTGTTAATGGCGATGTAAACTTACTACTTCTCGTTGATTGCCATGTTTTACTTGCAGTTTAATATCGTGGCATGCTGTGTAGAGAATGCGGTCACATTTTTGCATGGGTGTGTTAATTACATCATAGCAACAAAATCCCATGGACAATGATGATGAACAATACGAGTCCGTAGACATCATCAGGCGGAGGAACATTGGTCCTTCCATTTTGCCATTTTGGTTGTAGCAGTGCAGTCTTAAAAGCACAATCAAATGCCTACACAATAAAACGGATCACACACGAATGCAGAAACACCGTCAAATCCCATTCAATTCTGAGGGCACATCCCTCTCCAGAAGCTAGAGATAAAATTATGAAATTTCAAAAAGAATTTGGTTCCGCCCGTTAAGAACACTGGAACCTTTTAGCTTTGTAGCGGTTTGTTAACAAGACTCAACTGCACAGTAGCTAACGCTTTCAGTGACATATTTTGGACTTAGTCAACAGCTTTTCTCGGCGCGCTTTGGTCATTGTGTCTAAAGCGCCGGGAATCTGTTGGCCTGGACTATTATAGTCTAAGTAACTACGGACATGATGGTAATTGAATTGAAGGTCCTGTTACAAGAAACATGAATCTAGCACCCTTCTTATAATTTAGAGCAGTTTGTGTAATGTAGTTTGACTGAAGTCGCAGGTGGCACTGAAAGAGTCTGCTGCTATGTATTTTCAGCGAGCTTCGCAATACACTTAAGAGTTGTAAGGGGTCTGGACCAAGTGAGCCAAAACCAAGTCAAGATTTGCAAAAACTGAAGGATTTCCAGTTAAACCTTCAGCAACAAAAAATACAACTGGAACGAGCTTTCACTTTCCCGTCACATGGTAAGTGGTCTTTAGTCTTGCCTTATTGGGTGTGGTTTATGCAAAGGAGGAACGCTGCAGAGACAGTCCACAGTTTTCAGTTTATGTCCATTGATACTTATCGGGACTTGCCAAGTGTATGGAAATTTAGATCAAGTTTGTTATTGGCACTAGCTGTGGGCTTAAAAACATATGTGTCTCAAGTCTGAAATTATATTTAAAATTGTATCTTGATAAAATTTTGTGGGATTATGCAGGAAATCAAAGTCTGAAGCAGTTATTAGTGACACCACCTGTATGGTTTATGGAGAATACGTGCCAAATGACGTTAAAAATTATTTCATTACCTTAAAATATAAGTAAGCTAACTTAATTAAAATTAAAATTTTGCCCCTGTGTGTAAGTGTACAGTAGAGCACTGGGATTAGGCCTTTAGGCCTTTTTTTCAGAAGTTTCAGAATATGATAAACTCCATCGCTGAGGCAAGCTGCTTTTACTTCCCCACAAAGTAACTACATCGTGTATTGGGCACACACAACTAAACAGAGTAACATATTAACACATGCATGAGTTTATTATATACGCAATTATTGGGTGATGATGTTCAAAATAAGTCAAATCTACGTTGAAAAGTTGAAGTGTGTGTGTCAAATATAGGATAGAGGAAAACATGACTGTCACTTATTCACTGGAACTGATACAATATGCATATTTTTCTTACAGTTCCCTACAGCCCACAGGCTTTGTGGGCATGGTGCGTCATTGGTTCTCATTCAGCCAGTCTTATTTTGAAATTCCGCAAGGCCGACAATGTCAAGCGCTTCCATGTTTATTTTCGACAATCTGACGGAAGAATGACGTTTGGTCGGAAAAACAGTAACAAAGGGGAAAGTCTGGATAAAGAAGGATATCAGCTTGTCAGGATTAGGAAATTTACACCAGGCAGAATGCAATTCACTCTGCGAAATCTTAAAGCCAACACAAGATACACTGTGATGGTTTTCGCTGTTAACGACGTAGGAGAGAGTGAACCTTTGTGTCTTGAACTCAGAACTGGAGGAGAAGAATACAGTGGAAGTTTGACACGACATGTAAGACGTAAATGGTGTCAATTCCCCAGGAATCTGTTTTACAAAGTGGTGACATTTGGTGGTGCTATCATATATATCTTTCTATTGTTACTTCTGTGCTCAACCCTAGTGCGGATAGAGGTGTGTCAAGATATTGAGTCACGTTTTGGAACTACGCTGTTTAACAAAGTTTGCACTCCAGGTGGCGCTTTGGAGTTCAGTTTTACCAAAAATCTCGGTGCTTTTCCCAAAATGCCAGGAGCAAGTAATTCAGAGGTCGAACCTGTAAAGGAACAACCTGAAAAAGAACAGAACACAGATCAAATACAAGAAGAACATGGTTGGTTGCGGTATTTATTCTAGCAGACGTTCATTAGTATTTATATATGCATAGCAATCAATCAGATGCAATAGTAGTCAATATGACAAAAAATAGTTAACGTTAAATATGGAAGCTTGTGTGCTCAAATTATTTGGTAATTATGTGCCTTATCGTATGTGACTTAGTGCCATAAGTCAAGCAAGAAGAGTGTATCTTTGAGTCCAAGTATATGACTCCAGCTATTGGTGACGATGACTGCTATAATGGATGTGTCGGACATGAACAGGCAGAGCTATTGGCAGTAAAGGTTTTGGGAGCAAATTTAAAGTGAGACAGAGTAATGCTATAAATTGTATCATTGCTACTTAATTGATATGAATGCTTAAACATTTGTTTCTTTGAGCAAGATTACATTGCCAACAGTAAATCTATGATGCCTTTCTAAATAAGAAAATGTGTACTTTTACAAAAGTGAAACCTGCCAGTGGGGACACCTGGATAAGACGGACACCTGCTTGTATGGGACACTTTTTTTCTAGAACAGATTATGCTTGAGTTATTTTCATGTAGATAGTCCCTATGTAATGGAGACACCTCTCCGTTGTGTGTTAGGGACCGTTGTCTTTGTAATGAATGAATAAAAAAACCCTGTCAAATGGGGACAACCTACATTCTCAGTCACAGGAAGCCATTTTACCAGTGTGAGTATTTCGCCCTACCTGAAGAAGCATGCTAATCCATTCGCAGGCCAATGAATTCAATTGTTTGGGATCTTGCACTGGCAGTGACAATCAAAGGCTGTTGAGTAAGCTGCTCTCACTAATCGGTCAATGGGCCATTTAAGCGCTGGAGATTAACCCAAAGCTTAAAACAAAGGGTATTGGAACGATAAAATGAGCCTCCATGAGTTAATCCAAATTCTCTGACTAAGGCTTAGCAGCTCTTTCTAAGGTTAGCGGCCTTCACTGTCTGTTGTTTATTTCTTCATTTGTTGGATTTTTCATGAACGTCTGCCGTTGACTGCCAGCAGATTAACAATTTTCATTGACAAAGGAAACTAAATCACAGGTTGATGTGACTTGAGCGGAGTGGTAAGCTCCAATGAACAAAATCTGACAGGGAGTAATGTTTGGTCAGTTTCACCGTTTGACCTTCCAGATTTGTTATCAAATAGTATTCAGGTAGATGTCAGAATTATTAAAGTATATATCCTCTTGGCAGATTTCACAATATATATATATATATATATATATATATATATATATATATATATATATATATATATATATATATATATATATATATATATACATATATGTATGTATGTATGTGCGTGTGTGTGTGTGTGTGTGTGTGTGTGTGTGTGTGTGTGTGTGTGTGTGTGTGTGTGTGTGTGTGTGTGTGTGCTCACTGGTACAAATATACGTGACTTGCGCTTGAAGTATTATACCTCGATAAAGGGATTCCTCGCAAGTTTTGACCCCTTTTTCTAGAACCAGTGGTGTCTCTATTACTCAAGCTTCACTTTATGTCCAATGTAATAAGATGTGCACTCAGGTTAATCAATTTTCATGTCACGATTGGCTACTTTAGACAATAAGGTGATCAACATACTATGCCAAAGGCAAAAAAGCGTCAACAATTTAAGTGTTGTATCAAAGATAACTTTGAAATGAATTAAGACTTGATGCAAAATCCAGTTACTTTGATAACTTCTTCACAGCGTCAATGTGGATTATCTTAATTAAATATTAAATCGATCTAGCTAGCCACTCCTCACCGTGAGGCTCCAAAACGCTTTTTGTCAGTAGCCGCTGAATCCCACTTCTGGCCATATACTTTTATTTATGTACAATTTTCAATCAAAATGCTTTCCATTAAGTGTTGCCTGCTGAACCAACAAAGTCCTATGTATTCTCCACACTACATTGTATGAGGAGTGTAAGAAGAAACACGCGGCTTTGTGTACCAATTGAAGCAGGTGCCATTTTGCATCCCGGCACTTTTGACTTTTTACCCGGAAGATAATATGAGACAGGAAAATAGCGTTATGTATTTCTGTAACAGTCATTAATGTTCACTATGTTGAAACAGACAGAGAATTCGAGCGATTTTTAGCCCTATTCTGACAAATTGGTCAACTAAGCCGCATTGTTAAGAGACATATCGAATACTTAATGTTACCTGGATACCTTGGTTTCCTATCTGTCTTCTCCATACGACAGTAGGTACAAGTTGACTTTTATCAACCAAAGTATTTCTGATGAGAAGTTTTACTCAATAGTCTTTTGCAAAACAAACGAGATCAAAAGCACAAATTGCTTAGCTTACATCGCGTTGAATTCCTTTATATTTTGGCTGCTAGAAATATTGAGATCTACAGCCTTTTTATGCTTTTTTTTATAATGTATAATAAACTAGGCAACAAAAGTAACTCTCAATCTTTTTGGATTCTGTATTTCGTGTGTTTTTAGTTAAATCGCCAAAATTTCTGTTGACATGTGGGATATAACACCTTGCCCACATTATCTGTGATTTTTAAAAACATTAGTGCCCATGCTTGGTTGCATTTACACTAGATACAAGTCAGAGTAGAAAAGTAGAGTTCGCAAAAACGTCATTGGATAGCACCGTTAGCTCCCAGTGTGCTTTTCTGTGAACGAAGGACAACAAAAGCAGATTTTAAGATGATTTCTTGTTAATATATGATTTAGATTGTAATGAAAAAGGAAGACACGCTACACTCAGCAAGGTCACGCGTGACATAAGCTTGCATGATCTGGACTATTATCACACCTTTGGTGTATCACAGTGTCTTGAAAAAAATATTGGCAACATGATGACATTTGTCTGTCACATAATCACTTGACCATATTGATTGACGTCTCAATTATCAGCATTGACAAGCAGTATAACCACCATTGTTTTGCACATATTTATGCCATGAAATGAATAGAATTGAATGCTTGGAAACATATATGTATGAAAGCTGATATTTAAAAGGACAGGGAAGCCGCACAGTACCTCACTGCTCAGTACTCGTATGTTTTGCGAACTGTCTATTTCACCTCTGATATGCATCCAGTGCGAATGCAGCCAAGCCGGGTCATTAATTCTTATGAAAATCACAGGTACATTACACAAAATGTTCTGTCACACACACCAACAAGAATTTTGGTCATTTATAGAAAAACATGTAAAATACACATTCTGGAAAAGGTGGAAAGTTACTTTTGTTGCCTAGTTTAGTATTTATTGGCACAGTTTCGGCGAAGTTGAGGAGTAATCTCTTCACTTCTAGTTATGGTGAACTAAAATGGTGCTTATTTCTTACTTTGTCATGATTATTTGCCTTGTAACTAAAACAGATTTACCGCAGTCATGAAGCAATGACTGTATTTGTAATTGCTTTTGCATCATTTAAGAAAGGAAATTCCTTGCTTATATTTATATTTTCCCATTGTTACGCGCTAAAACGTAACCATTTTGACCTTTGCAAGCGCATTATTCAGAGACCTGATTAATACTAAAAATTGTCACAATATGTCCTTTACAGACAAAAGCGAAAGTCAATTATCCAAAAGTGTATTCAGTTTTTATTTTCTCTGCTTCATAAATTTTATGTATATACCAAACGTTTAAACTTTCAGCCTTTAATGATTAACAAGAATATGTAAGGGGCTGAGTGCGGGCTTTATGAAGACAGACCTGCAAGTCACCACAGGAAAAAGTGTTTAGCTTCTATATACTTCAGTAAACAAACGCCGTAAACATACATGGCCGCCAGCGTGGACAATTTGGGCCATGTGGTTGGTTAACCCACGAAAAACGCGCAAAATTCGGTTTTATAAAGTTGTAAAACACCAACATTCCTCCTTCGCAGTTATCTTTTGGATATTTTACAACATCGACAATGTGTTGAGCACTTATATTTGCTCTTAATCGATCCACTTTGATACTGGAAGTTGTGGGATCATTCATGAGATGAGAAAGGTTCACAAAGCCAAACTTGTTCACCAAGTTCGCAAACCAGTAGGAGCCATGGGGTAGGTCCTTGGAGTATTAAGCCGTAAATAACACGCCCTATGACTTTCTCAAAATAAAGCTGACTCTAAAATTTCTGAAAATCACGGTAACAGGAAAACAGTTATTAACATGTTACGACTGATAGGGGGGTGGGGTGTACCAGGAATTATTGCACATTATGAACAGGTCATTGTGGTAAGGCACACATAAGCTGCATTTGCTGTACCTCTTCTCTTAATGCTGCAAATCATATATAAATATATGATCATGTTAACTCGGTGATGCATTTAGAGGTAAATTTCCTAGCATGCTGATAAAGGGTCATGTGCACTGCTTTTCTCTAATTATGATTATAACTATACTTCATTCAACTCTCTCCACCATTTGTATGCCATGGAAGTTACTCTGAGTGGCCGTATTAGTATTCCATTCATAAGTTTACCAGGGATTAGCAATTGTGTTTTGTGGTCTAAAGTGTTCCAGGTATGTGATGGCGTTATTAATTTCATATTGGAAGATATATTGGATAGTCAAAGAGTTGAACAAACATTGTGCGTTGCTGTCATAGCTTGTAGACATTGAATATTGAGCTGTGCTTAGTGAGATCCAAATATCTAGTTTTATGGCCATGACCCAAGTGAGTAGGGTTCCACTGACTTTAGCCAGCTGCATATACAGTGAAAACTTGTTGTAATGACACCATCTGTTCCCTATGAAATGTGTCAGATAACTGAATATGTCAGATAAATGAGTCAAGTAACAAAGAAAATAAACATTTTCCCATGAAAATTTCCGTCATTATATTGAATATGTCGGATATCTGAGTGTCGTTATAATGAGGTTTCAGTATATATGGCTTAACATGCATACACACCAAAAAAGTCTATTGTAACAACTGACTGACACTAGTCACAATAACAACATTCTTAGGTCAATACCCATACCTGCCATGTACGGTCAAATTAGACCTGCGATATAAAGTAAATTGCATAAACCAATTCTTGAAAGCAGGTCCTGATCACTCCAAAACCAATGTCAACTAGACGTTATATGTACGTGCATCTAGACTTCTCCAAAACTTACCCCCACACCTTCATACTGGACATCTTGGGCTGGTATAAAAACAATCGTGCTGTGTCTTCTAACATCTGGACTTTTACAGACAAAACCAGGCAGCTGGTATCTTTTGCAAAAGCTGTCACTGTACACGCGTAATGACTTGATTTGGGCCCATGCAGACCTTAACCAACCCTGCAAAGAGAGATAAAGAATGTAGTGAAGAGATACATTGGTGGCTTTCACGACTTGCAAAAATCACGCTCCGGTGATTTCTTAATTTCTGTTAGGACCCTAGATGGTAGCATTTGAGGCTGTTAATTTGCATAATATTCTTTGCATAACAATAAAGCCAACTGATTTTTTTTATACAAATAGCCTAAATTATGCCAATGAATACCTCGTCCATCAGATCAGTAAGCGCGACCTTGCTTTTTTTGTGCTGAGGTGAGTAAAATTGCCATCTTCCCCTTTCGGGGATATACCATGGATAAATTCAATATTTGGTCTGATTCTATTCATCTCCTTAATTGGCTGCAGCAAAAGGTTGTTTGACAAAATGGTCAGCTTGGTCTGACATAGTCATGGCAACTGCAGTCTTATCAGAACGAGTGGGTGCAGCCACAACCGGAATTAAAGGACATGTAAGCTTAATAAGCGTGATGGTTTTGGTGAGTGTATTTTGTCAGAAGAAGAGATTGTTGCTATGATCAATGACATCTATACGAGCTAGGGTATCGACTCATTGTGCTTTCTTCTTCTTCCTCTTCTCCTTCTTCCCATAGACTCTTTTTAAAACATCATTATTGAGCCTATATAATTATTTTTCACTCATATCAACATTCTAAATTCTCTTACAATATGATGCAAACTTAAAACTGGCATGTCAAATACCGCTGAGGTTTTGCTAGACTATTTAGTTCATATTATGTAGCTTGCTGATTCTCTAATTATATTATAATTAACTCTTTCAGTGCTGAGTTTGAGACTGAATCAACACCTTGCCTCGGTGCACTTTGCGTGCAGTGTGCGCAAAGTGCACCGAGGCAAGGTGTTGACTGAGCTCATGATCTCTGAAACTCAATTCAGACCAGGGTTTCTGGTACTTAAGTGAACGCTCTTTTCATGTAGAATGTGACTATCAAGTCATCTTATAGATATAAAGTCATCTGAATTTGAAGTCACTTATAGCGGTGAAAGAGTTAAGTATTCAAAGCAGTTGTGTCAAGCTCTCTCAAAATTTACACCACCTACTTGAAGCTGGAGTAATGAATCTTGCTTTAATATGTATGCGGTGCTACTCTACACATTAGATGAGATTCATATTCTCTCCTTGTATTAAACACACTACAAGTGGATGATCTGTGAATTCTTATACATGTATACTGTCAGGGTGGGTCGCCATACAAGGTATAACCTTCAGCTACCTTTTCACAGTATTGTTTCTGTATTTTCACCTCTGTATTTTTTTCTTGCGAATAAACATGACCCATAACTTTAAATCACAGTGAAAAATATACTCACCTGAAGTTTCTTCTCATGCATTGTATGTATAGTCCCAGGTTTGGTAAATATTGGTCCTGCTTTTAGGTCTAGTCCAGGTGGGAATCTCAACAAGGATGCCCTACGGTCGGCCTCTGCAAGTTGCTCTTTGTCGAGTACCCAAGGGGCATCTGGGAGTTTGCCTGCCTTAAGCTGCCCATTGCTTGTCCTTTTAGGAGCGGGTGCCCAAGCATTTGGAAACCGCCCATGCTTTTGTTCACATTTTCGAACTTTGAGGGAATCTGATCTCCCCGACACTAATTTCAAAATATTCTCAGTCACATCTGCCAAAGTATCCATCCCTTCAGCACTAGACTGTTGTAACGGATTATGGTCTAGGTCTGATATCATAGGATAGGGTCCCTTCAGCCCATGTACCTTCGAATAAGCTATCCTTTCACTTTCACTCGTCAGTCTGCTGAACTCGGTGCGCAGGGTCTGTTCCTCAGAAAATGAACGTGATGGGATAACCTGCTCAGCTGTACTCACAAACGAAGTGGTATCATTCAGTAGTGCATGATTTGCATCAAGAAACAGTCTGTTAGAGAGGTGAACAGTCTTGTTCAAATCAGTCTCATAGCACCCTCTCTCTTTACAATATGGGCAGCAGACCAGTCCACATTGTCCATTTAGATGAAATAACTTGGCATTGGCGACAAAGTCAGTAGTGTAGTAAACAACCCTTGCCTTGATGTTTGTTACTTTTTTCTTGAAAGCATTATACATTGGACAGTCTGTTAAATTGTCTATGAATTCATCTTTTAAAATCTCAATATATGGATCCAGGGACTTTGGCTCTTGATGCCCCTGGCCTGGGGCAATGCCAATTAACATGCTTGGTCCCAGCCTTCTCCTGATTGAACTTGGTATATTCAGTGGAGTGACAATGATGGATCATAAAGACTTCATCAGGAGTGGATTCTTATTTGGATTGACTCCATCTATAAACAACAACAATGGGATAGCTCCTTCTTCAAATCTGTGGAATATTCCGCCAGGTTCAAACCATTTGTCTCTGATAGCCCCATCCCAAATATCAGTCATGCAATTGTTGGGCAAAGAGTGTTCTTCAAAAAACATCAACTTAGCCAATTCTGCTTCTTTTAACCAACGTTGCAGTCTTGACTTTATTGGTAGATAATTGAATTGTTTCCTTGCCACTTTCGAAGAACCAGAGTAACGTGGTTCTGTACACACTGGACACATTTGTCTATCTGCATTTTCTTTTCGGTAGATAATACAGTCATTTACACATACATCATATACTTCCTTTTTGATCAAAAAATCTTGTATCATTGTTCTCGCGGACTTGTAAGATGAAGGCATTTTGTTTGGCTTAGGCACGTAGTTTGCTATCCGTGAAAGGTTGGAGGAAAGTACTTCCTTTGTCATTCCATGAAAACCAGTAAATACCATGAACTCCCTGCATAGTGCTTCCAACACTGTGCCAGCCTCTGATACACTAGTCACCTGTTCACTGAGTGAACCTACAAGCAGAGAAATATTTTTTCTTATATGTTTGGCTTTGTATCAAAGAGTCAATTATATACAGCAGTAGTGTTGATATGCATAATAAGAAAAATGATTGCCCTTGTATCAATGTAACTGCAACACACATTGAATTAATGGGATGGCTAGGACTACAACATTAAGGGTCTGTAGGGGGACATTTATTGTTTGGCAGCCTTCTTGTTTTTACACACAGTATACAAGTTTCAATTTAATGCATGATGCATGTAGACACAGTGCATTCAGTGCTACAAAGAAAGATACTTAGTATTTCCTGAAAACCTCTATTGAAGAGCTCACAAGTCGCATTGTATCAACTGTACATCTGATACATTGTGCCAGTTACCCTCTGAATAAAGAAACCCTCTTGAGGCAAAATGGTTGACAGCTCTGTCTGAACTTTCAAGACCAAAATCCATTTAGATCATGTTTATGGATGAAACCCCCCCCCCCTAAATTGTAATCTTATGTGTATAATAATGCTACAGGCCACATATCATGAACTGGTCATAATTTGTGTTACATGGGCAAAGTTGGTCATTTTTCTTTCTTTTTTTTTCAATTTTTGAAAATGATATACTAAGATACATCATAAGTATTCATTTTTTTAAATGATGCTATTTTTGCTTATATCACATCATAAAAATAACGATTTACATTGAAGTGAATTGGACAGCACTGATGTTTTCTGTCCATTTCTTATAATTGACCCTGGAATACATAAATGATCACGAAAACAATACTTTTGGCTGGAATGGTATAAAAATTGAATGTACACATTGGTCATTGACAAGTTCTTTTCAGGGTTAATAGACATGCATTCTCAATGGTCCCTAAGCAAGCTGAATCATATGGTCATTCAGAAAAATATCCACTAATTCTCTCTGCATGGTCCTACATATACAGTAAAACCTCCCTTACCGAACACCTCTATATACCGAACACCCCCTTATACCGAACACTTTTTCCTCGGTCCCAGTTTTTTCCCATATGCTTCCATTATAAGCAAACCTCCCTATACTGAACACCTCTCTTTAGTGAACATGAACACCCCAAATGAACACCATTTCCCCCAAAAACCTCCCTATGCTGAACACACATTCAGCATATTTTTGTGTATTTGCTGATAAGGCTGAAACTAACCAGATTAACTTCAGAGACAGGTTTAATTATTGCTTATACCACCAGCAATAGAAACAATCCACAGGCAAGCTGTTGAACACCTCTGGTCACTTCTATAGATGGCAACAACAGGGTGGAGGGTGAAAGTGTTATTGTCACTTAACACCTTGCTCCTATCCTCTCTGGGATAATTGGACCAGTTTTGGGTGTTTTCTTTAATTATTCTAACGAACAATAACTTACAAATTAAGTCATTACATTTGTCTCACCAAAGCCAGGGGATTTAATTTCAAGGAGTACCAGAAATGAGCAACAGCTCTACTAAAATAGGTGCAAGGTCATAATCATGTTATTTCAATATGAGCATACAATAGATGTTATAATGTTCTTTTATATTTATTTACAAATATGCATGTACACATCTGAACTTTGCTCCATCATAGTCAGTACATCTTTCCCAACTAATAAAACAATCAAAATTACTTCTTTGATGTTCATTTATTTAATGATGTACATGTAGTTACCATGAGTATCTCCCACCATAATGATCTCAGCAGGTATCTGTATAGTACAGTTGGTAAGACATGAGGCCACAATGTGGGAACCTCCCTAAACCGAACACCTCCCTATACCGAACACTTTTGTTCGGTCCAAAGGGCGTTCAGTATAGGGAGGTTTCACTGTACATGCATGTGTACACTTAGTTTACATAAAACTTCTCTTATTTTCACATTACAACCAACTATACACATATGCACAGTTAACATAAACTTCCTGTGGCTTTTTTTTCCACAAAAAAGTGAAAATCACAGATGCTGAGGTTGTTAAAATTCTGTGACCATCACAAAATTTTAACAAATTCTGCAAGCACTTTCCATACTGTAAATTGACTTTATTTCACTGTGTTTTTATTATCGCTTATTTCGCTGATTGCCAAAAACCGTGAAAATAAGAACACAGAGAAAAAATATTTTACCATGGTTTTAATAGGAGCTCAGGCCAAAAAAGTGAATTTAAAAATTCAGTGAAATGCCTAAAATACAAAAACCGTGAAAATTAAAACACGTGAAATAAAGCAATATACAGTATAACTAAATGACAGTGCCAAATTTTTATGAAAACTTACCTTGATGATAGGTCTGTTGCGCTGTGTCCAGCTAATTCGGCCCTGCGTTTGCAATGGTGCTAGTGCTTTCCTGTGTTCTAGGTCTCTTTTCATATGCTCACGTCTTGTCTTTGTGGAAACTAGCTTACCAGTGCAGCCAAATGCTTTGCACATACACGGTACCTTCCCTGTGCTTACATGCACAAGTCCTGAAATAAGTATAATCGAGTATTAATGTAAATATAATAAGTGCACCAAGGAAAGCTGTTGACTTAGACTCAAACTTAGCAGCAGTGAAAGGGTTAATATTATACTGCAGCAGGAACATTTACGCTCTAGCTGACTTACTGAATCCATAGCTCAAGATAGTACACCAAGATTTGGCTATAACCAATTCAATGCTCATCACTTCTGGAATACAAAACATACCATCACACAACTCTCTCTCTCTCTGTCCTCCCTCTGTCTCCCTCCCCCCTCTCTCTCTCTCCCTCTCTCTGTCTCTCTCCGTCTCTGTCTCTGTCTCTCTCTCTCTCTGTTATTTAGCATGACAGGGATTTGATTTTAACATTGATTCAGAAATATTGTTAAACTGAATATTTGATACTTTGATTTGCTGTAATTAAACCCCATAGTCAAACAAGAGCTAGAAGAGTTTTCAGTAAAGAAACCATGGTCTTACCTGACATCTCTGTCGGTCCACTGTGCTTCTAGATCATGGATGTAGTAATCACACAAGCACAAAGTGTTTGTGACTTCAGAAAAGATTTTCTGAAGGAAGTGCACAGAATCATGAGAATATCTTTATTGCAATTATATATCCACCATAAAGTCCTTCATATGTCTGGTTGAAATGGGCAGGTATCCATGTCCACAATTATAAAGCAACCTCTCATTGTCCTCTGTTGAATGTGTCAAAAAATAAAAAGACTAAATGACAAATAGCCTTTGCTTCATTATAATTTTAGTTGCAATCCATACTAAAATTATTGCAGTCATTCATGCGTGTAGATCCTGGGGGTATAAGGCAGCAACTAAAGCTTGAGCTGCAGATAGTATATATATGTGTGTGTGTGATGATCCTTATACAAGACACGAGTCTGTGGACTTTCTACATCAAGCCTTTATCAGTAACCAGTGAACTAGAATGCATTGTCTCAAGCTACTTCCCCGACCATGTGACAAAATTTGACCTATCCACTTCCAGAAATAAGCAGAAGTTTATCTGGTCACAAGCCCTGATTGAGGGAAAGTAATTTAAGCTAACAGTCTATTCGATTGTTATCAGTCCCTTAATTGCACAGGCCTATGTATGTGTATGAGACAGGTATCTGATCTGTTTTAGAAATTATCACCCAATTAAATATCTCCTACCTTTACAGGTAAGAGTGGGGGAATTCAGCTGATGCAATAGAAATGTTTGATGCATGGGACTTCAAAGGACTGGCTGCAGCAAGCAGGCTAAAAATTTAGTGAATACACAAACACTGATCTAGATGGGCTGTTCAAAAGTTGACTGACTCAGCTTAGTCCCCTGACTGGAAAGATAAACAAAATATACAATTACATGTGACATATATGACAAACAAACAGAAGAAACACACTGTAAACTAAATACCTGAATAAAGACAAACAAAAGAAAACACTACACCTAACATGGTAATTTTTAAACTAAACACATAAAGTAGGATCACTCTGAACTGACAATACAAAGGGAAACAATAGGAGTTATGAGACTGATGTGAGAACAGAAGGGAGTTAGCCTGTTACGACAAGTAAGCAGGGTGTGTAGTGTGAAAAAATGCCACATTTTTACACCTGTAGCAAAATGCAGGTATTGTTTAAAACTGCTGTTTGAATTGAATGTTTTGTGTGTGACACAAATTTTTGAATGCAACAATTGGGTATATGCATATTTAGACTGCCCCTTCCAGTTGTAATACTACTGAGCTAAGTTGCAGAGTGTCTTTAAGAGACAGAAGTTCATAATCACAGATTTTCAAATAGATTTATCTTAAATAAGAGTATTTGAATCCAAGTACAACAAAATAATGTCAAACAACCAACCTACAAGTTCCTACCACAGGGACAGGTCCTCAACAGGTTCAGAAGTTGATACCAGAGGTCACCTTTCTACAAATTTTCAAGAGCCACCAGGGGCAAATCGACCAGCAAACCAGCCTCCACAGAGAGATGATACAAATTATATCTTCACACCACCTACGTATACCCAGCTGCAGCCATCTCAGGTACCCGGACATGGTCTTAGCCATGCAGCTCCAAACCAGCATGCTGATATACATGGACCTACCTATACACCACCAAACCAGTCATATCATGTACAGGGTCATGGTCTTACCGACACACCAGAAATACAGTCAACTGGTGTAAAGGGACACAACCACCTTATCAACACACCTCCAATCAGCCAACTTATATACAGCCATTACAGGGACACAGTCTTACCTACACACCTCAAAACCG